>UNSF01000088.1:0-388551 GCA_900538255.1 Ulva mutabilis | reverse complement strand
CCTGACCTGGCAGTCCCTCACGCACCAGCAACCTTTGTGGACCTCGTCTGATTAATGGTAAGGATATTCCATTCCATGTGCATGTAATACCTCCCGGAGACCACAGTCAAAGACACTGAACACATGCAGGAGTTGGCAGTTACAAGTATGCTTCTGCCGGCCGGCAATACCACCAATCTGGATGCCATACAGTCGGCAGCACTTCGAATACAGGCGGGTAAACATGCGTATCTAGACCTTGTCTCAATCTGTTCCGCCGGTGCATTGCCTTGGCAAGCGCGCCTAGCTCTGTCCACAAATAATTCCTCTCCCCGTCGTTGTCGGGGTAGGAGACCGGAACCGAGAAGGAAAATGGCCACGACTGGACAACGGTGGGATCCACGCGATGCCAGTGTACGCCACGATCCAATTCGCGCGGGAAAGCTGCCTCTGTAAACGTTTTGGATAACTCTAGATCCCAGCAGGGATTGATGGATCCTGTTGCGCATTAGGCGCTCCATTGGCTAGCAGCAAGGTTGCCGGTACGTAGGATGGCATCAAGCGCTATGCGGCTTGGTGCGGTGCTAATCGACAGGTAGGTAATCTGCAACGAGATGAGTCGACGCTCAGCATTGCGGCGCGTTAATCTGCAACGCCTCAGAGCGACGGTAGTCGTGCATGAGGTACCTTGCACTGGTGGGCACCGTGTGCAACTCGCGTGAGCGAGTCCTATTGCGGGAAAGTATAGGAGGCCCACTCAGAAGGCTATAAACTTCTGCTTACAGTGCTTTTCACTGCAACCAGAGAGTTTATTTTGCCCGCCCGCCATACTCCACCATGACAGCAGCCAGAATACGTGTCGTTGGAGACGTACCGACGTGAATTGAGTAATGCGATCCAGGACCCGTATTGGCAGTGGTCCATTACAGACTCTTCTTGCGAACCGGTTAGTAGCCTAGCCGATAGCGGCGTGGGACCTAGTGGGGTAGGCAGCGTGTCGTCGGACGACCTGCTGCAACTTGATCCATCCTCGTGATCGTGCAGCGGCTGCATCTTGCCCTGAGCAGTACAATGCTCATAGGAATCAACTCCAGGCTGCGGCTGATCGGCAGCCCTCAGCTAACCAGGCAGCACGTGCTTATTGGACTTCAGGCTGAGAAGCTAGCAGCGGCTCGCCTGAGTGTCACGGGAGAACCGTGTCGTCGAGAAGGCAGTCGATACTCCCTCCAAGCGCTTACAAGCCGGCCTGGAGTGGAGCGGCGTACTCAAGCCGCATACCTCGGACTACAGGCGTGAGTCAGACGCGCTTGCGAGTGATGCTGGCCCAGTGGCCAGTATGGCTGTGCGCAGCGACGTCTGCAGCAGGCCTGTAACCTCGGACATCAGGCCTCAGGCCTGCAGCCCGGTATATGCCTCCCTCCTGCAGAGCTGCAGGAGGACACGAGCATTCCCCGGGGCACTGGGGCCGGCCACAAGCATTCCAGGTCTCCCATCGGCCATGGCTATGTCGTATGGCAGATAGCCCACCCCCGATCCCCCTAGAGAGGCCCGATGTTGAGTCCGGCGAGTATGCCGGCTCAGTCAGAGGCCCCTACCCCCCCCATGAATCTACCTTCGAAGCTTGCCATAGCAATGGGCGGTACGGTAAACCAAGTGCCCAAGTCTCGGCTGGGGTGTCGAAGCCAGTGCCTGTACGCCCCCGTCGCCCCTACACTGGGCGAGGGCAAGTGGTTGCCGCGCGGGCTGAACCTCAAACAGCCCCTACGGCCAGATGTTCCCCAAAGCAAGCCGGACACAGGGCCGGCCCCCCTTCCTCCCACCGCGAACCTTCGGGGCAAGAGGACCCTAGAGTTGATGGAGCCGCAAGAAGAGGCTGCCAGCGTCGAACACCCCCCCCCTGCCGATTGGGCAATCCCCGATCGTCAGTGCACCACCCCAACGAGGTGCAACCCAGCGGCTAAGAAACAGAAGCCGTTTCATGCGCCGCAGACGCGCCCAGCGGCAGGGTCGACGCGCGCTGCCGATGCCATCGACCTAGATCGACGTGGATGATGAGGAGCCCACACAGCCATACACGGTATGTTCTGTTTGACTGCCACCTTCATCCCCCCCCCCTCCCTTTCTCCCCCCCCCCCCCAAACCCCCCCTCCCCGCCATTCACACGCCCACGAATTGAGTTACAGTTTGCGTCGCGGGTGCAGAAAAATGTCAAGATCCGACTGAGCAGGGGAGTCACGGAGGATTTGCACTGGAGTGCGGTCACTCGGATGTTTGCTCGCCTTGCCACGAGGACAGGTGACCGCCAGGGCGCTGGACTTCATGTCCTCTCCAGACTCTCGCGCGAGGCTGGAGTGAGAAGGACTACATACTTACCGATACGGTCTCGATGGGGCACATCCTCCAGAAAGTGACCGTCGACAAGAAACCCGCGGCCCATTCGGAAGTGGGCCACCGCCAATGATGTCTTCCGCCAAGGCGACGGTGAGAGATTCGCCATAATCCACCACGAGCATGACAACGCTCATTGGAGCTTGGTGGCAATCTTCCATCCCGGTGCGGCCTCCCTGCAACCCCATGAAACAACCTACACGCTGATGTAGTAACCTGATGTACACCGGCATTTCAGAGTACTGACGCACATATTGCGTCTTTGCAGGCCGCCTGTATCGGTGGATAGAATCCAGCCAGAGTCAGCGCAAGGACCTCGCCGTGGCTGGCGAGGTCACCGTGATAGTACATGTGGACAGCCTGGGCGACGCGGGACACAATACGAAACTGGTGTCGGACAAGTGGGTGGCCGCAATGATCACCATTCTCGTCGCACCGGCAGCCGTTGTTAGAGCAGGCGTGAAGACCTGGCGGGTGTGGCTCTACCAACCTGACAGCAGAGCGTGTATGCCACGGCGCACATGCACTGGACAATAACATGTACCCAACATAACTGACACTGGGGCCACGGTCTGGCGCTGTGTGCATGCATGTGGATATCACCTTGTCACATGCATGGTCGTCTATACCAAACTAATCCCAGCGCAGGGGAGTCTGCATGCATGCAGCCGCAGGGCAACTTGCCATGTCAACAGCCAACATGCTGACATGCAGATTCCCACCGGCTTGAGCCCCAAGCAGCCGGATGTGTTCTCATGCGGCTGTGTACACCATCATGAATCTAACGCACCTCCTGGATAGGTGCCGGCCAGGTGTGACCTGGAATCTGGAGGCATCAGCGACCAGAGGTCATAGCGCCAAGACCGTCAGAGGGCCCTCCCAAAGAAGAAATGACAAGGGAAGCGCGATTTGAGCTCCGTGTAAACGGGCCGCCTCGTCATGATGCCCTGTGGCACATACCGTGGCCCGGGACGAGACTACAGTGGTACAAACAGGGCGACGTGCAAGCCTGTAAGGCACTGTACCGGGTGCACCTGGCCTTGGTCATGCACGAGAATAGCACCGCATTGTCGGAGTCCGGCTTGAAGGCAGAAGTTGATGCCGCCATACAACGCATCCCTGACGCAGTGGCGCGTAGCCCGCAGGCCGCACGGTGCGATCACGCCAATGCCTGATGTAGGAACTGAACACCGAGATGCGTGCAACCTGACCTGCCGTGCCTTTGACCCATACATGAGCAGGATGGATTCCCATGCGCCCACACTGCCGTGTACTGTACAGCGATATGATCCAAGGATTCAGCTGGATGGCCCTGAGACATGACAGAGCGCAGTGTCAAGCCTGGGCTGAAGGGGCGGCGAATCAGAGGACCTCGGATCGTGTACGGCGAGGGACTGCAGCTCCGTCAACCCCAAGCGGTGGCTGGAAAACAGGACCCAGCCCCAGCCGCAACCGACCAACCAGGGCTACGGCGAAGGGGAGTCGAGGTAAACCCAGTCCGGCAGCGAAGCCCGCGCAGGCCAAAGGGAGAGCAGCCGATACCACGAAGCGGGGCGGTACCAGGGGCAAGCGCCGCACTGCGGGAGGGGTGCAGCGCAGCCCGGGCTGCGAGCCTGCGGAGGAGGCCGCGCAGCAGGGCAGTCAGGGGGGCAAGCCCTGCACAGCAGCGGCTGTGCAGGGCAGCACTGGTAGCAGTGGCGACAAGGGCACGTAGTGTCCTGAATGGGTTTCATTCGTAGTACGGCTGACTAGACAGCCTGACCTGAGATAGGCTGTAATAGCAAGCGTGCCGGGACTCAGACCAGGTGGTGTAGCGTAACCTGTGCACACATATTGCGCTCCGGTGGATTGAACATGTTGCACGCACCACCTGCAGTTGGTCACTGTATTGGGTTTGTACTGCCTGCTGCACAGTAAGTCTCCGATACTTATTCTAGCAAGAGCAGCAGCGGGGGTGTCACTCGCTTACATGCTCACCTGCCTGGCGCTCAGTTCCCGGCAACAACATACTTAAGGGGTGCTGCGTCGGGGCATGCAGGACCTGTCCGACGTCCGCAAGCCTGCACCACGAGTACTGCCTCTTCAATGGCACTCTAGGGTCCACTGTGTCGCATCATTGGACCGCAGTAGCTACAAGCTCACGCGGAAAGGCCTCCTCGCTCCAAAGTGCCCCGTACTCAACATCATCTGGGGTGAACGGAGCCTGGACGGCCGTGGCAGTGTCGACATTCCTGTCCATCGGCTCGCCATATCCTTGAACGTCGTTGCCGATGACAGCGAAACTGCGGGCAACCACATGATGTCGATCCATTTGCGGGTGCAATCCAATGCAGAAAAGCTGTGGCAGCAGGGGTGGCGTTCGCACCCACAGCATCCACTGTACCCATACCCCTCCAGTACATGCGCTGTGCATCCGAGAGTTTGCACTTGCAGACACCCAAGTGCATTCATGCCGAACGGGATCCAAATGGTGAAGCGAGACCATCACACAAACACCTGTGCGTATGGTGAACGTCCAGAATTCCTTCCACGTGCACAGAGCCGATTCGGAACTGCACCCATCGCCGTGTACACAAGTGATAGTATGGACCGTCTTCCCGAGCATGCAGAACAGGCTGCACCTGCCGCAGTTGAAAATATATCCGTAGCAGATGCAATAGCAGCTGGGACGGGCAAGTTCACCGCCGATACTATCGCGCGGATGAACCAGGAAGGCACATTTCGCGCCATGGTGGAGGAGTGCACGGGCCAGATCATCTGCCAGGGCAGGGTCCTCGGAGGCGCTGTCAAGATCAACACGTACTGGGCATTGATCCTGTTCTATGCGTGGATGCAGCACTTCGAGGCTTTGACCCCAGCATGGCGTTCTGGCACCGGAGCAGACGGCCCTGATGATGGCCAGCGGATCATGGATGCCGGGCTACAGAAGACGTCCTCATTCGCAGCCAATAAAACTATCCAGGTATGTTCCCATTAATAGCTTGCATGACTGTGGCATCTGTGGCTGTCGAGGAGGGCATCGGCAGAGCAGCAAGTAATTGACACGGCAAGATCCGTACGAAGAACGGCGTTGCTACGCAGGTGACAATACACGGACGCGCACAGCCGCCGCTCACGACTGTACACGACGTTCAGTCACCTAAGAGTGGCAGCGGTGCACCGACATTTGCCACTCAGAGCCAGACGGCCGAGGTGGGTTTCGATGGCCAGCTTGTTGCTGGCCAGAGAACAGTCAGAGAGTGCCGCGAAGTACTGAATGCGCGTCAAACTTTCACGAAAGGTACGTTACAGGTCTACCAACATTTATGCCGCTAGGAACCGCCGAGGTCCTACTGTGTACACGTGATGCGAATTGGATGTCTCACCTGGCAAGCACATGGTGTCCTTGACTGCAGAGTACGAGACAAAGAATCACGTGGAACTCCTCCGCCTAGTGGTGCATGCGATGTGCAATGAGCACCCCCGGGAGATACCTTCGGATCGACCGGGTGCCCCGGGCAGATGGGAGTATGCCAACTCCCCTGCCAAGGGCACAGACACCGCATCGTGGGCGCCCGGTGGATCCACACTAAACCATTACCTCCTCATGCCGGGAACTACCAACCCCGAGGACGCACCAAGCTCGCAGATGGAGGAGTTGATGAGGCATATGCTCGCAGGAACTGATGGCAGTTCGAAGGGGCTGCAGCTAATCAGGAAGGCCATCAAGCTGCCCAACAGCAAGAACGACGCCGTGCAGCTATATCCATCACCCCGGTTCCTGCAGATGATGGCTTGTGCTCCCACGTTACGGCTAATGCTGAACACGGCGACACATGTATGTCAGGTGACGGTGCGATCCCTACGCGAACACCCTGCCATTTTTGTGGGGGTTACAGCCTGAGGGGTAAACACCGCAGGCATGATGTAGATGATAAGCGCAAATGACGGCTGTGCATACAGGAGGTGAACGTCATGGGGCAGTTCTGTGCGGCAACCCAGCAGATCGGTGGCGTCGCCTGCGCGTATGCGGCCCAGCTTGGGACCCAGGCAACTCAGGTAAAACCCCGACCGCTGTACACAGTCATGCACACTAGGGTACAATACTAGGTGCTGCTCCTGCATGGAACTGTACCGCGGAGCACCGAGTATGGCACCAGGGGGGTCCCTTAGCAATACAGGAGCGGCATGCATGCAGGTTCCGCGGATCTTAGAGACGTACGAAGGACTAGTCCAGACTCTCGGGTCGCAGTGGGACGTTTTCGACACGACTGAATCGGCGGTGGAGGCCGACATCCGCGGCTTTGCAAAGCTCCACCGCCTATTCAGATGCATCTGCGGGAATGCCACGAGCGGTGAACTGGCGATTGCTCAGGGGACACCCGAGTGGGACTGCGTCTGGGACTGCTGGGGCGCTGCCACCGTGGCAGCACTCATTGCCGTTCAAGGTGTGCAATTTGCAGCATTGGCATCTTCCATTGCGCTCAATGTAAACCTGCATTGTACTCTAAGGCTGCCGTGCAGCATATAAACCCACACGACATGCACCGCTGTGTGCAGTAAACCTGCTCTTCCCAAGTCCGGCTATGCCATCGCCCAGGACAAAGGCCATCCGGGTTGCAAGTAAGCATATGCCACAGCCCTGGTGGCAGTGGGGCTTCGCAGCCCTGGAGTGGTTCATGACCAACAAGGGCCCGGATGCAGGTGAGGCCGCGCTGTGGTTCACAACACAGCTCAAGACGGTCTCGCTGGCGTCAGCGGGCGAGGTGCGCGCTCCGACAAGGGCGTGCATTCAGCGGCTCCTGGACGACAGGGACCTGGACATGAAGATGATGCTAGAAGGGGTGGATCTACGCAGTGCTGGCCTGCATGAACCGCCTCCAGCTCCACCTCCGGCGGACCCAGCGAGCGATGGGCACAATGATGACGGCGACGAGGGTCAGCAAGGTGCTGCGGGGAGCAAAGGCGCAAAGCCAGGGGCAAAGAAAGGGTCTGGGAGGGGAAAGAAGAACAAGAACAAAGGCGGGAACAGAAAGAAAACAAGTGACGGGCCAAGGAAGATGGATGCCAAATCGCCTGGAATTGCAAAAGGTGTGCACTGTCATGGCAATGTGCCCACTGTATACCAGGAAGTGTTTTGATCCAGTAGGTGCTAATGCATGGCCTTTCATTGAGTTTACATGCACGCACACTGCATGTGTTTGATGTAATGTCACCCACTCCAACCCGGGGTACATGCCCATGTAGGCCGTACTGAGATCGGGGGTGCATGGGTGGACCTCACGCCGGACAACAGGGTCGTCGTCTCAATGGAGCTGCAAGAACCGGTACCGCCCGACACCCAGTTGACTTCAGGTGAAGAGAGCGCCCGGGTCAAAGGCTGTCTGGACACCATGGTGGCGTTATTCACTGCCGCGAGGAAGTACAAGCCAGACCGCGATGACAAGTGGCTGGAGTTGTTGTACAAGGCCATGGAAGTGGCTGAGGGAGAGGGTGTCTCCCGCAATGACATCCGGGCAGCTTGGGAGCAACACGGCCCGCAGCCGACACAGCCTTCCGACTCGGGGCCACTGGCAGACAATGATGAAGATTGCCTAGCCGGAGGGGACATGAGCAACCCAAGCGCAGCCGATAAGGACAGCGTCACTGCCAGCAGTTCAGACAAGGGAACCAGTGGGGACGAGGACACCTTCAATCCTGGCCCAGCGGCGAGAAGGCGGCTGAAGGAGCAGCCCAGTCCCATCCGCACGAGCCGACGGGGTGCTGCGGTGCAGGGTGCTCAGGGAGAGGGAGAGGCTGCAGGTGGCGAGGGCAAGGTAGGGGCCGACGACGTGGCTGCGGGGGAGGCATGTGGAGTACATGCCGCAGCAGGCGAGGGGGGAGCACGCCAGGCGGAAGGCCGGGCTGCTGCAGTGCAGGGTGCTCAGGGAAATGGGGCGGGCGGATCTGGCAAAGGCAAGGCAGGCGCAGGCAATGCGGGCAAGCGCAAAGGCACTGGGCAGGGTGCTGAAGAGGCAGAGGGGGCTGATAGGAGTGTGAGTGACAGAAGCGCATGCAAGGCACAGCGCACTGACTGATAGTTATGAGAACAGCACGTCACACTGCTGGTTTGTGTTTGGTCATCTATAGGTGCCACGCGGGACATGTAAAGTCCCGCCTCGTTTTGTTTGCATGCTCGTGATCGGACAAGGAAACCATGATGGATTGCTTTCACGACGTGGTGACATGCCGTTGCACGCTCTGTTCTGTGAAAGTTCACTGCACTGCGGAAGGTGGCATTGGACAGGCACAGGTGACATGCGACCGACATCCATGCATGTGTTCTGTGGTGACAGGGGATAAGCGGCATGGCGCGGCTGCTGAGGCACGCGGGCCGACTGTTCGAAATATCACGCGACCCCAGACGAATATTCAGCCTTAAGTCAACCAGATTGAAACAGTATGTCGATCATGGTTGGCCTCTCCCTGATCTACGTTCGTGCAGCGAGCGATGTTTCATACTCCGGCAACAACGTCGACAGTCCATCACAGGTCGATATTGACCTCGTCGCACGCTCTATCTCATCTCTATAATGTCCTTGCGCCTGTGTTTAAGAGTTTTATCAGGTTCTAGGGCGATAATACGAGTTCTGAGTGCCTGCCCGGATATGGCGGGATGCTTGACGCCGGTGAGCCGTTGACGGAGCATAAGATCATCGCACCTTTATATTTAGAGACTCTTATACATAGGTCTGCTTTGCTGGACTGAGAAGCGTGGCGCACTCGTCGGATGCAGCGGTTGTTGCTTCGCCGCGGGTGCTCTACACAGCACGCCAGCCTCCGGAAACAGGACAGGTGACATTCCCACCTGTACACGTTTCATGAACATCATCTAGCCGTTGTGCGATGTGGGATCCTTCCGCCGTGCGCCGGGGACTGCCGTGCTGCGTTGTGGACGCGGCCACAGTCCATCGCTCGGCTTGTCTGCCCCACACTGTCTCGGCGACCAGATCGAGCCGTGAATTAACGTAGTCACGCGTGTATGCACTGTCCTGTCTGATTCGACTTGCTCGACAGTCTGACAGTCTGAGCTGCATAGGTGGATGGTCGATTGTGCCCAATCGACTGCAGTGCCCCGGACGCCACTATGGTCGATTGTGACCCAATCGACTGCAGTACCCCGGACGTCACTATGGTCGATTGGGCCCAATCGACTGCAGTACCCCGGGCGCCACTATGGTCGATTGTGCCCAATCGACCAGTCATGGACCACAGGCCACTATGCGCACTTGAGCACAGTGAAGTCCATGTGAACGCTCGTGACCTCACCTCGTATATACGCGTGCCACTGATGTCCAAGTCACCTGTCCTGTCTGATTTCAGTTTCTCGACAGTCGAACTGTATGCACAGGTGGATGGTCGATTGGGCCCATTCGACTGCAGTACCCCGGACGCCACTATGGTCGATTGTAACCCAATCGACTGGAGTACCCCGGGCGCCACTATGGTCGATTGTGCCCAATCGACCAGTCATGGACCACAGGCCACTATGCGCACTTGAGCACATTGAAGTCCATGTGAACGCTCGTGACCTCATCTCGTATATACGCGTGCCACTGTTGTCCAAGTCACCTGTTCTGTCTGATTCCAGTTTCTCGACGGTCGAACCGTCTGCACATGTGGATGGTCGATTGGGCCCAATCGACTGCAGTACCCCGGGCGCCACGATGGTCGATTGTGCCCAATCGACCAGTCATGGACCACAGGCCACTATGCGCACTTGAGCACAGTGAAGTCCATGTGAACGCTCGTGACCTCATCTCGTATATACGCGTGCCACTGATGTCCAAGTCACCTGTCCTGTCTGATTCCAGTTTCTCGACGGTCGAACCGTCTGCACAGGTGGATGGTCGATTGGGCCCAATCGACTGCAGTACCCCGGGCGCCACGATGGTCGATTGTGCCCAATCGACCAGTCATGGACCACAGGCCACTATGCGCACTTGAGCACAGTGAAGTCCATGTGAACGCTCGTGACCTCATCTCGTATATACGCGTGCCACTGATGTCCAAGTCACCTGTCCTGTCTGATTCCAGTTTCTCGACGGTCGAACCGTCTGCACAGGTGGATGATCGATTGGGCCCATTCGACTGCAGTACCCCGGACGCCACTATGGTCGATTGTAACCCAATCGAATGGAGTACCCCGGGCGCCATTATGGTCGATTGTAACCCAATCGACTGCAGTACCCCGGGCGCCACTATGGTCGATTGTACCCAATCGACTACAGCACCCGGGACGCCACGATGGTCGATTGGGCCCAATCGACCAGCCATGGGCCACAACCCTCGTGCCTCATAGTGGACGATACAGTGTCAATGTCGTAGGCAAGATCTTCCGCATATGTGCATATTATTATCCCATCGTGTACGTGTCCCACACAACTCCATCCTGGACGCCCTCAGCAGTCCTCCGACTCCTGGACCTCTCATGCGGGTGCTGGAGAGGACATCTCCCTTGGCGCGCATGGGAGGTCCGCAGGACGTCCTGCAAGGTGAACGACTTAGATTACGTCATTTCGGCTTGAACCGCCGCCAACGTGACGTCACTCGACGCGGCTTATGCGCGTCACCTGCCCACTTGTCAGATCATCCCAATGACGACCTCTATGAGTCATCGAACTCGTGGTAACGGCATGAGGGCGTCCCGCTGTGCCAGGGCGGCTTCAGGCCGCCCTCCCGGTGAAACCAATTGGTCGTCGTGCCATCCTCCACGCGTCCTTCTGGAAATCTGGGCAAAGGACGTCCCGAAAGTGCTGGCAGCATTCTCATAGTGCTTGCAGCCCGTGAGTTAACCGGTATTGTACGCCTGCTCGATTAGTGGTCATGTTTTATATGATTGGGTCGTGACACGCAGTTGGGGACGCACGCTCCAGATATCTCGCCCAGCCTTTTGTCCCTTCAAGGGCAAGTTGCCCTCACGGCAAGTCCCACCGGCAGCAGAGCATTAAATCTATCGTTACCGATGTCTTTGTATTTGTTATGTATCTTCCCTGGGCGTCTGCATTCACTTTTCACACGGTCAACGTTGAGTACGCAATCGAACAAACGGATATCGATTAATATTCATCCTCCGTCAGCGAGCTGATCATGACCGGATGGCTCACCATTTCATCCTGCTGTCATAGTGTCGGTGATGGCTCCGTACTTCACGTCAACGCTGTGCTGTGGATGGGGACGCTGGTGAGCAGCGCGGCTTTCGATGGACAGGGTGGGCGCACCGTTACGTACCAGCAGCCTTGAACAGGCTATCTCCAGATATGACCACTTTCTGAAACGCTCCGTTGGATGAGCTTGAAGCCAGGACTCTCTCTTGACGTCATCACCTTCTCCGGCTACCTGGCGACGCATAGCAATTGGATGCGTGGTGTTACCTTTTGCGGGTCCAGATACAGAGCCTCCGCACAGGCGCATTCCAGAAATACGTATACAACATCCAGATACATTCATATCAATGAAATAAAGCTCACAAGAGCGCTACCAGTGCAAGATGTCAGCGGATTGCCCCGCCGAAGGCTTGGCGTCTGACACACTCCGAGAACCGAGCTATGACGAGAACCTCCAAACATAACTATCTCAGGAATCAAGTCTTTCGTACCATGGATCTTACTCATGGATGTCTTCTTGCAAGGCGGTCTCCGATGCGGCGCACAAGTACGACATGCCGCGGCAGTCTAGTTCAACCAAAAGGGGCCCTCGGTCTATCTCGTGAGTACACTAGGACGATGCTGCCAGTCAAAAAATGACGTACTCCGAGGACACAGTCGGCAAAAAGCACCAAGGACGCCATCGTGACTCGAGAGGGACGTCATCTAGCGATCATAACCCCGTCCACGGGAGACAAGGGCGCCAAGATGACGTAACTGGCTGGTGGCCGGCTGGGTATGACGTCCCCATGCCATCATCACCACGGCTGGGGTACATCCGGATGACCCACAGATGGGACATCTTGATGCCGTCACTGCCACCGCCACTGAGACGACTTACATGCCGATGACGTCCTGGGTGGTGCGCGTAGATGGTGACGTATCCGGGACGTAATCGGTGACGTCCTGCTCGGGTGCCATTGGTTGTCCGAATAGGCCTATTCGGACACCCACCACCGGTTGTCCGAATAGGCCTATTCGGACACCCACCACCGGTGTCCGAATAGGCCTATTCGGACACCCACCACCGGTTGTCCGAATAGGCCTATTCGGACACCCACCACCGGTTGTCCGAATAGGCCTATTCGGACACCTCCCTCTCCGGTAACCGCTGCATCAGGCGCGAGTGTCCCCCTTATAATAATTATTGGGTAGACATACCTAACATCCGATGTCGAGTTATCTATCAGGGATACCTATTGCAGCAGAGCACACTTGATCGTGCAGCAGCGGCAACGTGTGCATTCTGTCCACACGCACCTAGCATGCTACAAGGCATTAGGAGCACAGTGCTGCTACACAAACACAGACGATGTTTTATATGGGAAAGTGAGTAACTCGGCCGCTATTTCGAGGGCGGGGTTGCATCGCAGTCGACGATCTCGATCATGTGGCAACAACCGGAGCGCCCGGCCCGCAGACCTTTGGCTTGATTCACTGGACCTGCCTAACGTCGTACAAGAGACTCAAAGCATAAAGATAGGCCGATCGTGGAGCCCTCCAGTCGCTCGTTGGACAGGCGGGATCCTGGTAGCTACCAACACGCAAACACGCGCGCCGGACACACAAGGAGCTTGCTAGGAGGCAGCACTAGCGTAGCACTGCTACCTAAACACAACATATGTTCTTAGAAGGGAGGTGAGCCACCTGCCCGCTACTTGGATGGCGGGGTTGCAATGCAGCAACCGACGATCTCGAAGGAGTGGCAACAACCGGAGCACCCGGCTAGCAGACGGCCGCCTTGACGCACTGGACCAGCCTAACGTCGTACACGAAAGTATAAGCTGAAAGATAGGCTGGTGCGGAGCCGGCCTGTCGCTCGCAGGCTCGGCGGGATCCTGGTAGCTGCCATCGAGCTAACACGTGTGCCAAGGCCTAACACGCAGTGACGTATCGTGAGATCAATTGCCAATACCTAAAATAAGATATGGTAAGGTTGGATCCACGTAAGATATCAGACATGTTACCAGTCGTGGTGATTGAGTGGGCAGCGCCCTGCTGTCGACGTCGTGCGCGACAGGGGGAAATGTCAACGTAGACAGGAATTTTTCATGGACTTGCATCACTGTCTGTACTTGTCATGCAGGCAGCTGCATATTCATTCGTGTACGTTGTAGCGATTCGAACGACGTGTACGCGTGCAAGCCGTTGTCGCGACGATCCGGTGGGCACTCGTCACCACCATCGATCGGTGACTGCTGCCCTAGACAGCCAACCCTGGTGTACATGTGCCCATTCCTGGAGGATTTCCATAGATTAAATAGCATCATCATGTGCCGCATTGCGCTCGATGCCTGCTTCTCCTTTTGCTTCCCCTTATCCAGAGACCTTGCTGCCAGCCAATGGATCGCCCTATGCGCAACAGGTCCATCAATCCCTACAGGGAGATAGAATACGGTTCGAGTTGGACTGAGGCAGATTTTCCGCGCGAGTTGGAGCGTGGGCGAGATTGGCACCGCGTGAATCCCACCGTAGTGGCGCGGTGGCCAATCCCCTTTGCGAGGCCGGCCCATGGCCCGGTTCCCGTCTACGCAACGGAAAGGACCTATCGCTGGACCCAGGTGCTCGCGCTTACCCGGGCAGTCCGGGATGACATAGAGCGGGGGACTTCACTCCACAGCGAGCCATGCCCGCCTGTGTTTGAAGCCATGCCAACGGGATCACCACTCCACCTGTACTTCCTGCTGTATGGGTCGTCCCATGGTGGGGGTCCTCGGAAAGGTGATGCGTATGCGTCTTGGGCCTACCGAAACGTGCCTGCGTTCATTGACCTGTGTCTCAGGGAGATGAGTCGTTGGCACGGGACTTTCTCGTACCAGTTCGAGATAGTGGCTCTCCGTACAGCAAATTTTAACCCGACGAGTCGCGAGGCGTTCCACATGAGGCTGGTGTTCAAGCATCGGCACCACATGTTCGCAAGTATGGCGGACGTGAGGTCAAGGGCCACCGCTATCATCTCACAGGCCTACCAGGAGATGAGCGACAGACATTGGCCAAATCTCCTGAAATGGGCCGCGTATACCCACAACGACACTCCTTCCCCACCAGACCGCATACGGGTCAACTTCCCAAGGTCCGTGCTTGCCACCTTGCCGGCATGTGAAACGGCGTTGCCTGACGGGCCGCTGGGGCCCACTTTCCCGATCCAGTCCAATTGCAGGCACTGTGGCATGCAGGGACCTGCTCCTGCCGGATGGCCGCCTGATGCCCAACCTAGACTAGGACAGGAACATCAGCCGAACCAGGCTTGATCCCTGCCACCCCACCATAGAGCCTGACCAGCGGTGGATGTGGAAGGTCTTCCTGTCATCGCCAGCCACCCCAGCGGTGAATGAGAGGGGACGTCGCACTCGCGATGTAGTGCCATTCCGGACTCAGGGTGCATGCTCGGACGACCCAGAGACAGCCTGCCGCACGTGTTTCCTAGGGCCGGGCGGAACCTAGCGTCTTGTGCATGACAGTTAGGTGGTACTGCCGTCCGGCAAGATGCATACCTGTAATTGGCAAATCCTGCGTGTGTTCAGCTGTCATGATTGTGGTCTCGAGGAGATATACATGCACATGGAATAATTATAATTTCGCCTACACGCTGTACCTGCTTTGATTCGTGCAATCGTTGCACTAATAGCATGTACCGCATACGGTATAGTGAGGGCATATGCAGCAGGAGGGTTGCATTAACCGCCATGATATCATCGGAACCGCGCTTAATCATCGGTCCTCCCACACTCCCAGGACCTCATCACGTGCCCCCATCCGCGACACTACCTTTATCCGCGTATTCATCTGTCTGTCGGCACTGCCACTTCTCCTCCCGCCCCCCCGTTGACCAACCTCTTCAGCGGGCCCCTCGCCGTCGGGCGGTGGCGAACCAAGATCTAGTGCCGCTGCGGCCCCCCCTAGGCCCCTCCTCACCCGCATCAGTACCCTCATCGGCCACCTCGCCGTCGGCCGTTGGCTCAGCACCGTCTTGTGCCGCATCAGCAGCCCCCCCCGGCCCCTCCTCGCCCGCATCACCGTCTTCGTATGCCATGCCCCCCTGGGCCTGCGGGTCACCACTGTCTTGTGCCGCAGCAGCAGTTCCCCCAGGCCCCTCCTCACCCGCTTCAATCTCATCTGCAGCCACCTCGCCGTCGGCCGGTGGCTCACAACCGTCTTGTGCCACATCAGCAGCCCCCCCATTGCCCTCCTCACCCGCATCAGTACCCTCATCGGCCACCTCGCCGTCGGCCGTTGGCTCACCACCGTCTTGTGCCACATCAGCAGCCCCCCAAGGCCCCTCCTGGCCCGCATCACCCTCTTCATCGGCCATGCCCCCCTGGGCCTGCGGGTCACCACTGTCTTGTGCCGCATCAGCAGCCCCCCCATTGCCCTCCTCACCCACCTCAGTCTCCTCAGCGGCCTCCTCCCGCCTTTGCCTCGGCGAGGGCGCGGCCGGTGGTCCGTTCTTCCTATGCCTCTTCGTAGATTTGGGCGTGAACTCCTCTTCTTCAGGTGAGGCAGCTGCCTCACCTGGGCCGGGCGGAATGCGGTCACGGCTGCCTTGCCTGCGGGACGACCCGCTGCCTTCATCCGTCTTGGATGTGATTTGGGGGGCCTAATCCTGAGTGGGCAGGGGCAGATCCTCCCATGCTGCCCTCAACTCATCTCGTGTCAGGGTTTCCCCTCCAACCCTTTGCGCTGCCTCACACATCTGGTCAAACCAGAAATCCCGGTGTTCGGGCAGTGCGGCAGCGTGCGCAGTGAATAGTGCAACGACTGAGTCCACTTCACTCTGTGCCCTTGCAAACTCTTCCTCCTCCGTCAATTGCGTGTCCGGCGGGATCGGCCGGGATCGCTTAACAGACACTGTTATCCGTTCGTCGGGCGCAGTGAGGTCCACCCACGCTGTACCAATTTCGGTGCGTCCTGCATGAACAAGCACTGCGACTGACCAGGTGTACAGGTGGTCCTATGACCTTTGCGGGCATGCAAAGTGATAATCAGCAGAGTGATGATGGTGTGGCCCATTTGCATGTCCTATTTGACGTACGGCAGTAGGATGGCTCTGCGCAGCGTGAATCCTACATCGTTCCCGGGTGGATGGGGTCGGTCGCGCACCTTCTACATTACCTTTTGTATTGATACTCTTCTGAGTGCCACCCGTTCCCCTGCCCTTACGGGTAGGATTTCTTCTGGGAGTCCTGTCGCAGTCCTTTGTCGTCCTCTGTGGCCGTTTTCGTACTGGCAGCTCTCACAGCCTCATTCGTTGACCACGGGTCACGACTGGTCTGCACATGTCTCTCCTCCAGTTTCTGCTTGGCCTCCTTCCGCCTAACACCCTCTAGAGCTGTGCTAGGCGTCAGGTTATGCGCATGGTTCACACACATATACGCCTCTGGCCACAGAAATGCAGGCACAGCTGCTTGCACAGTGAATAGGGGGTTAGGGTTAGGGGTTAAGGGGTTAGGGGTTTAGGGGTTAGGGGTTAGGGTTAGGGGTTAGGGGTTAGGGGTTAGGGGTTAGGGGTTAGGGTTAGGGGTTAGGGTTAGGGGTTAGTGGTTAGGGGTTAGGGGGTTAGGGGTTTAGGGTTTAGGGGTAGGGGTTAGGGGTTAGGGTTAGGGGTTAGGGGTAGGGTTAGGGTGTAGGGGTTAGGGGTTAGGGGTTGGTAGGGTGGGTTAGGGGTTAGGGTTAGGTGGTTAGGTTAGGGGTTAGGGGTTAGGGGTTAGGGGTTAGGGGTTAGGGGTTAGGGGTTAGGGGTTAGGGGTTAGGGGTTAGGGTTAGGGGTTAGGGTTAGGGGTTAGGGGTTAGGGGTTAGGGGTTAGGGGTTAGGGTTAGGGGTTAGGGGTTAGGGGTTAGGGGGTTAGGGGTTAGGGGTTAGGGTTAGGGGTTAGGGGTTAGGGGTGTTAGGGGTTAGGGGTTAGGGGGTTAGGGTTAGGGGTTAGGGGTTAGGGGTTAGGGGTTAGGGGTTAGGGGTTAGGGGTTAGGGGTTAGGGGTTAGGGGTTAGGGGTTAGGGGTTAGGGGTTAGGGGTTAGGGGTTAGGGGTTAGGGGTTAGGGGTTAGGGGTTAGGGGTTAGGGGTTAGGGGTTAGGGGTTAGGGTTAGGGGTTAGGGGTTAGGGTAGGGTTAGGGGTTAGGGGTTAGGGGTTAGGGGTTAGGGGTTAGGGGTTAGGGGTTAGGGTTAGGGGTTAGGGGTTAGGGGTTAGGGGTTAGGGGTTAGGGGTTAGGGGTTAGGGGTTAGGGGTTAGGGGTTAGGGGTTAGGGTTAGGGGTTAGGGTTAGGGGTTAGGGGTTAGGGGTTAGGGGTTAGGGGTTAGGGGTTAGGTAGGGTTAGGGGTTAGGGGTTAGGGGTTAGGGGTTAGGGGTTAGGGGTTAGGGTTAGGGTAGGTTAGGGGTTAGGGTAGGTTAGGGGTTAGGGGTTAGGGGTTAGGGGTTAGATGGGCGGAGGGGGGGGGGGGGGCGACGCACGCAAGCTATGCGCGATGGCCTGTCAGCGCCGGCAGGCCGTCTGTGGGGACAGGAAGGCCCGGCAGCAGCGCCCGTCCGACCAGTCTAGCACGGAGGGGCGCGGCCGGCGCGGGCTTGGCGCGCCAGCGCGCGGCACAATGTTGTGGACAGGTCGCGCATGGCATTGAGGAGGAAAGTACGCTTTGACACCGCCCGAGTCCCGCGGCAACCTCCGCGACCGTCTGGAGGAAGCGGTACGCGTCCCGTCCAACCCTGCCGTACGTCTCATGTACGAGCGGGATGAACTGGGCGGCACCTGTGATGGCGCCATATATTTCGCGCTTTTGCGTGCGCCCTTCTCGGCGGTCGCGCTAGCCTCACGTGACGCACCGCGCACATGCGACCTGGCAAGCGGGTGCATCACCTTCACGTCCAGCAGCGCCATGCGCGCGTGGTGAGGAATGCCAAGAGGTCGCCGCGCTGCGGAGGCCGCTGCGATCGGGGGCAGCGGGGGTGCGGCAGGGGGCGCTGCCTCTCGGTCAGGGCGGGGGGTGCGTCGCGCGTCGGGGCGTGGGCCGCGGGGGGGGGGCGGGCGCGCAGTAAGGGTAAGGGAGGCCGGAGCCGGGGCTTGGGTGCCATGAGGGGTGTGGGGCACGTCCGAAGCCTGGGGGGCTGCGAGAGATGGGGAGGGGGCTGGACCGGCGCGGCATCGGCTGGGGGGTCCGGTGGCGGCGGCGGCGGCGGTGACGGCGGCGGTGGCGGCGGCGGCGGCGGGTCTTGCTGACACGGCGCGGCCGGTGCCTTCGCAGACGCGCGCAGCCGCGGGGCGTAAAGTCCGCCGGCGGCGTAGCTGGTGGCGACTGCCGGCTGCCGCGGAGGGGGAGCACGCGTATGCCCCCCGGGGAGCTTGCCAACGTGCGGCTCAAGCGATGAAGCGAGCGACGCGCGCATGAGCACCCGCCTCCAAGCCACGGTGATGAGGTCGTGCTTTAGGACTGAACTTGCCCATAGCTGTCCGCATAAGACACTGTGCGTACCGGACGCAGCCACGCGGCCGCAGGGGCAGGACTCATCCGTCTCCAGGACGGGTAGCAGCGGCTCACCCAGCCGCAGCAGCACAGCCACCTGGAATTCATGGTCGGTCAGGCCCGTCACCGGGCCGGGGCAGGCAGTGAGGAACGCCGAGGCCAGCGAGCCAGAGCAGCTGAGGAGGCGGGCGAGATCAGCGCACGCCGTCTCCGCTGATTGGGGATTCGGACCGTGCTTCAGGGTCTCGAGATAGTCGTGCGTGGTGGTCCAGCGCGCGTCGGCCTCCGCCCGGCTGAGCGCGCTCTGGAGCTGCGTCATGCGCAGCTTCGAGCCAGCGTCAGACGCCCAGGCGTCGGCTGGGGTCGGGCTGTCTGAGATTCCCTGCACGGCCGGCCATGCCTTCCGCAAGCGTGCGAGGCGGGCCTGGTGCTGGACCGCGGCGTCGCGCGGAACGGCTTGCCGCCGTCGATGCCGTCCGCGAGCACCTCGTGCGCAACTGCTGCCGACGCGAGGCGCGCGGCGTCAGCAACGTCGGCTGTGTAGTGTCGCAGACCCATGCCGCCATGTCTATGAGGGAGCAAGGCCTGCTCACGCTGTAGGTCGGTGAGCTGTTGCGGTTCGATGATGCGGCACATGGCGTGTATGCTGGCGTTCTCGACGCCATGAGCGGCTGTTCGAGGTGGGCCCAGCCGGTAGTGCGCAGCGAGACGTGGTATGCCATATGGATGCCAGCTGCAGGTCGAACTCGAGCTCCGGCAACGCAGGCCTAGGTCGGTCTCCGACACGACTCGTACGCGTGTGACCCACATGTGCACCACGTTGTCCTGCTGTTGCCCTCGGCTGCCGGGCTCTTGCTTTCATCTCCGTGTAACACCACGTTGTCGACACTCCTCTGGCTGCAGGGCGGAGGGCTACATGTACGTGACGCCGACGGGCGCTAGCCATATGCATTGCTGCGTGCTCTCAGTACTCGAGTACAGCTGAGCTCAGTACTTACAGGCTGTACATGTGCGACTGGACCTCCAAAACAAATTCACGCACGGCGCGTTGCATTTGTGCACATGGCAAAATTTGATTGTGAAGCAGAATGCATGCGATTACGGCGTGCATCTCATCACCGCTGACATAAAAAATATGAGGAGGCATATCATCACCCACTGATAAGTATAAGGGGCCGGTGTGAATTGATCCACGTGCACGCATTATGACGAGCTGATCTATATGGGCACAGAATTCGAAGATCGTGAGCCGCAGCGTGGGCGGGATTTCGAAATGCAACCGAATTCGAAGTTGGACATCACCGAAAAACAAAAAGCCCCGGGCATCACGCCACGCCACAACCCGGACGGGGGGTATCGGCCATACGGATGGCGCGTGGTCACATATCGAGGGGGGGGTTCGTCACGTTATGAGTTGGCCAAATCATGGTGCGATGTCGATCGATCGACATCGGTGTGATATGGCACCATATGGTCTGCCTGGCACATTCTGTTGAAGAAATCCAGCATCTGCGCGTGGCACAGTACGGCATGCTGCAGCAGCTGGCGCATGCAGTTCAGTATGATCCGGAGAGCATGCATGTGCACAGCTTGCTCGTGCATTTGCATTTGCATGCATTTGCTCGTGCGGCGCGTGCCCTTAGTGCTTGCGCAATGCGGCGGCCGGTCTGTCTGTTTGCTTGTTGCCTGGTCTGTTGCCTCGGCGCTGCTGAGTCCTAGATCTATCACTGTGTAACACAGCTTGCTCGTGGCGAGCATGGCGGCTCGGACGGGGAGGAGGATTCGACGCTCGTCGATCGCGACGCGAAGGTGCGGCAAAACGGAAAGTGCTGGGCTGCATATGAAGCGTCAGTCTGCTCATAATCAGCTTTAGGGTGCTTCGCACCAAACAGCGCTGGAAGGGACAGTGTGACGGTACATAGTCGAGCTATGCATCCGTCCGAGCATGAGACTTTTCGTGGACTAAGTCACAGTGGTATCGGTGAGTTCGATCCACCCGTAGATTTTCGTATACGTTTATTAGGCTTGCGATGCCGCCTAGGGCGAAGCCAAAGCCCACCGAGGGAAGGGGTATGATCCACCTGCATAATGCCTCTGGTGCACACAAGTTGTCTAACTTGCCTCCAGCACTGCAGCAGTTTCACACTGCGCCGTTGTCTGCACGCATCAATGACACTGGTGATGTTGAACGCGATGATTTGATATTTGGCTTCTCCTCATCACTTGCAGGTGTACCATGCACAGCGCTTGGGGATTCTCGCACAAAATGCAGCTTTGTCAGCAAAGAATTTGCACAAAGGCATAAGCTGTCTATCACAAAAGTGTCTGTACCAATTGTATTGGCCGATGGTCGACAGAGTTCTACCTCGGGTTATGTGCACTGCAAACTCAAAATCCAATCATACCAGTCTGAAGTGACTCTGCGTGTCGTTGATATGGTACCAGGAGTAGACGTCATTCTTGGAGATGACTGGTTTCGTGCAGAGGGTGCTTGCATTGATTATGGCAATTCTGATGCTCGGACGTACGTGCCTGCGAGCATGTGGCTCCGTGGCAGACGAGTACGCCTAACACCCCACAGCGATGGGGACAGCACCACTCCTGTAAGCCCATCTCTTGCACAGGATGGCACTAAACCTCTGTTATCTCGCATTCAAGCCATGCGATTGCTGACACGGCCTTGTACAGACCGTCCCAGCACCGTTCTTGATGGTTTTTCGTGAACAAAAGAGTGACACCTCGCAATCGCGCGACCAGCAAGTTGACACATTACTTGCTGCGTGTGCGGATGTGTTTGAGGCACCACGCGTTGGCGAACGGGTAGATGATACTCCCGAAGGCATTTGTTTGCAGCCCGATGCCGCTCCGCCGAACAGGCCAGCTTTTAGACTGTCCATGAAAGAACGTAAAGAAGTAGAGCAGCAGTGGGCGCATTGTCCCGTCTGCCTCTGCGTATGGTGCACCAGTGTTGTTCGTTCCAAAGCCGGACGGCTCACTGCGCATGTGTATTGATTACCGCGCACTTAACAAACTCACGCTTAAGAATAAGTACCCATTGCCACGAATTGATGATCTGTTGGATAATCTGGGTGGTGCAAAGCATTTCACCTCCCTGGACTTGACGTCAGGTTATCACCAGATCAGCCTGCACTCCAGTGACTGGGAGAAAACGGCTTTCAACACGCATATTGGCAAGTATGAGTGGCGAGTGTTGCCATTCGGACTGTGCAATGCGCCTGCGATCTTTCAGGCCACGATGCAACGTGTCTTTGCAAAACAGTTGAACAAGTTCGTGTGCGTCTACCTCGACGACATCTTGATCAACTCTCGCACTGAGCAAGAGCATCTTGAACATCTGCGTATTGTTCTCGACGTTCTGCGCGAGCACAAGTACAAAGCCAAGCTGTCCAAATGTGAGTTTTTCAAACGGGAATTGAAGTTCCTGGGTAATATTGTGTCCTCAGACGGGATCAAGCCTGATCCAGCGAAGTACGGTCAATGAGTGGCCTCAGCCTCGCTCTGTGTATGAAGTGCGCAGCTTCTTAGGACTGGCCAACTACTTCCGTCGGTTCATTCGTGGCTATGCGAAAATTGCTGCCCCTGTGACAGATCTGCTCAAGGATATTACAGCGACTGATCGGAAAGGGAAAATGCTGCAGTGGGGTAAGCTCTCAGCTGAGGCTGCTCATGCGGTTGAGACTGCGTTCAAAGCAAGGTGGACAGATGCATGTGCTGCTGCTTTTGAACACCTGAAACGCGCTCTGGTCAGTGCTCCAGTTTTGGCTATGCCAGATTTTTCCCGCACGTTCACAGTTGTGTGTGATGCGTGCACTGCTGCCCCTGCAGTGGGTGGTGTACTGCTACAAGACAAGCATCCCGTATGTTTATTTCTTTTTCCTTTCAAAGAAATTATCAGGGCCTGAAGCAGCATATTCTGCTTCAGACATTGAAAAGTTGGCTGTCGTGTATGCACTGCGTGAATGGCGTTGCTACTTGGAAGGGCAAACAGCACCATTCGTGATCGAAACGGATCATCAGCCAAACACGTATGTTGATCAGTCAACTAATCAGCACACGCTGAAGCGCAGAGCGCGGTGGCTGTATGAGTCAAGTGCGTATAATTATGTATGGAAATACAGACCTGGTGAGTCTAATATGGCTGATCCGTTGTCGCGCGCGCCACAGCACTTCGCTTTGGTACAAGCTGGTGGCTGTGTTTGCACGCTTGATGGTGTAATGGCCCACCAGCGCCGAGCTGCTATCGCATTGCTGTTTTCGGGCTCCGTGCGTGGGGCACGCACTCCTCCCCCGGGGAAGCGAGGCAAAGGCAAAGGCAAGAAACAAAAATTTACACAAGTAACAGATGGGTCTGTACAGCCTACAGCGCAAGCTATCAAAGGCTACTTGGTGGACAATTTGCTCGAACGTTGTCGCAAAGGTTGCGAAGAGATGCAGTCAACGGATGCAAGAAGCTTTAAAAAGCTAGACCTGTACAGAAACTAATGTGGTTGTACTGGACATCCAATAACAGGCTATACATCCCCGACGTTGGCACGTTGAGGCAAGAATGCACAAGCTCTGTGCATTCACACCCGCAGTATGGACACTACGGGGTAGCTCGAACGATCCGTAAGGTAAAGGAAATGTTTCACTGGGAACGTGTCTCAGTAGACGTGGCAAAATTCGTTAAGACTTGCGATTCCTGCCAACACGTCAAAGCGTCGCACCAGTTGCCACAGGGCGAGCTGCACCCCTAACCTATACCTGGACGTCGCTGGGAATCAGTGTCATTAGATCTGATAACTGATCTTCCCACAACAGAGCGTGGAAACAGCACCGTGGTCGTGTTTGTGGACCGTCTGTCGAAGTGGTGCATCTGGCACCGTGCACAAAGAATGTCACAGGCACAGATCTCGTACATCTGTTCGAGGATCATGTGTGGAAACTGCATGGGATTCCCAGCAGCATTGTGTCAGATCGGCACGTGCGCTTTGCGTCGTTCTGGACTCTTATGTGTGAACACTTCGGCATTGACCACAACAAGTCAACGGCAAAGCACCCACAGTCTGACGGTCAAGGAGAGAACGCAATTGGTGTCTTGGAGGATACGTTGCGACACTTTGTTACTGACTCGCAGAAGAACTGGGACACGCTGCTACGAGTGGCTGAGTTCGCCATGAACAACGCCTACAACTCGACCATCCAAACGACGCCGTTCATGTTGAATTACGGGCAGAATCCCGACACACCAGTGACCGGGCGGCCGGAGGGGGAGGGCTGGTACGCCTTGCACTGTCGGGGGCGTGAGCCCCCAGGCTCTCTTGTGCGGGGGGCCCGTGATGGAATGCTCCAGTGGGGCCGGATGGAGTGGGGGTGCTGCTGTTGGGGGGTAGGTGGTGGCTGGTGTTGTTGGGGTGGGCAGTAGTGCGGTGGTGGTGGTTGCTGTGTGCGGTTGTGGCGCGGGTGCCGTGGTGGAGGGGTGCGGGAGTGCGCATGCGTGTGGGTGCGTGGGTGTGGTTGTGTCGGCTGTGTCGGTTCGATGTGGCTTTTCACCTGAGACAACTGTTGCTTGTTGCTGTAGTCTGCTTTCGGGGGTTTTGGCCGTCTACTTTCCTGCTGTTGCCCTCGCTGCCGGGCTCTTGCGTTCATGTCCGTGTAACACACATGACCATGGCCAAGCACCTTACACACGATGAAACTCCCCCCCCCCTCCACCCATTTCGCCCTGCACCCCCCCCCCCCCCGCCCCCCCGCACCCATCCCTCCTCCTCCCTCCCTTTTCCCTCCTCCCAGCGCACGTCCGCCGTTTCTCCTCTGCCCCCCTTTCCGGACACTGTTCGTGTTGCCGGGCTGGCTGTGGCTACGGCTCCTGGGACTGATGCCTCGCGGCCTCGGACATGGCCGTAGCGTGCGCTGGCGCGCCCGTGCAGACTGCTAGTGTCGAGTCGACGACCGCTTGCAATTGTGGGCCCGGCGGGCGCTGTCTGTGTATTTGGTGTGGGCGTGGCCTGCGTGGTACTGCGTGGTGTGTGCGTGTCCGCTTTCGCGCTAGGGTTTGTTCGTTCTGGCATGTGCTCGTGCGGCGCGTGGCCTGTCTTGCGGTGGCCGGTCTGTCTGTTTGCTTGTTGCCTAGTCTGTTGCCTCGGCGCTGCTGAGTCCTAGATCTATCACTGTGTAACACAAGCTGAAACAGATGCACTTTAGCATTGCTCTAGCTATAGCTACAGCATTGCGCTACAGTTCCTCAAGGCATTCTCTCACTCTTCACACCTGTGCTGCTCAGCCGTGCTCACCACACACTCAGAACTGCTCCACAGGCACATCCAGGACATCCAGGTCCGGGGCATGAAGTGTGTGTTAGTCACTTGTCTGGAAAGAGCATCATGATATCAAGCACACGTACGGCCGGCCCCTTGTAGCCTGCGGTTGTTCACACCAACACGTGCACGCGAGCACAGAAAGCACGAACTGGAGTTGACACAGATCACGTGCACAACATATCCGAGGAGTCCCTGACCAACATGTCTTGCAACAAATCGTTTACGGACCTATTCTGATCTAACACTCATACTTGAACACACTCACGGCGTCATGCGCGGCCATCGTCGCTTTCACGGCCTTCGAATTCAAACAACCATGCCGCCGCGCATGCATTCGCCATGAATGTACCGTTGTGTTGGGCACCAGAGACTCGTCTGGCTCTTGAGACATTTGGAAACATGATCTGAACTCAGAAGTGATCATGAGCCTCGAACACACGCCCTTCATGGGGCCGTTGTGGACGTGCACGTGCGCACGCGGTACGTATATATATCGATACGTATACCGATGACTGCGAGACGTGGTATGTGTTACACAGTGATAGATCTAGGACTCAGCAGCGCCGAGGCAACAGACCAGGCAACAAGCAAACAGACAGACCGGCCACCGCAAGCACCAAGGTCACGCACCGCACGAGCAAATGCCTGAACGAACTATCGCCAGCGCGAAAGCAGACACGCACACACCACGCAGTACCACGCAGGCCACGCGCACACCAAACACACAGCCAGCACTCGCCGGGCCCACAAGCGGTCGTCGGCGCGACACTAGCAGTCTGCACGGGCGCGACAGCGCGCGCTACGGCGATGTCCGAGGCCGCGAGGCACCGGTCCCAGGAGCCATAGCCTCAGCCAGCCCGGCAGCCCGAGCGGTGTCCGGGGAGGGGCGCAGAGGAGAAACGGCGGACGTGCGCTGGGAGGAGGGAAGAGGGAGGGAGGGAAGAGGGAGGGATCGGGTGCGGGGGGGGGGGGGGGGTGGGGGGGCTGCAGGGTGAAATGGGTGGAGGAAGGGGGCTCTCGGGGCAAGATGGGCGGAGGGGGGGGGGGGGCGACGCAAGCCTATGCGCGATGGCCTGTCAGCGCCGGCAGGCCGTCTGTGGGGACAGGAAGGCCCGGCAGCAGCGCCCGTCCGACCAGTCTAGCACGGAGGGGCGCGGCCGCGCGGGCTTGGCGCGCCAGCGCGCGGCACAATGTTGTGGACAGGTCGCGCATGGCATTGAGGAGGAAAGTACGCTTTGACACCGCCCCGAGTCCCGCGGCAACCTCCGCGACCGTCTGGAGGAAGCGGTACGCGTCCCGTCCAACCCTGCCGTACGTCTCATGTACGAGCGGGATGAACTGGGCGGCACCTGTGATGGCGCCATATTTGTCGCGCTTTTGCCGTGCGCCCTTCTCGGCGGTCGCGCTAGCCTCACGTGACGCACCGCGCACATGCGACCTGGCAAGCGGGTGCATCACCTTCACGTCCAGCAGCGCCATGCGCGTGGTGAGGAATGCCAAGAGGTCGCCGCGCTGCGGAGGCCGCTGCGATCGGGGCAGCGGGGGTGCGGCAGGGGGCGCTGCCTCTCGGTCAGGGGCGGGGGGTGCGTCGCGCGTCGGGGCGTGGGCCGCGGCGGGGGGGGCGGTAGCGGCAGTAAGGGTAAGGGAGGCCGGAGCCGGGGCTTGGGTGCCATGAGGGGTGTGGGGCACGTCCGAAGCCTGGGGGGCCTGCGAGAGATGGGGAGGGGGCTGGACCGGCGCGGCATCGGCTGGGGGGTCCGGTGGCGGCGGCGGCGGCGGTGACGGCGGCGGTGGCGGCGGCGGCGGCGGGTCTTGCTGACACGGCGCGGCCGGTGCCTTCGCAGACGGCGCAGCCGGCGGGCGCGTAAAGTCCGCCGGCGGCGTAGCTGGTGGCGACTGCCGGCTGCCGCGGAGGGGGAGCACGCGTATGCCCCCGGGGAGCTTGCCAACGTGCGGCTCAAGCGATGAAGCGAGCGACGCGCGCATGAGCACCCGCCTCCAAGCCACGGTGATGAGGTCGTGCTTTAGGACTGAACTTGCCCATAGCTGTCCGCATAAGACACTGTGCGTACCGGACGCAGCCACGCGGCCGCAGGGGCAGGACTCATCCGTCTCCAGGACGGGTAGCAGCGGCTCACCCAGCCGCAGCAGCACAGCCACCTGGAATTCATGGTCGGTCAGGCCCGTCACCGGGCCGGGGCAGGCAGTGAGGAACGCCGAGGCCAGCGAGCCAGAGCAGCTGAGGAGGCGGGCGAGATCAGCGCACGCCGTCTCCGCTGATTGGGGATTCGGACCGTGCTTCAGGGTCTCGAGATAGTCGTGCGTGGTGGTCCAGCGCGCGTCGGCCTCCGCCCGGCTGAGCGCGCTCTGGAGCTGCGTCATGCGCAGCTTCGAGCCAGCGTCAGACGCCCAGGCGTCGGCTGGGGTCGGGCTGTCTGAGATTCCCTGCACGGCCGGCCATGCCTTCCGCAAGCGTGCGAGGCGGGCCTGGTGCTGGACCGCGGCGTCGCCGCGGAACGGCTTGCCGCCGTCGATGCCGTCCGCGAGCACCTCGTGCGCAACTGCTGCCGACGCGAGGCGCGCGGCGTCAGCAACGTCGGCTGTGTAGTGTCGCAGACCCATGCCGCCATGTCTATGAGGGAGCAAGGCCTGCTCACGCTGTAGGTCGGTGAGCTGTTGCGGTTCGATGATGCGGCACATGGCGTGTATGCTGGCGTTCTCGACGCCCATGAGCGGCTGTTCGAGGTGGGCCCAGCCGGTAGTGCGCAGCGAGACGTGGTATGCCATATGGATGCCAGCTGCAGGTCGAACTCGAGCTCCGGCAACGCAGGCCTAGGTCGGTCTCCGACACGACTCGTACGCGTGTGACCACATGTGCACCACGTTGTCCTGCTGTTGCCCTCGCTGCCGGGCTCTTGCTTTCATCTCCGTGTAACACCACGTTGTCGACACTCCTCTGGCTGCAGGGCGGAGGGCTACATGTACGTGACGCCGACGGCGCTAGCCATATGCATGCTGCGTGCTCTCAGTACTCGAGTACAGCTGAGCTCAGTACTTACAGGCTGTACATGTGCGACTGGACCTCCAAAACAAATTCAACGCACGGCCGCGTTGCATTTGTGCACATGGCAAATTTGATTGTGAAGCAGAATGCATGCGATTACGGCGTGCATCTCATCACCGCTGACATAAAAAATATGAGGAGCATATCATCACCACTGATAAGTATAAGGGGCCGGTGTGAATTGATCCACGTGCACGCATTATGACGAGCTGATCTATACTGGGCACAGAATTCGAAGATCGTGAGCCGCAGCGTGGGCGGGATTTCGAAATGCAACCGAATTCGAAGTTGGACATTCACCGAAAAACAAAAAGCCCCGGGCATCACGCCACGCCACACCCGGACGGGGGTATCGGCCATACGGATGGCGCGTGGTCACATATCGAGGGGGGGTTCGTCACGTTATGAGTTGGCCAATCATGGTGCGATGTCGATCGATCGACATCGGTGTGATATGGCACCATAGGTCTGCCTGGCACATTCTTTGAAGAAATCCAGCATCTGCGCGTGCACAGTACGGCATGCTGCAGCAGCTGCGCATGCAGTCAGTATGATCCGGAGAGCATGCATGTGCACAGCTTGCTCGTGCATTTGCATTTGCATGCATTTGCTCGTGCGGCGCGTGCCCTTAGTGCTTGCGCAATGCGGCGGCCGGTCTGTCTGTTTGCTTGTTGCCTGGTCTGTTGCCTCGGCGCTGCTGAGTCCTAGATCTATCACTGTGTAACACAGCTTGCTCGTGGCGAAGCATGGCGGCTCGGACGGGAGGAGGATTCGACGCTCGTCGATCGCGACGCGAAGGTGCGGCAAAACGGAAAGTGCTGGGCTGCATATGAAGCGTCAGTCTGCTCATAATCAGCTTTAGGGTGCTTCGCACCAAACAGCGCTGGAAGGGACAGTGTGACGGTACATAGTCGAGCTATGCATCCGTCCGAGCATGAGACCTTTTCGTGGACTAAGTCACAGTGGTATCGGGTGAGTTCGATCCACCCGTAGATTTTCGTATACGTTATTAGGCTGCGATGCCGCCTAGGGCGAAGCCAAAGCCCACCGAGGGAAGGGGTATGATCCACCTGCATATGCCTCTGGTGCACACAAGTTGTCTAACTTGCCTCCAGCACTGCAGCAGTTTCACACTGCGCCGTTGTCTGCACGCATCAATGACACTGGTGATGTTGAACGCGATGATTTGATATTTGGCTTCTCCTCATCACTTGCAGGTGTACCATGCACAGCGCTTGGGGATTCTCGCACAAAATGCAGCTTTGTCAGCAAAGAATTTGCACAAAGGCATAAGCTGTCTATCACAAAAGTGTCTGTACCAATTGTATTGGCCGATGGTCGACAGAGTTCTACCTCGGGTTATGTGCACTGCAAACTCAAAATCCAATCATACCAGTCTGAAGTGACTCTGCGTGTCGTTGATATGGTACCAGGAGTAGACGTCATTCTTGGAGATGACTGGTTTCGTGCAGAGGGTGCTTGCATTGATTATGGCAATTCTGATGCTCGGACGTACGTGCCTGCGAGCATGTGGCTCCGTGGCAGACGAGTACGCCTAACACCCCACAGCGATGGGGACAGCACCACTCCTGTAAGCCCATCTCTTGCACAGGATGGCACTAAACCTCTGTTATCTCGCATTCAAGCCATGCGATTGCTGACACGGCCTTGTACAGACCGTCCAGCACCGTTCTTGATGGTTTTTCGTGAACAAAAGAGTGACACCTCGCAATCGCGCGACCAGCAAGTTGACACATTACTTGCTGCGTGTGCGGATGTGTTTGAGGCACCACGCGTTGGCGAACGGGTAGATGATACTCCCGAAGGCATTTGTTTGCAGCCCGATGCCGCTCCGCCGAACAGGCCAGCTTTTAGACTGTCCATGAAAGAACGTAAAGAAGTAGAGCAGCAGTGGGCGCATTGTCCCGTCTGCCTCTGCGTATGGTGCACCAGTGTTGTTCGTTCCAAAGCCGGACGGCTCACTGCGCATGTGTATTGATTACCGCGCACTTAACAAACTCACGCTTAAGAATAAGTACCCATTGCCACGAATTGATGATCTGTTGGATAATCTGGGTGGTGCAAAGCATTTCACCTCCCTGGACTTGACGTCAGGTTATCACCAGATCAGCCTGCACTCCAGTGACTGGGAGAAAACGGCTTTCAACACGCATATTGGCAAGTATGAGTGGCGAGTGTTGCCATTCGGACTGTGCAATGCGCCTGCGATCTTTCAGGCCACGATGCAACGTGTCTTTGCAAAACAGTTGAACAAGTTCGTGTGCGTCTACCTCGACGACATCTTGATCAACTCTCGCACTGAGCAAGAGCATCTTGAACATCTGCGTATTGTTCTCGACGTTCTGCGCGAGCACAAGTACAAAGCCAAGCTGTCCAAATGTGAGTTTTTCAAACGGGAATTGAAGTTCCTGGGTAATATTGTGTCCTCAGACGGGATCAAGCCTGATCCAGCGAAGTACGGTCAATGAGTGGCCTCAGCCTCGCTCTGTGTATGAAGTGCGCAGCTTCTTAGGACTGGCCAACTACTTCCGTCGGTTCATTCGTGGCTATGCGAAAATTGCTGCCCCTGTGACAGATCTGCTCAAGGATATTACAGCGACTGATCGGAAAGGGAAAATGCTGCAGTGGGGTAAGCTCTCAGCTGAGGCTGCTCATGCGGTTGAGACTGCGTTCAAAGCAAGGTGGACAGATGCATGTGCTGCTGCTTTTGAACACCCGAAACGCGCTCTGGTCAGTGCTCCAGTTTTGGCTATGCCAGATTTTTCCCGCACGTTCACAGTTGTGTGTGATGCGTGCACTGCTGCCCCTGCAGTGGGTGGTGTACTGCTACAAGACAAGCATCCCGTATGTTTATTTCTTTTTCCTTTCAAAGAAATTATCAGGGCCTGAAGCAGCATATTCTGCTTCAGACATTGAAAAGTTGGCTGTCGTGTATGCACTGCGTGAATGGCGTTGCTACTTGGAAGGGCAAACAGCACCATTCGTGATCGAAACGGATCATCAGCCAAACACGTATGTTGATCAGTCAACTAATCAGCACACGCTGAAGCGCAGAGCGCGGTGGCTGTATGAGTCAAGTGCGTATAATTATGTATGGAAATACAGACCTGGTGAGTCTAATATGGCTGATCCGTTGTCGCGCGCGCCACAGCACTTCGCTTTGGTACAAGCTGGTGGCTGTGTTTGCACGCTTGATGGTGTAATGGCCCACCAGCGCCGAGCTGCTATCGCATTGCTGTTTTCGGGCTCCGTGCGTGGGGCACGCACTCCTCCCCCGGGGAAGCGAGGCAAAGGCAAAGGCAAGAAACAAAAATTTACACAAGTAACAGATGGGTCTGTACAGCCTACAGCGCAAGCTATCAAAGGCTACTTGGTGGACAATTTGCTCGAACGTTGTCGCAAAGGTTGCGAAGAGATGCAGTCAACGGATGCAAGAAGCTTTAAAAAGCTAGACCTGTACAGAAACTAATGTGGTTGTACTGGACATCCAATAACAGGCTATACATCCCCGACGTTGGCACGTTGAGGCAAGAATGCACAAGCTCTGTGCATTCACACCCGCAGTATGGACACTACGGGGTAGCTCGAACGATCCGTAAGGTAAAGGAAATGTTTCACTGGGAACGTGTCTCAGTAGACGTGGCAAAATTCGTTAAGACTTGCGATTCCTGCCAACACGTCAAAGCGTCGCACCAGTTGCCACAGGGCGAGCTGCACCCCTAACCTATACCTGGACGTCGCTGGGAATCAGTGTCATTAGATCTGATAACTGATCTTCCCACAACAGAGCGTGGAAACAGCACCGTGGTCGTGTTTGTGGACCGTCTGTCGAAGTGGTGCATCTGGCACCGTGCACAAAGAATGTCACAGGCACAGATCTCGTACATCTGTTCGAGGATCATGTGTGGAAACTGCATGGGATTCCCAGCAGCATTGTGTCAGATCGGCACGTGCGCTTTGCGTCGTTCTGGACTCTTATGTGTGAACACTTCGGCATTGACCACAACAAGTCAACGGCAAAGCACCCACAGTCTGACGGTCAAGGAGAGAACGCAATTGGTGTCTTGGAGGATACGTTGCGACACTTTGTTACTGACTCGCAGAAGAACTGGGACACGCTGCTACGAGTGGCTGAGTTCGCCATGAACAACGCCTACAACTCGACCATCCAAACGACGCCGTTCATGTTGAATTACGGGCAGAATCCCCGACACACCAGTGACCGGGCGGCCGGAGGGGGAGGGCTGGTACGCCTTGCACTGTCGGGGGCGTGAGCCCCAGGCTCTCTTGTGCGGGGGGCCCGTGATGGAATGCTCCAGTGGGGCCGGATGGAGTGGGGGTGCTGCTGTTGGGGGGTAGGTGGTGGCTGGTGTTGTTGGGGTGGGCAGTAGTGCGGTGGTGGTGGTTGCTGTGTGCGGTTGTGGCGCGGGTGCCGTGGTGGAGGGGTGCGGGAGTGCGCATGCGTGTGGGTGCGTGGGTGTGGTTGTGTCGGCTGTGTCGGTTCGATGTGGCTTTTCACCTGAGACAACTGTTGCTTGTTGCTGTAGTCTGCTTTCGGGGGTTTTGGCCGTCTACTTTCCTGCTGTTGCCCTCGCTGCCGGGCTCTTGCGTTCATGTCCGTGTAACACACATGACCATGGCCAAGCACCTTACACACGATGAAACTCCCCCCCCCCTCCACCCATTTCGCCCTGCACCCCCCCCCCCCCCGCCCCCCCCGCACCCATCCCTCCTCCTCCCTCCCTTTTCCCTCCTCCCAGCGCACGTCCGCCGTTTCTCCTCTGCCCCCCTTTCCGGACACTGTTCGTGTTGCGGGCTGGCTGTGGCTACGGCTCCTGGGACTGATGCCTCGCGGCCTCGGACATGGCCGTAGCGTGCGCTGGCGCGCCCGTGCAGACTGCTAGTGTCGAGTCGACGACCGCTTGCAATTGTGGGCCCGGCGGGCGCTGTCTGTGTATTTGGTGTGGGCGTGGCCTGCGTGGTACTGCGTGGTGTGTGCGTGTCCGCTTTCGCGCTAGGGTTTGTTCGTTCTGGCATGTGCTCGTGCGGCGCGTGGCCTGTCTTGCGGTGGCCGGTCTGTCTGTTTGCTTGTTGCCTAGTCTGTTGCCTCGGCGCTGCTGAGTCCTAGATCTATCACTGTGTAACACAAGCTGAAACAGATGCACTTTAGCATTGCTCTAGCTATAGCTACAGCATTGCGCTACAGTTCCTCAAGGCATTCTCTCACTCTTCACACCTGTGCTGCTCAGCCGTGCTCACCACACACTCAGAACTGCTCCACAGGCACATCCAGGACATCCAGGTCCGGGGCATGAAGTGTGTGTTAGTCACTTGTCTGGAAAGAGCATCATGATATCAAGCACACGTACGGCCGGCCCCTTGTAGCCTGCGGTTGTTCACACCAACACGTGCACGCGAGCACAGAAAGCACGAACTGGAGTTGACACAGATCACGTGCACAACATATCCGAGGAGTCCCTGACCAACATGTCTTGCAACAAATCGTTTACGGACCTATTCTGATCTAACACTCATACTTGAACACACTCACGGCGTCATGCGCGGCCATCGTCGCTTTCACGGCCTTCGAATTCAAACAACCATGCCGCCGCGCATGCATTCGCCATGAATGTACCGTTGTGTTGGGCACCAGAGACTCGTCTGGCTCTTGAGACATTTGGAAACATGATCTGAACTCAGAAGTGATCATGAGCCTCGAACACACGCCCTTCATGGGGCCGTTGTGGACGTGCACGTGCGCACGCGGTACGTATATATATCGATACGTATACCGATGACTGCGAGACGTGGTATGTGTTACACAGTGATAGATCTAGGACTCAGCAGCGCCGAGGCAACAGACCAGGCAACAAGCAAACAGACAGACCGGCCACCGCAAGCACCAAGGTCACGCACCGCACGAGCAAATGCCTGAACGAACTATCGCCAGCGCGAAAGCAGACACGCACACACCACGCAAGTACCACGCAGCCACGCGCACACCAAACACACAGCCAGCACTCGCCGGGCCCACAAGCGGTCGTCGGCGCGACACTAGCAGTCTGCACGGGCGCGACAGCGCGCGCTACGGCGATGTCCCGAGGCCGCGAGGCACCGGTCCCAGGAGCCATAGCCTCAGCCAGCCCGGCAGCCCGAGCGGTGTCCGGGGAGGGGCGCAGAGGAGAAACGGCGGACGTGCGCTGGGAGGAGGGAAGAGGGAGGGAGGGAAGAGGGAGGGATCGGGTGCGGGGGGGGGGGGGTGGGGGGGCTGCAGGGTGAAATGGGTGGAGGAGGGGGCTCTCGGGGCACAGATGGGCGGGAGGGGGGGGGGGCGACCTCGCAAGCCTATGCGCGATGGCCTGTCAGCGCCGGCAGGCCGTCTGTGGGGACAGGAAGGCCCGGCAGCAGCGCCCGTCCGACCAGTCTAGCACGGAGGGGCGCGCCGCGCGGGCTTGGCGCGCCAGCGCGCGGCACAATGTTGTGGACAGGTCGCGCATGGCATTGAGGAGGAAAGTACGCTTTGACACCGCCCCGAGTCCCGCGGCAACCTCCGCGACCGTCTGGAGGAAGCGGTACGCGTCCCGTCCAACCCTGCCGTACGTCTCATGTACGAGCGGGATGAACTGGGCGGCACCTGTGATGGCGCCATATTTGTCGCGCTTTTGCCGTGCGCCCTCTCGGCGGTCGCGCTAGCCTCACGTGACGCACCGCGCACATGCGACCTGGCAAGCGGGTGCATCACCTTCACGTCCAGCAGCGCCATGCGCGTGGTGAGGAATGCCAAGAGGTCGCCGCGCTGCGGAGGCCGCTGCGATCGGGGCAGCGGGGGTGCGGCAGGGGGCGCTGCCTCTCGGTCAGGGGCGGGGGTGCGTCGCGCGTCGGGGCGTGGGCCGCGGCGGGGGGCGGTAGCGGCAGTAAGGGTAAGGGAGGCCGGAGCCGGGCTTGGGTGCCATGAGGGGTGTGGGGCACGTCCGAAGCCTGGGGGGCCTGCGAGAGATGGGGAGGGGGCTGGACCGGCGCGGCATCGGCTGGGGGTCCGGTGGCGGCGGCGGCGGCGGTGACGGCGGCGGTGGCGGCGGCGGCGGCGGGTCTTGCTGACACGGCGCGGCCGGTGCCTTCGCAGACGGCGCAGCCGGCGGGCGCGTAAAGTCCGCCGGCGGCGTAGCTGGTGGGCGACTGCCGGCTGCCGCGGAGGGGGAGCACGCGTATGCCCCCGGGGAGCTTGCCAACGTGCGGCTCAAGCGATGAAGCGAGCGACGCGCGCATGAGCACCCGCCTCCAAGCCACGGTGATGAGGTCGTGCTTTAGGACTGAACTTGCCCATAGCTGTCCGCATAAGACACTGTGCGTACCGGACGCAGCCACGCGGCCGCAGGGGCAGGACTCATCCGTCTCCAGGACGGGTAGCAGCGGCTCACCCAGCCGCAGCAGCACAGCCACCTGGAATTCATGGTCGGTCAGGCCCGTCACCGGCCGGGGCAGGCAGTGAGGAACGCCGAGGCCAGCGAGCCAGAGCAGCTGAGGAGGCGGGCGAGATCAGCGCACGCCGTCTCCGCTGATTGGGGATTCGGACCGTGCTTCAGGGTCTCGAGATAGTCGTGCGTGGTGGTCCAGCGCGCGTCGGCCTCCGCCGGCTGAGCGCGCTCTGGAGCTGCGTCATGCGCAGCTTCGAGCCAGCGTCAGACGCCCAGGCGTCGGCTGGGGTCGGGCTGTCTGAGATTCCCTGCACGGCGGCCATGCCTTCCGCAAGCGTGCGAGGCGGGCCTGGTGCTGGACCGCGGCGTCGCCGCGGAACGGCTTTGCCGCCGTCGATGCCGACATGGCCGTAGCGTGCGCTGGCGCGCCGTGCAGACTGCTAGTGTCGAGTCGACGACCGCTTGCAATTGTGGGCCCGGCGGGCGCTGTCTGTGTATTTTGGTGTGGCGTGCCTGCGTGGTACTGCGTGGTGTGTGCGTGTCCGCTTTCGCGCTAGGGTTTGTTCGTTCTGGCATGTGCTCGTGCGGCGCGTGGCCTGTCTTGCGGTGGCCGGTCTGTCTGTTTGCTTGTTGCCTAGTCTGTTGCCTCGGCGCTGCTGAGTCCTAGATCTATCACTGTGTAACACAAGCTGAAACAGATGCACTTTAGCATTGCTCTAGCTATAGCTACAGCATTGCGCTACAGTTCCTCAAGCATTCTCTCACTCTTCACACCTGTGCTGCTCAGCCGTGCTCACCACACACTCAGAACTGCTCCACAGGCACATCCAGGACATCCAGGTCCGGGGCATGAAGTGTGTGTTAGTCACTTGTCTGGAAAGAGCATCATGATATCAAGCACACGTACGGCCGGCCCCTTGTAGCCTGCGGTTGTTCACACCAACACGTGCACGCGAGCACAGAAAGCACGAACTGGAGTTGACACAGATCACGTGCACAACATATCCGAGGAGTCCCTGACCAACATGTCTTGCAACAAATCGTTTACGGACCTATTCTGATCTAACACTCATACTTGAACACACTCACGGCGTCATGCGCGCCATCGTCGCTTTCACGGCCTTCGAATTCAAACAACCATGCCGCCGCGCATGCATTCGCCATGAATGTACCGTTGTGTTGGGCACCAGAGACTCGTCTGGCTCTTGAGACATTTGGAAACATGATCTGAACTCAGAAGTGATCATGAGCCTCGAACACACGCCCTTCATGGGGCCGTTGTGGACGTGCACGTGCGCACGCGGTACGTATATATATCGATACGTATACCGATGACTGCGAGACGTGGTATGTGTTACACAGTGATAGATCTAGGACTCAGCAGCGCCGAGGCAACAGACCAGGCAACAAGCAAACAGACAGACCGGCCACCGCAAGCACCAAGGTCACGCACCGCACGAGCAAATGCCTGAACGAACTATCGCCAGCGCGAAAGCAGACACGCACACACCACGCAGTACCACGCAGGCCACGCGCACACCAAACACACAGCCAGCACTCGCCGGGCCCACAAGCGGTCGTCGGCGCGACACTAGCAGTCTGCACGGCGCGACAGCGCGCGCTACGGCGATGTCCGAGGCCGCGAGGCACCGGTCCCAGGAGCCATAGCCTCAGCCAGCCCGGCAGCCCGAGCGGTGTCCGGGGAGGGGCGCAGAGGAGAAACGGCGGACGTGCGCTGGGAGGAGGGAAGAGGGAGGGAGGAAGAGGGAGGGATGGGGGGGGGGGGGGTGGGGGGCTGCAGGGTGAAATGGGTGGAGGAAGGGGGCTCTCGGGGCAAGATGGGCGGAGGGGGGGGGGCGACGCAAGCCTATGCGCGATGGCCTGTCAGCGCCGGCAGGCCGTCTGTGGGGACAGGAAGGCCCGGCAGCAGCGCCCGTCCGACCAGTCTAGCACGGAGGGGCGCGGCCGCGCGGGCTTGGCGCGCCAGCGCGCGGCACAATGTTGTGGACAGGTCGCGCATGGCATTGAGGAGGAAAGTACGCTTTGACACCGCCCCGAGTCCCGCGGCAACCTCCGCGACCGTCTGGAGGAAGCGGTACGCGTCCCGTCCAACCCTGCCGTACGTCTCATGTACGAGCGGGATGAACTGGGCGGCACCTGTGATGGCGCCATATTTGTCGCGCTTTTGCCGTGCGCCCTTCTCGGCGGTCGCGCTAGCCTCACGTGACGCACCGCGCACATGCGACCTGGCAAGCGGGTGCATCACCTTCACGTCCAGCAGCGCCATGCGCGTGGTGAGGAATGCCAAGAGGTCGCCGCGCTGCGGAGGCCGCTGCGATCGGGGCAGCGGGGGTGCGGCAGGGGGCGCTGCCTCTCGGTCAGGGGCGGGGGTGCGTCGCGCGTCGGGGCGTGGGCCGCGGCGGGGGGGGCGGTAGCGCAGTAAGGGTAAGGGAGGCCGGAGCCGGGGCTTGGGTGCCATGAGGGGTGTGGGGCACGTCCGAAGCCTGGGGGCCTGCGAGAGATGGGGAGGGGGCTGGACCGGCGCGGCATCGGCTGGGGGGTCCGTGGCGGCGCGGCGCGGCGGTGACGGCGGCGGTGGCGGCGGCGGCGCGGTCTTGCTGACACGGCGCGGCCGGTGCCTTCGCAGACGGCGCAGCCGGCGGGCGCGTAAAGTCCGCCGGCGGCGTAGCTGGTGGCGACTGCCGGCTGCCGCGGAGGGGAGCACGCGTATGCCCCCGGGGAGCTTGCCAACGTGCGGCTCAAGCGATGAAGCGAGCGACGCGCGCATGAGCACCCGCCTCCAAGCCACGGTGATGAGGTCGTGCTTTAGGACTGAACTTGCCCATAGCTGTCCGCATAAGACACTGTGCGTACCGGACGCAGCCACGCGGCCGCAGGGGCAGGACTCATCCGTCTCCAGGACGGGTAGCAGCGGCTCACCCAGCCGCAGCAGCACAGCCACCTGGAATTCATGGTCGGTCAGGCCCGTCACCGGGCCGGGGCAGGCAGTGAGGAACGCCGAGGCCAGCGAGCCAGAGCAGCTGAGGAGGCGGGCGAGATCAGCGCACGCCGTCTCCGCTGATTGGGGATTCGGACCGTGCTTCAGGGTCTCGAGATAGTCGTGCGTGGTGGTCCAGCGCGCGTCGGCCTCCGCCCGGCTGAGCGCGCTCTGGAGCTGCGTCATGCGCAGCTTCGAGCCAGCGTCAGACGCCCAGGCGTCGGCTGGGGTCGGGCTGTCTGAGATTCCCTGCACGGCCGGCCATGCCTTCCGCAAGCGTGCGAGGCGGGCCTGGTGCTGGACCGCGGCGTCGCCGCGGAACGGCTTGCCGCCGTCGATGCCGTCCGCGAGCACCTCGTGCGCAACTGCTGCCGACGCGAGGCGCGCGGCGTCAGCAACGTCGGCTGTGTAGTGTCGCAGACCCATGCCGCCATGTCTATGAGGGAGCAAGGCCTGCTCACGCTGTAGGTCGGTGAGCTGTTGCGGTTCGATGATGCGGCACATGGCGTGTATGCTGGCGTTCTCGACGCCCATGAGCGGCTGTTCGAGGTGGGCCCAGCCGGTAGTGCGCAGCGAGACGTGGTATGCCATATGGATGCCAGCTGCAGGTCGAACTCGAGCTCCGGCAACGCAGGCCTAGGTCGGTCTCCGACACGACTCGTACGCGTGTGACCACATGTGCACCACGTTGTCCTGCTGTTGCCCTCGCTGCCGGGCTCTTGCTTTCATCTCCGTGTAACACCACGTTGTCGACACTCCTCTGGCTGCAGGGCGGAGGGCTACATGTACGTGACGCCGACGGCGCTAGCCATATGCATGCTGCGTGCTCTCAGTACTCGAGTACAGCTGAGCTCAGTACTTACAGGCTGTACATGTGCGACTGGACCTCCAAAACAAATTCAACGCACGGCCGCGTTGCATTTGTGCACATGGCAAATTTGATTGTGAAGCAGAATGCATGCGATTACGGCGTGCATCTCATCACCGCTGACATAAAAAATATGAGGAGCATATCATCACCACTGATAAGTATAAGGGGCCGGTGTGAATTGATCCACGTGCACGCATTATGACGAGCTGATCTATACTGGGCACAGAATTCGAAGATCGTGAGCCGCAGCGTGGGCGGGATTTCGAAATGCAACCGAATTCGAAGTTGGACATTCACCGAAAAACAAAAAGCCCCGGGCATCACGCCACGCCACACCCGGACGGGGGTATCGGCCATACGGATGGCGCGTGGTCACATATCGAGGGGGGTTCGTCACGTTATGAGTTGGCCAATCATGGTGCGATGTCGATCGATCGACATCGGTGTGATATGGCACCATAGGTCTGCCTGGCACATTCTTTGAAGAAATCCAGCATCTGCGCGTGCACAGTACGGCATGCTGCAGCAGCTGCGCATGCAGTCAGTATGATCCGGAGAGCATGCATGTGCACAGCTTGCTCGTGCATTTGCATTTGCATGCATTTGCTCGTGCGGCGCGTGCCCTTAGTGCTTGCGCAATGCGGCGGCCGGTCTGTCTGTTTGCTTGTTGCCTGGTCTGTTGCCTCGGCGCTGCTGAGTCCTAGATCTATCACTGTGTAACACAGCTTGCTCGTGGCGAAGCATGGCGGCTCGGACGGGAGGAGGATTCGACGCTCGTCGATCGCGACGCGAAGGTGCGGCAAAACGGAAAGTGCTGGGCTGCATATGAAGCGTCAGTCTGCTCATAATCAGCTTTAGGGTGCTTCGCACCAAACAGCGCTGGAAGGGACAGTGTGACGGTACATAGTCGAGCTATGCATCCGTCCGAGCATGAGACCTTTTCGTGGACTAAGTCACAGTGGTATCGGGTGAGTTCGATCCACCCGTAGATTTTCGTATACGTTATTAGGCTGCGATGCCGCCTAGGGCGAAGCCAAAGCCCACCGAGGGAAGGGGTATGATCCACCTGCATATGCCTCTGGTGCACACAAGTTGTCTAACTTGCCTCCAGCACTGCAGCAGTTTCACACTGCGCCGTTGTCTGCACGCATCAATGACACTGGTGATGTTGAACGCGATGATTTGATATTTGGCTTCTCCTCATCACTTGCAGGTGTACCATGCACAGCGCTTGGGGATTCTCGCACAAAATGCAGCTTTGTCAGCAAAGAATTTGCACAAAGGCATAAGCTGTCTATCACAAAAGTGTCTGTACCAATTGTATTGGCCGATGGTCGACAGAGTTCTACCTCGGGTTATGTGCACTGCAAACTCAAAATCCAATCATACCAGTCTGAAGTGACTCTGCGTGTCGTTGATATGGTACCAGGAGTAGACGTCATTCTTGGAGATGACTGGTTTCGTGCAGAGGGTGCTTGCATTGATTATGGCAATTCTGATGCTCGGACGTACGTGCCTGCGAGCATGTGGCTCCGTGGCAGACGAGTACGCCTAACACCCCACAGCGATGGGGACAGCACCACTCCTGTAAGCCCATCTCTTGCACAGGATGGCACTAAACCTCTGTTATCTCGCATTCAAGCCATGCGATTGCCACGGCCTTGTACAGACCGTCCAGCACCGTTCTTGATGGTTTTTCGTGAACAAAAGAGTGACACCTCGCAATCGCGCGACCAGCAAGTTGACACATTACTTGCTGCGTGTGCGGATGTGTTTGAGGCACCACGCGTTGGCGAACGGGTAGATGATACTCCCGAAGGCATTTGTTTGCAGCCCGATGCCGCTCCGCCGAACAGGCCAGCTTTTAGACTGTCCATGAAAGAACGTAAAGAAGTAGAGCAGCAGTGGGCGCATTGTCCCGTCTGCCTCTGCGTATGGTGCACCAGTGTTGTTCGTTCCAAAGCCGGACGGCTCACTGCGCATGTGTATTGATTACCGCGCACTTAACAAACTCACGCTTAAGAATAAGTACCCATTGCCACGAATTGATGATCTGTTGGATAATCTGGGTGGTGCAAAGCATTTCACCTCCCTGGACTTGACGTCAGGTTATCACCAGATCAGCCTGCACTCCAGTGACTGGGAGAAAACGGCTTTCAACACGCATATTGGCAAGTATGAGTGGCGAGTGTTGCCATTCGGACTGTGCAATGCGCCTGCGATCTTTCAGGCCACGATGCAACGTGTCTTTGCAAAACAGTTGAACAAGTTCGTGTGCGTCTACCTCGACGACATCTTGATCAACTCTCGCACTGAGCAAGAGCATCTTGAACATCTGCGTATTGTTCTCGACGTTCTGCGCGAGCACAAGTACAAAGCCAAGCTGTCCAAATGTGAGTTTTTCAAACGGGAATTGAAGTTCCTGGGTAATATTGTGTCCTCAGACGGGATCAAGCCTGATCCAGCGAAGTACGGTCAATGAGTGGCCTCAGCCTCGCTCTGTGTATGAAGTGCGCAGCTTCTTAGGACTGGCCAACTACTTCCGTCGGTTCATTCGTGGCTATGCGAAAATTGCTGCCCCTGTGACAGATCTGCTCAAGGATATTACAGCGACTGATCGGAAAGGGAAAATGCTGCAGTGGGGTAAGCTCTCAGCTGAGGCTGCTCATGCGGTTGAGACTGCGTTCAAAGCAAGGTGGACAGATGCATGTGCTGCTGCTTTTGAACACCTGAAACGCGCTCTGGTCAGTGCTCCAGTTTTGGCTATGCCAGATTTTTCCCGCACGTTCACAGTTGTGTGTGATGCGTGCACTGCTGCCCCTGCAGTGGGTGGTGTACTGCTACAAGACAAGCATCCCGTATGTTTATTTCTTTTTCCTTTCAAAGAAATTATCAGGGCCTGAAGCAGCATATTCTGCTTCAGACATTGAAAAGTTGGCTGTCGTGTATGCACTGCGTGAATGGCGTTGCTACTTGGAAGGGCAAACAGCACCATTCGTGATCGAAACGGATCATCAGCCAAACACGTATGTTGATCAGTCAACTAATCAGCACACGCTGAAGCGCAGAGCGCGGTGGCTGTATGAGTCAAGTGCGTATAATTATGTATGGAAATACAGACCTGGTGAGTCTAATATGGCTGATCCGTTGTCGCGCGCGCCACAGCACTTCGCTTTGGTACAAGCTGGTGGCTGTGTTTGCACGCTTGATGGTGTAATGGCCCACCAGCGCCGAGCTGCTATCGCATTGCTTTTTCGGGCTCCGTGTGGGGCACGCACTCCTCCCCCGGGGAAGCGAGGCAAAGGCAAAGGCAAGAAACAAAAATTTACACAAGTAACAGATGGGTCTGTACAGCCTACAGCGCAAGCTATCAAAGGCTACTTGGTGGACAATTTGCTCGAACGTTGTCGCAAAGGTTGCGAAGAGATGCAGTCAACGGATGCAAGAAGCTTTAAAAAGCTAGACCTGTACAGAAACTAATGTGGTTGTACTGGACATCCAATAACAGGCTATACATCCCCGACGTTGGCACGTTGAGGCAAGAATGCACAAGCTCTGTGCATTCACACCCGCAGTATGGACACTACGGGGTAGCTCGAACGATCCGTAAGGTAAAGGAAATGTTTCACTGGGAACGTGTCTCAGTAGACGTGGCAAAATTCGTTAAGACTTGCGATTCCTGCCAACACGTCAAAGCGTCGCACCAGTTGCCACAGGGCGAGCTGCACCCCTAACCTATACCTGGACGTCGCTGGGAATCAGTGTCATTAGATCTGATAACTGATCTTCCCACAACAGAGCGTGGAAACAGCACCGTGGTCGTGTTTGTGGACCGTCTGTCGAAGTGGTGCATCTGGCACCGTGCACAAAGAATGTCACAGGCACAGATCTCGTACATCTGTTCGAGGATCATGTGTGGAAACTGCATGGGATTCCCAGCAGCATTGTGTCAGATCGGCACGTGCGCTTTGCGTCGTTCTGGACTCTTAAAACTTCGGCATTGACCACAACAAGTCAACGGCAAAGCACCCACAGTCTGACGGTCAAGGAGAGAACGCAATTGGTGTCTTGGAGGATACGTTGCGACACTTTGTTACTGACTCGCAGAAGAACTGGGACACGCTGCTACGAGTGGCTGAGTTCGCCATGAACAACGCCTACAACTCGACCATCCAAACGACGCCGTTCATGTTGAATTACGGGCAGAATCCCGACACACCAGTGACCGGGCGGCCGGAGGGGGAGGGCTGGTACGCCTTGCACTGTCGGGGGCGTGAGCCCCCAGGCTCTCTTGTGCGGGGGCCCGTGATGGAATGCTCCAGTGGGGCCGGATGGAGTGGGGGTGCTGCTGTTGGGGGTAGGTGGTGGCTGGTGTTGTTGGGGTGGGCAGTAGTGCGGTGGTGGTGGTTGCTGTGTGCGGTTGTGGCGCGGGTGCCGTGGTGGAGGGGTGCGGGAGTGCGCATGCGTGTGGGTGCGTGGGTGTGGTTGTGTCGGCTGTGTCGGTTCGATGTGGCTTTTCACCTGAGACAACTGTTGCTTGTTGCTGTAGTCTGCTTTCGGGGTTTTGGCCGTCTACTTTCCTGCTGTTGCCCTCGCTGCCGGGCTCTTGCGTTCATCCGTAACACACATGACCATGGCCAAGCACCTTACACACGATGAAACTCCCCCCCCCTCCACCCATTTCGCCCTGCACCCCCCCCCCCCCGCCCCCCCGCACCCATCCCTCCTCCTCCCTCCCTTTCCCTCCTCCCAGCGCACGTCCGCCGTTTCTCCTCTGCCCCCCTTTCCGGACACTGTTCGTGTTGCCGGGCTGCTGTGGCTACGGCTCCTGGGACTGATGCCTCGCGGCCTCGGACATGGCCGTAGCGTGCGCTGGCGCGCCCGTGCAGACTGCTAGTGTCGAGTCGACGACCGCTTGCAATTGTGGGCCCGGCGGGCGCTGTCTGTGTATTTGGTGTGGGCGTGGCCTGCGTGGTACTGCGTGGTGTGTGCGTGTCCGCTTTCGCGCTAGGGTTTGTTCGTTCTGGCATGTGCTCGTGCGGCGCGTGGCCTGTCTTGCGGTGGCCGGTCTGTCTGTTTGCTTGTTGCCTAGTCTGTTGCCTCGGCGCTGCTGAGTCCTAGATCTATCACTGTGTAACACAAGCTGAAACAGATGCACTTTAGCATTGCTCTAGCTATAGCTACAGCATTGCGCTACAGTTCCTCAAGGCATTCTCTCACTCTTCACACCTGTGCTGCTCAGCCGTGCTCACCACACACTCAGAACTGCTCCACAGGCACATCCAGGACATCCAGGTCCGGGGCATGAAGTGTGTGTTAGTCACTTGTCTGGAAAGAGCATCATGATATCAAGCACACGTACGGCCGGCCCCTTGTAGCCTGCGGTTGTTCACACCAACACGTGCACGCGAGCACAGAAAGCACGAACTGGAGTTGACACAGATCACGTGCACAACATATCCGAGGAGTCCCTGACCAACATGTCTTGCAACAAATCGTTTACGGACCTATTCTGATCTAACACTCATACTTGAACACACTCACGGCGTCATGCGCGGCCATCGTCGCTTTCACGGCCTTCGAATTCAAACAACCATGCCGCCGCGCATGCATTCGCCATGAATGTACCGTTGTGTTGGGCACCAGAGACTCGTCTGGCTCTTGAGACATTTGGAAACATGATCTGAACTCAGAAGTGATCATGAGCCTCGAACACACGCCCTTCATGGGGCCGTTGTGGACGTGCACGTGCGCACGCGGTACGTATATATATCGATACGTATACCGATGACTGCGAGACGTGGTATGTGTTACACAGTGATAGATCTAGGACTCAGCAGCGCCGAGGCAACAGACCAGGCAACAAGCAAACAGACAGACCGGCCACCGCAAGCACCAAGGTCACGCACCGCACGAGCAAATGCCTGAACGAACTATCGCCAGCGCGAAAGCAGACACGCACACACCACGCAGTACCACGCAGGCCACGCGCACACCAAACACACAGCCAGCACTCGCCGGGCCCACAAGCGGTCGTCGGCGCGACACTAGCAGTCTGCACGGGCGCGACAGCGCGCGCTACGGCGATGTCCGAGGCCGCGAGGCACCGGTCCCAGGAGCCATAGCCTCAGCCAGCCCGGCAGCCCGAGCGGTGTCCGGGGAGGGGCGCAGAGGAGAAACGGCGGACGTGCGCTGGGAGGAGGGAAGAGGGAGGGAGGGAAGAGGGAGGGATCGGGTGCGGGGGGGGGGGGTGGGGGGGCTGCAGGGTGAAATGGGTGGAGGAAGGGGGCTCTCGGGGCAAGATGGGCGGAGGGGGGGGGGCGACGCAAGCCTATGCGCGATGGCCTGTCAGCGCCGGCAGGCCGTCTGTGGGGACAGGAAGGCCCGGCAGCAGCGCCCGTCCGACCAGTCTAGCACGGAGGGCGCGGCCGCGCGGGCTTGGCGCGCCAGCGCGCGGCACAATGTTGTGGACAGGTCGCGCATGGCATTGAGGAGGAAAGTACGCTTTGACACCGCCCCGAGTCCCGCGGCAACCTCCGCGACCGTCTGGAGGAAGCGGTACGCGTCCCGTCCAACCCTGCCGTACGTCTCATGTACGAGCGGGATGAACTGGGCGGCACCTGTGATGGCGCCATATTTGTCGCGCTTTTGCCGTGCGCCCTTCTCGGCGGTCGCGCTAGCCTCACGTGACGCACCGCGCACATGCGACCTGGCAAGCGGGTGCATCACCTTCACGTCCAGCAGCGCCATGCGCGTGGTGAGGAATGCCAAGAGGTCGCCGCGCTGCGGAGGCCGCTGCGATCGGGGCAGCGGGGGTGCGGCAGGGGCGCTGCCTCTCGGTCAGGGGCGGGGGGTGCGTCGCGCGTCGGGGCGTGGGCCGCGGCGGGGGGGCGGTAGCGGCAGTAAGGGTAAGGGAGGCCGGAGCCGGGGCTTGGGTGCCATGAGGGGTGTGGGGCACGTCCGAAGCCTGGGGGCCTGCGAGAGATGGGGAGGGGGCTGGACCGGCGCGGCATCGGCTGGGGGGTCCGGTGGCGGCGGCGGCGGCGGTGACGGCGGCGGTGGCGGCGGCGGCGGCGGGTCTTGCTGACACGGCGCGGCCGGTGCCTTCGCAGACGGCGCAGCCGGCGGGCGCGTAAAGTCCGCCGGCGGCGTAGCTGGTGGCGACTGCCGGCTGCCGCGGAGGGGGAGCACGCGTATGCCCCCGGGGAGCTTGCCAACGTGCGGCTCAAGCGATGAAGCGAGCGACGCGCGCATGAGCACCCGCCTCCAAGCCACGGTGATGAGGTCGTGCTTTAGGACTGAACTTGCCCATAGCTGTCCGCATAAGACACTGTGCGTACCGGACGCAGCCACGCGGCCGCAGGGGCAGGACTCATCCGTCTCCAGGACGGGTAGCAGCGGCTCACCCAGCCGCAGCAGCACAGCCACCTGGAATTCATGGTCGGTCAGGCCCGTCACCGGGCCGGGGCAGGCAGTGAGGAACGCCGAGGCCAGCGAGCCAGAGCAGCTGAGGAGGCGGGCGAGATCAGCGCACGCCGTCTCCGCTGATTGGGGATTCGGACCGTGCTTCAGGGTCTCGAGATAGTCGTGCGTGGTGGTCCAGCGCGCGTCGGCCTCCGCCCGGCTGAGCGCGCTCTGGAGCTGCGTCATGCGCAGCTTCGAGCCAGCGTCAGACGCCCAGGCGTCGGCTGGGGTCGGGCTGTCTGAGATTCCCTGCACGGCCGGCCATGCCTTCCGCAAGCGTGCGAGGCGGGCCTGGTGCTGGACCGCGGCGTCGCCGCGGAACGGCTTGCCGCCGTCGATGCCGTCCGCGAGCACCTCGTGCGCAACTGCTGCCGACGCGAGGCGCGCGGCGTCAGCAACGTCGGCTGTGTAGTGTCGCAGACCCATGCCGCCATGTCTATGAGGGAGCAAGGCCTGCTCACGCTGTAGGTCGGTGAGCTGTTGCGGTTCGATGATGCGGCACATGGCGTGTATGCTGGCGTTCTCGACGCCCATGAGCGGCTGTTCGAGGTGGGCCCAGCCGGTAGTGCGCAGCGAGACGTGGTATGCCATATGGATGCCAGCTGCAGGTCGAACTCGAGCTCCGGCAACGCAGGCCTAGGTCGGTCTCCGACACGACTCGTACGCGTGTGACCACATGTGCACCACGTTGTCCTGCTGTTGCCCTCGCTGCCGGGCTCTTGCTTTCATCTCCGTGTAACACCACGTTGTCGACACTCCTCTGGCTGCAGGGCGGAGGGCTACATGTACGTGACGCCGACGGCGCTAGCCATATGCATGCTGCGTGCTCTCAGTACTCGAGTACAGCTGAGCTCAGTACTTACAGGCTGTACATGTGCGACTGGACCTCCAAAACAAATTCAACGCACGGCCGCGTTGCATTTGTGCACATGGCAAATTTGATTGTGAAGCAGAATGCATGCGATTACGGCGTGCATCTCATCACCGCTGACATAAAAAATATGAGGAGCATATCATCACCACTGATAAGTATAAGGGGCCGGTGTGAATTGATCCACGTGCACGCATTATGACGAGCTGATCTATACTGGGCACAGAATTCGAAGATCGTGAGCCGCAGCGTGGGCGGGATTTCGAAATGCAACCGAATTCGAAGTTGGACATTCACCGAAAAACAAAAAGCCCCGGCATCACGCCACGCCACACCCGGACGGGGGTATCGGCCATACGGATGGCGCGTGGTCACATATCGAGGGGGGGTTCGTCACGTTATGAGTTGGCCAATCATGGTGCGATGTCGATCGATCGACATCGGTGTGATATGGCACCATAGGTCTGCCTGGCACATTCTTTGAAGAAATCCAGCATCTGCGCGTGCACAGTACGGCATGCTGCAGCAGCTGCGCATGCAGTCAGTATGATCCGGAGAGCATGCATGTGCACAGCTTGCTCGTGCATTTGCATTTGCATGCATTTGCTCGTGCGGCGCGTGCCCTTAGTGCTTGCGCAATGCGGCGGCCGGTCTGTCTGTTTGCTTGTTGCCTGGTCTGTTGCCTCGGCGCTGCTGAGTCCTAGATCTATCACTGTGTAACACAGCTTGCTCGTGGCGAAGCATGGCGGCTCGGACGGGAGGAGGATTCGACGCTCGTCGATCGCGACGCGAAGGTGCGGCAAAACGGAAAGTGCTGGGCTGCATATGAAGCGTCAGTCTGCTCATAATCAGCTTTAGGGTGCTTCGCACCAAACAGCGCTGGAAGGGACAGTGTGACGGTACATAGTCGAGCTATGCATCCGTCCGAGCATGAGACCTTTTCGTGGACTAAGTCACAGTGGTATCGGGTGAGTTCGATCCACCCGTAGATTTTCGTATACGTTATTAGGCTGCGATGCCGCCTAGGGCGAAGCCAAAGCCCACCGAGGGAAGGGGTATGATCCACCTGCATATGCCTCTGGTGCACACAAGTTGTCTAACTTGCCTCCAGCACTGCAGCAGTTTCACACTGCGCCGTTGTCTGCACGCATCAATGACACTGGTGATGTTGAACGCGATGATTTGATATTTGGCTTCTCCTCATCACTTGCAGGTGTACCATGCACAAGCGCTTGGGGATTCTCGCACAAAATGCAGCTTTGTCAGCAAAGAATTTGCACAAAGGCATAAGCTGTCTATCACAAAAGTGTCTGTACCAATTGTATTGGCCGAATGGTCGACAGAGTTCTACCTCGGGTTATGTGCACTGCAAACTCAAAAATCCAATCATACCAGTCTGAAGGACTCTGCGTGTCGTTGATATGGTACCAGGAGTAGACTCATTCTTGGAGATGACTGGTTTCGTGCAGAGGGTGCTTGCATTGATTATGGCAATTCTGATGCTCGGACGTACGTGCCTGCGAGCATGTGGCTCCGTGGCAGACGAGTACGCCTAACACCCCACAGCGATGGGGACAGCACCACTCCTGTAAGCCCATCTCTTGCACAGGATGGCACTAAACCTCTGTTATCTCGCATTCAAGCCATGCGATTGCTGACACGGCCTTGTACAGACCGTCCAGCACCGTTCTTGATGGTTTTTCGTGAACAAAAGAGTGACACCTCGCAATCGCGCGACCAGCAAGTTGACACATTACTTGCTGCGTGTGCGGATGTGTTTGAGGCACCACGCGTTGGCGAACGGGTAGATGATACTCCCGAAGGCATTTGTTTGCAGCCCGATGCCGCCCGCCGAACAGGCCAGCTTTTAGACTGTCCATGAAAGAACGTAAAGAAGTAGAGCAGCAGTGGGCGCATTGTCCCGTCTGCCTCTGCGTATGGTGCACCAGTGTTGTTCGTTCCAAAGCCGGACGGCTCACTGCGCATGTGTATTGATTACCGCGCACTTAACAAACTCACGCTTAAGAATAAGTACCCATTGCCACGAATTGATGATCTGTTGGATAATCTGGGTGGTGCAAAGCATTTCACCTCCCTGGACTTGACGTCAGGTTATCACCAGATCAGCCTGCACTCCAGTGACTGGGAGAAAACGGCTTTCAACACGCATATTGGCAAGTATGAGTGGCGAGTGTTGCCATTCGGACTGTGCAATGCGCCTGCGATCTTTCAGGCCACGATGCAACGTGTCTTTGCAAAACAGTTGAACAAGTTCGTGTGCGTCTACCTCGACGACATCTTGATCAACTCTCGCACTGAGCAAGAGCATCTTGAACATCTGCGTATTGTTCTCGACGTTCTGCGCGAGCACAAGTACAAAGCCAAGCTGTCCAAATGTGAGTTTTTCAAACGGGAATTGAAGTTCCTGGGTAATATTGTGTCCTCAGACGGGATCAAGCCTGATCCAGCGAAGTACGGTCAATGAGTGGCCTCAGCCTCGCTCTGTGTATGAAGTGCGCAGCTTCTTAGGACTGGCCAACTACTTCCGTCGGTTCATTCGTGGCTATGCGAAAATTGCTGCCCCTGTGACAGATCTGCTCAAGGATATTACAGCGACTGATCGGAAAGGGAAAATGCTGCAGTGGGGTAAGCTCTCAGCTGAGGCTGCTCATGCGGTTGAGACTGCGTTCAAAGCAAGGTGGACAGATGCATGTGCTGCTGCTTTTGAACACCTGAAACGCGCTCTGGTCAGTGCTCCAGTTTTGGCTATGCCAGATTTTTCCCGCACGTTCACAGTTGTGTGTGATGCGTGCACTGCTGCCCCTGCAGTGGGTGGTGTACTGCTACAAGACAAGCATCCCGTATGTTTATTTCTTTTCCTTTCAAAGAAATTATCAGGGCCTGAAGCAGCATATTCTGCTTCAGACATTGAAAAGTTGGCTGTCGTGTATGCACTGCGTGAATGGCGTTGCTACTTGGAAGGGCAAACAGCACCATTCGTGATCGAAACGGATCATCAGCCAAACACGTATGTTGATCAGTCAACTAATCAGCACACGCTGAAGCGCAGAGCGCGGTGGCTGTATGAGTCAAGTGCGTATAATTATGTATGGAAATACAGACCTGGTGAGTCTAATATGGCTGATCCGTTGTCGCGCGCGCCACAGCACTTCGCTTTGGTACAAGCTGGTGGCTGTGTTTGCACGCTTGATGGTGTAATGGCCCACCAGCGCCGAGCTGCTATCGCATTGCTGTTTTCGGGCTCCGTGCGTGGGGCACGCACTCCTCCCCCGGGGAAGCGAGGCAAAGGCAAAGGCAAGAAACAAAAATTTACACAAGTAACAGATGGGTCTGTACAGCCTACAGCGCAAGCTATCAAAGGCTACTTGGTGGACAATTTGCTCGAACGTTGTCGCAAAGGTTGCGAAGAGATGCAGTCAACGGATGCAAGAAGCTTTAAAAAGCTAGACCTGTACAGAAACTAATGTGGTTGTACTGGACATCCAATAACAGGCTATACATCCCCGACGTTGGCACGTTGAGGCAAGAATGCACAAGCTCTGTGCATTCACACCCGCAGTATGGACACTACGGGGTAGCTCGAACGATCCGTAAGGTAAAGGAAATGTTTCACTGGGAACGTGTCTCAGTAGACGTGGCAAAATTCGTTAAGACTTGCGATTCCTGCCAACACGTCAAAGCGTCGCACCAGTTGCCACAGGGCGAGCTGCACCCCTAACCTATACCTGGACGTCGCTGGGAATCAGTGTCATTAGATCTGATAACTGATCTTCCCACAACAGAGCGTGGAAACAGCACCGTGGTCGTGTTTGTGGACCGTCTGTCGAAGTGGTGCATCTGGCACCGTGCACAAAGAATGTCACAGGCACAGATCTCGTACATCTGTTCGAGGATCATGTGTGGAAACTGCATGGGATTCCCAGCAGCATTGTGTCAGATCGGCACGTGCGCTTTGCGTCGTTCTGGACTCTTATGTGTGAACACTTCGGCATTGACCACAACAAGTCAACGGCAAAGCACCCACAGTCTGACGGTCAAGGAGAGAACGCAATTGGTGTCTTGGAGGATACGTTGCGACACTTTGTTACTGACTCGCAGAAGAACTGGGACACGCTGCTACGAGTGGCTGAGTTCGCCATGAACAACGCCTACAACTCGACCATCCAAACGACGCCGTTCATGTTGAATTACGGGCAGAATCCCGACACACCAGTGACCGGCGGCGGAGGGGGAGCTGGTACGCCTTGCACTGTCGGGGCGTGAGCCCCAGGCTCTCTTGTGCGGGGGGCCCGTGATGGAATGCTCCAGTGGGCCGGATGGAGTGGGGGTGCTGCTGTTGGGGGTAGGTGGTGGCTGGTGTTGTTGGGGTGGGCAGTAGTGCGGTGGTGGTGGTTGCTGTGTGCGGTTGTGGCGCGGGTGCCGTGGTGGAGGGTGCGGGAGTGCGCATGCGTGTGGGTGCGTGGGTGTGGTTGTGTCGGCTGTGTCGGTTCGATGTGGCTTTTCACCTGAGACAACTGTTGCTTGTTGCTGTAGTCTGCTTTCGGGTTTTGGCCGTCTACTTTCCTGCTGTTGCCCTCGCTGCCGGGCTCTTGCGTTCATGTCCGTGTAACACACATGACCATGGCCAAGCACCTTACACACGATGAAACTCCCCCCCCCTCCACCCATTTCGCCCTGCACCCCCCCCCCCCGCCCCCCCCGCACCCATCCCTCCTCCTCCTCCCTTTTCCCTCCTCCCAGCGCACGTCCGCCGTTTCTCCTCTGCCCCCTTTCCGGACACTGTTCGTGTTGCCGGGCTGGCTGTGGCTACGGCTCCTGGGACTGATGCCTCGCGGCCTCGGACATGGCCGTAGCGTGCGCTGGCGCGCCCGTGCAGACTGCTAGTGTCGAGTCGACGACCGCTTGCAATTGTGGGCCCGGCGGGCGCTGTCTGTGTATTTGGTGTGGGCGTGGCCTGCGTGGTACTGCGTGGTGTGTGCGTGTCCGCTTTCGCGCTAGGGTTTGTTCGTTCTGGCATGTGCTCGTGCGGCGCGTGGCCTGTCTTGCGGTGGCCGGTCTGTCTGTTTGCTTGTTGCCTAGTCTGTTGCCTCGGCGCTGCTGAGTCCTAGATCTATCACTGTGTAACACAAGCTGAAAAACAGATGCACTTTAGCATTGCTCTAGCTATAGCTACAGCATTGCGCTACAGTTCCTCAAGGCATTCTCTCACTCTTCACACCTGTGCTGCTCAGCCGTGCTCACCACACACTCAGAACTGCTCCACAGGCACATCCAGGACATCCAGGTCCGGGGCATGAAGTGTGTGTTAGTCACTTGTCTGGAAAGAGCATCATGATATCAAGCACACGTACGGCCGGCCCTTGTAGCCTGCGGTTGTTCACACCAACACGTGCACGCGAGCACAGAAAGCACGAACTGGAGTTGACACAGATCACGTGCACAACATATCCGAGGAGTCCCTGACCAACATGTCTTGCAACAAATCGTTTACGGACCTATTCTGATCTAACACTCATACTTGAACACACTCACGGCGTCATGCGCGGCCATCGTCGCTTTCACGGCCTTCGAATTCAAACAACCATGCCGCNATCTCCAAATCACCCAGCCAGCAGCTCAGCCAACTCTCGCACACTGACATAGCTACCAATGCCAAAGATGCATAGCCACCACGAATTTCGCGCTGCAAATCACAGGCGGCAAGTCCAGATCGCACCGAGGGCAGCCAAGTCTGATTGCTGCACCCACCTAGATAAATATTACACAACAGCGGTATGCCTTGGAACTTGATCAAATGTAGAATTATGAGCACAGCATCCGCTCGGTCTTGAATCTTGCACTTCCTGCATGCAAGCCGTTCGTCACAACCCAGCTACGTTTGCAATGGCCTGGGATGTGGGTGCAAGGGGATGAACATGAAGGAGTTAGTGGGGAGCACACACTGGGCAGTTCTGTACGAAGAGAAACCTATCATCATCTGCAATTGAGGGCAGAGAGCTTTGCTGTGGTAGCCTACGTCTGGATCGCACTGCGGCCAATTACCTGCAAACCTAGTGAGCACTTAGAATGAAGCAGATGGCCAACACTTCAGCACAACACAAAGGCAGAAATAGCATGGAAGCAGCAGACAAGGTGCCGCAGCAGCACACCTGTGAGAAAAATTGACTGCCAGAGGTCGGCGCTGCTCCTGCTAAAGCTGTGGGCTGCATTTATCAGGGATCCAATGACCTGCAACCTAGTTAACACTGAGTACGCAACAACTGGCTAATATTCGAGCACAACACAAGGCATGTATAGCTTTGAAGCAGCAGACAAGGAGCCGCAGCAGCATACCAATTAGAAAACTTGACTGCCAAGCACTATAACTATGGTGCCAGCACTTTCGGACGTCCTTACAGGACGCCGGAAGGGCACCATAGGGACTCTGAAAGGACAGTGGAGTGACTGCAAGAGGTCGGATGAGGACTGTCCGAGAGGACGTGGAGTTGACGAGGGACAGAGCAAGGACAGCTGCGGGACCTTTGCCAGATGGGCTGAGGATCCTTGGGGACACAGGTTGCATAACAGGGAAGTCACGGAACAGTCATGGGACATCCCGATGATGGAGTGTGACGTCACCAGGGCATCATGAAGACTTGTTACATCTACGATTGAGGACTCTAAGTCAGTCATGCATGAATCCTTACGGAGTCCTAGGGGACGAGGTCAGCTTAGGGACATCCTAAATGCAAGAAAGGCCTGGAGGCCCAATCGACCGCAGCACCCCGGGCGCCACTTTGGTCGATCGTGCCCAATCGACCGCAACACCCCGGGCGCCACTTTGGTCGATCGTGCCCAATCGACCAAGGCACCCCGGGCGCCACTTTGGTCGATCGTGCCCAATCGACCAAGGCACCCCGGGCGCCACTTTGGTCGATCGTGCCCAATCGACCAAGGCACCCCGGGCGCCACTTTGGTCGATCGTGCCCAATCGACCGCAGCACCCCGGGCGCCACTTTGGTCGATCGTGCCCAATCGACCGCAGCACCCCGGGCGCCACTTTGGTCGATCGTGCCCAATCGACCGCAGCACCCCGGGCGCCACTTTGGTCGATCGTGCCCAATCGACCGCAGCACCCGGGCGCCACTTTGGTCGATCGTGCCCAATCGACCAAGGCACCCCGGGCGCCACTTTGGTCGATCGTGCCCAATCGACCACATAGCCCCCATGGAGCCACGAGGACCGCTGCAGACCGCTGCACGGCCTCTCACATGCCCCTTGCCTTAGCCCTCCCCCCCTACCCTACCCCTGCCCCCTGCCCCCTGCCCCCTTGCTGCACATAACCCTCATCTGCTCTCCTAACATGCTGTTCACGGCCACGCCAATGCTGCGACGTCAACACTGCTGCCGTTGGTGGCTGAAAGCAAGCCTGCAGGCCTTGTGTGCGCCGCAATGGCTCCAGGACTTCTACTTCATAGCCTCTTCCAGCGCTGCCGCAATCTCGCGTTCAAGGTTGGCTAACTCTTCCTGCAAGATAATGTGTGTGAGGCGACTGTACTAGCTTGCACCTGTTCCCGATGACTTGTACACCACAGTAATTGTGATTCACATCACAACAGACCAGATCCCAACACAGATGCAAGGTACATGTTGCGAGAGGGATCTTACCTGAGTAGCGAGTAGCTTTTGCCATATCCCGGCGTATGGCCCTGATGTTTCAGGGGGCCCGTCAGCTGCAGGTCCGAGCAAGTTCTTCAGCTTAGTCACTGTGTCCTGCAGTTTTGAGGCACGCGCCCATGTGGCCTGTACAGCAACGTGCTGTTGATGTTGGATATTGTCCGCTGTATTCCGGTCTGACCTGGCAGGTGGTGGTGGATGGCAGGCTTGGGTACAGGTGGAGGAGTATCAAAAGCAGCCACAAAAGTAAGTCAGGACGTACTGTTGGGGCTGGATAAACTGCAGCTTGGTGTGAGGGCCTGGTAATTGAGGCCTGTACGGCTGTCGAACATGCGGGAGCTGACAGGCTGTTTGCCACAGCTTGGCTCTGCTCAACATCGTCGGTAACATTCAGCTTGCGGCGGACGGCCTTTCCCTACACATGACACTGGGTTGGCAACGCTACAAGTGATTTGGTGTTCGACCTGAATGCATACAACCTGTAGGCGCACGACACTGTACCAGCCACTTACCTGTCAGGTTCAGTGCATTGGCAACTTCAGCGTGCGATACTAGCAAATGGATGGAAGCGTGCCTGATCAGCCTCATCCACATCCTGTGACGTTTCGGATGCTTTCGCGGGTGACTCAGCCACATCTTCTGCGGCCTCGGCTGCAGTCTGTCCTGCCACTGCGGCGCCTTCTTCAATGCCTTGCGCTTCACAGGTCTCTGTTCTGACTCTTCCAACAGGTCAGCAGGAACCGCATAAATCCCATCCATGGCCCACTCTTCGCACGTGCGGGGGCTGCAGTTGGATCATCTGGATTCGGGACCTGCAGGTCACATACATTGACGTGTCTAGGCACAGAGCCGCGCAAAGCAGCAAGCAGGACATCGCTACGGCTTACTGCGGCTTGCATAGGTAATCAGATTCAGCAACGTCCATTGTACACGCTTTGACACTCTACACGCATACCCCAAGTACCAGCCAATCGTAGCACACTGCACGGGCAGCATACCAACTTTGTAGTGAAGGCCCTCAACAGCTTAGCTTCGAGGCGGGTAGGAGGCATCTCTTGCCCAGTGCTGATACCGTACTCCTTATCTATGGCGCTGTTAACACTTGATGCACGTTTGCGCACATCAGCATACCTGCGTCGGACCCAGAATCAATACAAGCATGGCTCCGAACAGTTGCCCCGCACGACAGGTGAGATAGACGGCGCGTACGTAATACCATGCTCCTTTGCAGCTACCTTCCACATGCTCGTCCAGGCTTTGGATAGATTTCGGCAGAGCTCGATGGCGTTCCTTGCACCCTGCTGTTCAGCGGCTGACATGGTGGAGCCGGCAAAGAAGTCTTTGTGGTCCTGCGGAACATGCACACCATGTTCTGGGGCAATGCATCTATGGTGACTCGCATCAAGCACGAACACATTATGTGGGCCCTGCACGGCTACAATCGACCAAGACACCCCGGACGCCACGATGGTCGATTGTACCCAATCGACCACGACCCGCCGGACGCCACCAGGCTCACCTGTGACACATGAAGCTGCACCACACACAGCCGCTGTCGTGCCTACCATCTGAAACGACGATCGTGGCATGGCAATGCAACCGCCGAATGGGATGCATGGCAGAACAGAATGACCTGGACCGCTAGCCCCCGTGCTCGATGTTAATACCACTCCACATCTGCGAGACCAGTGCGCTGGAAAAAGTACATCGACCACTGCATCAGCAAAACCGAGCTGTGGTAGTCACTTCATCCGGCCGATCGAGATACTGACGCAATGTCCGGATGGGATTCGGTGGCAGGAAAACGGCTGTATCAGCTGGACGTGCGGCGTGCACGTTTAGGAACATAGACAGCACGGTGATTGTCGGTTCGTTGCAGCGTACGTGCGGGAGGAGGGCAAGCGCACCGTCTCAGCCAACATGTCGAACGCCTCAACAACCGACTGTAGCATGATGGCCCCTGGCTTGCTTGCCCTCACGAACTTCACGAAGAGGTCTTTTACAATCTTCGCATCATTACAGCGATCCAGCGACGCCTTCATACCTTCTGGGATGTCCTTCAAGATGCTCTGTATCTTGTCGGTCGACCGCAGGAATCGTGGCTTCCACGTAACCCATGGCGACACAGACGCCTTCCGCCCACTCACGGTTGATATCATACGCACAGTGTCCTTAGAAACAGCGGTTGCGGTGGCAGTGAGCACCGGGGATTGCTCCTGGGCCAGCGTGCAGGTGAAGGGCGGTAACCATACCGCCTGCTTCCCCACAGCCGCTGCGGCAGTTGACATAGCGACATCCATAAGCGAATTGAAGTCAGCATACTGTAATTCGATGTAATATGTGGGATTAGGCCTGCTTGTCACCCGCAGCGTCGCGCTGCTGAAGGGCCGCTTCGCACCACACGCCGAAAAGATAGTGTCTGCCACAGCCCTCCCCATGGTGTGTTAGAATAAGCAGACTTCCATTCAAACGGTGGAGCATCGCCGGCACTGCAACAAGCGCCGGCTAGTTGACAAGCCGTGCAGTTGTTACTTGGCGTTACCGCGGGCCGGCTGTTGGGGCCCAGTCGTATAATAAGGGCAGCAGAATTCACACAATACGCAATTTGATAGTAGACGATATCGTACTGCAGCATGATCGTGGTCTCGTCCGTCGGCTGGCCCATCTTGCACAACGTACTCCTGTGGCGACGACGGTAGACCCTGGCAAAATCGAGTCGAACAAAACTTAGTTATGCGAGATATATCAATAGGCATGATAGAAGACTGGGCGTAGAAGACTGTACATGCTCCACCCTCAAAGGAAGCGTTCACACGCGGGTGTGGGCAGAGGGTGTCGTTTCGACCACCCCCGTCAAGTCGGGGTGTGTCTACAGGAAGTGGTGTGCAGTGCGTGACGCTCTGCTGCCCGGTGGCTTTCCGGATGCGCTCCGACATAGCTTGCGCGGACCCGTCATCAACCTTTATATAGGCTTTAACTTCATCCCACCAGTCGTGACACGATGGCAGGCGAGCCCAATAAGAAGGTCCGTCGCAGGGCTCAAGAGATCGATGATGACTTCGCCCAGTATGGGATGCGCCGTGTGCCTACGGAAACCAAAGACTCTAGGTCTTTGTTCAAGTGTGATCACTGTCTAGGTTTTTTCAATAATGTCGCTCATGCGGAGCGCCATTTTAGAGTCACTGCTTGTCCTAAGCGGGCTGCGGCGTGGAGATCAGCTGCTGCACGGTCCGTTGATTCGCCTCTGCTCAATCACTGTGCGGTAGTTGATGATGGCTTGCGCTTCCCTCGCGAGGCAAGTGCTGATGCGATCCTGGACGGCATTGGAGCAAGAGAGCTCGCGGGCACTACACAAGACCCGCGAGATATCGGGGGACCCATGCCCCAAGATCCCCGCCTCCACCATCACCCCTCGCTCCACCAGCACCCCTGCCACCACCACCAGCACCCCTCCCTCCACCAGTACCCCTCCCTCCACCGGAATCAGATCCACACGATTACCTCGTCCCGGTCGGAGACCCCGCAATCCCACAGGCACCGGTAAGCTGATACTGCCACTGTCACTGTGTATATCGCATGATGGTGTCAGCCGCGCATACCGCTCCTTCAACATATGCAATCCAGCAATAAGTTGCAGGTACACCTCATCGCTGCGGCTGCGCTTCCCGTCGAGGTAGACCCCCAGTACGATGGGCTTGATCAGCTCGGCGACGAAGATGGGGAGGAATGGCATGACGCCCTGGAGCCAGATGATGAACAACCAGACGAGGAGGAGGAGGAGGAGGAGGAGGAGCCCGTGAAGGCGCCCAGGCGAGACACCGGTGCCTATCTCAACTTCCGCCTGGCACATTCCATCGTGGCCGGGCATTCGGTCAAGGTACGTGAGGTTGCTGTGTGGCTGGCAAGGCTGGCATCAGAGCATCGTATCACGAATTCGGCCATGGACTCATTCTGCCAGATGGTGCATTTCCTGCTGTTACCAGAGGGAAACCTGTTCCCCAAATCGTACCACATGCTCTGCTGTGCGCTCGCTGTTGAAGATAGCCATGACTGTGAGCGGCACATCTGTGACGCTTGCTGGGAACTTCCCGGACATCCCGGGTGACTCACACGCGGTCCATGCGGATGAGGTCTGCCAGCGGCCGGGTTGCAACAACCCCCGATTCAAGCGTGGCCCGGGAGGTCATGTCTCCCCCAAGCGTAGCGCATTTTACTTCGGGAATGAGGGCACCTTTGTGGACCTCGTCTGCAAGCCAGATATGCTGCCAGCCATCTTGAGTCACCGCAAGGAGGCTTTCGAGGATCCAGAGTCCTTTTGGAACTCGCCCGCCGGCCGCGAGCTGAACGCCCGGTGTGGGAACAAATTCGACGAGACGTCTATAAAGCTGACGAGTTTGCAGTGCTCGTGAGCCTAGGTGCGTCGCCTTTGCATGCGTGTCCTCCTCCTGATCTTCAGACGAGTGCCTGTCGTGATACTTGCCTGCAACCGTGTCCTCAGGTGGTGACTCCCGGTGCAGGGGCAGACGGTGGTCAGCTCTTTGTTAATAAGCAGCATGGCGCCCTCATCTGGGGCATCCGGCTCCAGGAGCTGCACGACGGGATGGCCGCGAAGAATGACACCTGGGCTCCCCTGGGCGTTGTGGAGGGGCCGACCGAGCCCAACCGTCTGGACAGCGTCTTGGAGTCTCTGGAGGACTTCTTCCTCGCACACGACCCCGGTGCGGTATACACTCCTGTCTGGTGCACTGCCCATTAGTGTGCCAACTGCGAATCGGTAATCAGGCGCTGAACTGTGTGTACACTTGCCTGCACTTGCGTGCCGGTGCTTGCCTGTCGCCCTCACACGCACCTCCCACCATGTGAGGGAGCCTCTGCAGGCAGGGACGGAACCACCCCGATCATTGTGGAGATCTGGGAGGACCCTGCTGATCCAAACAGCAATAAGAGGCTAGTGAAGCTGTGGCCGGTCTGTGGCTGGGCAGGAGGGAGACATCCCTGTGCTCGAGAAGCTGGCAAACGCCGTTGGTCATGGGGCCAAGTCAGCTTGTGTGCGTTGCGCTTTCCTTGGGTGCAACCGTGAAGGATGCCAACACGGTCCGGTGCGTCACCCCCGTCTGGCCATTGACAGGCACGATACCATAGGCCGGGTGACTCACTGCAGGGATAGGCTCCACTTCGATTAGTAGGGAGAACACTCAGGCAATATCCATGGCTATGCAAATAACACTTGATAGCTGTAAACATAGTGATACACAGCTGTTTCTATAATCGCATTACAAATCCCTTGATACGGCTTCGCCCTCTTGGTCCCGCGCGCGATCTCGCAACGCGATGCCCGTGGTTGGCAGGCTCTGCCTGGCAGCCTCTGGTAGTGGTCTACTACTGGTGGCCCGTGTGCAGGTGGGAAAGCTACTGCCACATCACTCAATCCGTGCCTGCTTACGCGGGTGGCGGCTCCCTGCCAGCCTCCTCAGCACAGACGCAGGGCGGGCAGCCCGCCCTGCCACGCATGCACCTGGCTACATGTCCTTGACACAGGTGAGCAGGGGCTGCAGAGATGAATGGACTCCCCCCACGACTGTCACCCCAGAGGCACGTGGACAGGAGATGGTGTTGAAGTGGTCAGGCTCGGAGATCATGTCCAGGGCGGAAAAGGCTGCCGAGATCGAGTCCCAGGTTCGGCGAGCTACCAACAGCATGTGATGCCCAATGCTATGCGCCCAAGGCGGGGTTGTGTCTGCCCCTTGCATAGGCCGGTCGGTGGCTATGGACACCACCATCGTCGCAGTCGCTGCATCCTGTATGCAGGTTGACAATCCGACTCGGCCGCCGTACACTTGGTATCGCAGCCAGGAGTACGCTGCAAATCGCGCTTCACCCACCGAGCGCCTGAAGATCGGCTTGTGGAGGCTGCCATTGTTCCATAAGCTGTCCTACTTCAAGTGCGCTCCCAGCCCTGACCCATACGTGTGCACAGACCTGTTTCTGTGTCAGTGCTTGACCCGGGCCCCGGTGACGTGTGCAGTCCGTGTACATTCCTCCGGTTCGGCGTCGCCCACATCTTCCTCCTGGGTCTCCTGAAGGACTTCTGGAAGCAGTGGCTACCAGGGCCCCACTGCCAACGGCATGGTCCGGCTGCGAAGTATGTTCTACCTGTGGTGGTGCGTCGGAAGATAACCTCCAGAGCTGCCCTACAGAACCAGACGGAGCTGATAAAGAAAACCCTATCGAGATATTGTCAAGTATGCTCTTCCTGCATCTTGTATGAACAGTCGTAGGTACATGTACAACTGTACTGCGTCGGGGGCTGCTGTCTGGCGACAGCCACATAGCCACCTGCTCGAGCCGTTCTGTCGTGTACTCTGATGTTGTCGGTACCAGGCCCACCCCCAGCCCCCCTGCCTACTCAACCATGGTCACAATCGGCGTGCAGCATCGCGGCAATTACCTCATGGAGGACTGGATGAATTTCACAGACGCGTGGAGTCTCCAGCTGCTGCACGACCTGCCGTGGGATGAAACCAACCCTGATGAAGTTCATGTGCGCGACCAATTTGAGGCGATGTGGACGGACTTGCGGGCCGGAGTCATGTACTTCATGAAGTACACGCCAGGGCAGCACACCTGGCAGCGAATCCTCGACGCCCAAAAACACCTCCTGGCATATGGGAAGAGGGTACAGCAGGTACTGTCTCCATCGCCGGCTCCCTGCCCACGCGTACGTTTTACGAGGAGGAGAAGTTTGCGGGTGTGCAGTGTGTACTACAGGCAGTTCCTGCCGACGGGTTGTCTCACGCAGTCATGATGTCGGTGTAGGTGTTCAGCGGTCAGGTCCTTGCAACCCTGAAGTTGCATTTGGCGGCCGTCCACTTGCCAGATCAGGTTGAGAGCCTGCGGCCCTGCCTTTTTCTGCCTTGAGTACTGGATCGAAAGGCTCGTGCAGTTCTTCAAGCGGCTGATCAAGTATCGAGGCACGTCCGGTTCTGAGCGCATCTTTGTCAACGACCTCCTGTTGCGGCGAGCGTGTGACCGCTTGGTCCAGGAACTTGGCCCCAAGGCTCTGCCCCGTCTGACTGAAGCTGTTGCTGCCGCCCGGGAGAAGCAGCGGAAGCGCATCCGCAAGCCCGCTGTACAACAGCAGCCCAACGCGGCGCCGCCGCCGCCTCCGCGCCTGCCTGATGGCGGCCGCGGGCCCAGTCCCCCACCCGTGATGCTGGGTGCTGGCACTGACCTCACAGGTGCGGAGCGGCTGGAGGTGTTGCCTGCGCCCACCAGCGAACGGGCGTGCCTGAAAGGGCTGCTCTACCTCATTTGTGCCGAGCACGCAGACTTTGCCAAGCGTGGCTGGCCGAGTCACACGACCCTGGGGGACCGTGCCCGGCGCCGGGCCGTGTGTGCTTCACTCGGGGTTGCGGTGGACGGTGAGCCTGTTGATATGGTGAAGCTCTACATGCGGAAGCATGTGCGAGCGGCACTGCCCATCGGCGAAAATGTCAGCTCCCAACAATGCACGACTCAGCGGGTCAAGGACAATACTTGGTTCCTAATAGAGTACGTCTTCCCAGACCACGCGAAACTGTATGTAGGCCAATTTAAGTACTTTGTTGAGGTGAGATATCAGAAGTTTACCGAATTGGGTGATCAGGATGATGATGCAACGTACGCTGCAGGCGCAGTTGACACAGCGGTGTGCAACCTGTTCAATGCTGTAGTGGTAGACAGTCCAGGTGCCCTGCCGCCCGATCCGGAATTGGGTCGTCCACCTGAGTTTTACATGGTCAGGTCATTGTTGCCCGAGTCCGGGAACAGTGGTTCGCAGGTTGCTGGGTGGGGACCTTCGGTCTTGTGACACTGAATCTATTGCCACGCATGCCGGTGTCCAGAATGGGCGGATGTTCTCGACGGTGTCAAAAGCGTCTGGACGAGTGGAAAGCGTATCGGACAAATGATCACAGTACAACTTGTAAGTGACGCCTCCTCAGTGCCAGTGTCCTGAACGGCGACTAGTGAAATTGCAACGGCCCTGTGTGTACCAGCCAGCCCTCGAAGGCTGCGGGGACTCTACCTCTGTCCACAAATACAGCTCTGTCACAAAGATTCCTCTCCCGTCGTTGTCGGGTAGGAGACCGGAAGCCGAGAAGGAAATGGCACGACTCGACAAGGCTGGGATCCACGCGATGCCAGTGTAGGCCACGATCCAATTCGCGCGGGGAAAGCTGCCTCAGTAAACTTTTTGATAACTCTAGATCCCTGTAGGGATTGATGGACCTGTTGCGCATAGGGCAATCCATTGGCTGGCAGCAAGGTTGCCGGATACGTAGGATGGCATCAAGCGCTATGCGGCTTGGTGCGGTGCTATTCGACACGGTAGGTATCTGCAATGAGATGAGTCGATGCTCAGCATTGCGGCGCGTTAATCTGCACCGCCTCAGAGCGACGGTAGTCCGTGCATGAGGTACCTTGCACTGTTGGGCACCGGTGTGCAACTCGCGTAATAGGGTCCTATTGCGGGAAAGTATAGGAGGCCCACTCAGTAGGCTATAAACTTCTGCTTACAGTGCTCTTCACTGCAACCGGAGAGTTATTTTGCCCGCCGGCCATACTCCACCATGACAACGCCAGAAGACGTGTCGTTGGAGACGTACCGACGTGAATTGAGTAATGCGATCCAGGACCCGTATGGCAGTGGTCATTACAGACTCTTCTTGCGAAACCGGGTTAGTAGCCTAGCCGATAGCGGCGTGGGACCTAGTGGGGTAGGCAGCGTGTCGTCGGACGACCTGCTGCACTTGATCCATCCTCGTGATCGTGCAGCGGCTGCATCTTGCCCTGAGCAGTACAATGCTCATAGGATCAACTCCAGGCTGCGGCTGATCGGCAGCCCTCAGCTAACCAGGCAGCACGTGCTTATTGGGACTTCAGGCTGAGAAGCCTAGCAACGGTTCGCCTGAGTGCCACGGAGAACCCGCGTCGTCGAGAAGGCAGTCGATACTCCCTCCAAGCGCTACAAGCCGGCCTGGAGTGGAGCGGCGTACTCAAGCCGCATACCTCGGACTACAGGCGTGAGTCAGACGCGCTTGCGAGTGATGCTGGCCCAGTGGCCAGTATGGCTGTGGCAGCGACGTTGCAGCAGCCTGGCACCTCGGACATGGCAGCCTCAGACCTGCAGCCCGGGTCTAGGCCTCCCTCCTGCAGAGCTGCAGGAGGACACGAGGCATTCCCCGCGGGGCACTGGGGCCGGCCACAAGCATTCCAGTCTCCCATCGGCCATGGCTATGTCTATGGCAGATAGCCCACCCCCGATCCCCCTAGAGAGGCCGATGTTGAGTCCGGCGGTATGCCGGCCTCAGTCAGAGGCCCCCTCCCCCCCCCATGAATTACCTTTCGAAGCTTGCCATAGCAATGGGCGTACGGTACAACCAAGTGCCCAAATCTCGGGTGGGGGTGTCGGAAGCCAGTGCTTGTACGCCCCCGTTGCCCCTACACTGGGCGAGGGCAAGTGGTTGCCGCACGGGCTGACCTCAACAGCCCCTAACGGCCAGATGTTCCCCAAAGCATAAGCCCACACAGGGCCGGCCCCCCTTCCTCCACCGCGAACCTTCGGCCAAGAGGACCCTTAGAGTTGATGGGGCCGCAAGAAGAGGCTGCCAGCGTCGAACACCCCCCCCTGCCGATGGGCGATCCCCGATCGTCAGTGCACACCCCAACGAGTGCAACCCAAGCGGCCTAAGAAACAGAACCGTTTCATGCGCCGCAGACGCGCCCAGCGGCAGGATCGACGGCGCTGCCGATGCCATCAGACCTGGTCGACGTGGATGATGAGGAGCCCACACAGCCATTACACGGTATGTTCTGTTTGACTGCCACCTTCATCCCCCCCCCCCCCCCCTTCCCCCCCCCCCCCAAACCTCCCCCCCCCGCCCATTCACACGCCCACGAATGAGTTACAGTTTTGCGTCGCGGGTGCAGAAAAATTTCAAGATCCGACTGAGCAGGGAAGTCACGGAGGATTTGCACTGGGAGTGCGGTCACTCGGATGTTTGCTCGCTTCTTGCCACGAGGACAGGTGACCGCCAGGGCGCTGGACTTTCATGTCCTTCCCGGACTCTGCGCGAGACTGGAGTGACAAGGACTACATACTTACCGATACGGTCTCGGATGGGGGCACATCCCTCCAGAAAGTGACCGTCGACAAGAACCCGCGGCCCATTCGGAAGTGGGCCACCGCCAAATGATGTCTTCCGCCAAGGCGACGGTGAGAGATTCGCCATAATCCACCACGAGCATGACAACGCTCATTGGAGCTTGGTGGCAATTTTCCATCCCGGTGCGGCCTCCCTGCAACCCCATGAAACAACCTACACGCTGATGTAGTAACCTGATGTACACCGGCAATTTCAGAGTACTGACGCACATATTGTGTCTTTGCAGGCCGCCTGTATCGGTGGGACAGAATCCAGCCAGAGTCAGCGCAAGGACCTCGCCGTGGCTGGCGAGGTCACCGTGATAGTACATGTGGACAGCCTGGGCGACGCGGGACACAATACGAAACTGGGTGTCGGACAAGTGGGTGGCCGCAATGACCACCATTCTCGGCGCACCGGCAGCCGTTGTTAGAGCAGGAGTGAAGACTCGGCGGGTGTGGCTCTACCAATCTGACAGCAGAGCGTGTATGCCACGGCGCACATGCACTGGACAATAACATGTACCCAACATAACTGACACTGGGGCCACGGTCTTGCGCAGTGTGCATGCATGTGGATATCACCTTGTCACATGCATGGTCGTCTATACCAAACTAATCCCAGCGCAGGGGATTCTGCATGCATGCAGCCGCAGGGCAACTTGCCATGTCAACAGCCAACATGCTGGCATGCAGATTCCCACCGGCTTGAGCCCCAAGCAGCCGGATGTGTTCTCATGCGGATGTGTACACCATAATGAATCTAACGCACCTCCTGGATAGATGCCGGCCAGGTGTGACCTGGAATCTGGAGCATCAGCGACCAGAGGTCATAGCGCCAAGACCGTCAGAGGGGCCCTCCCAAAGAAGAAATGACAAGGGAAGCGCGATTTGAGCTCCGTGTAAACGGGCCGCCTCGTCATGATGCCCTGTGGCACATACCGTGGCCCGGGACGAGACTACAGTGGTACAAACAGGGCGACGTGCAAGCCTGTAAGGCACTGTACCGGGTGCACCTGGCCTTGGTCATGCACGAGAATAGCACCGCAGAGTCGGAGTCCGGCTTGAAGGCAGAAGTTGATGCCGCCATACAACGCATCCCTGACGCAGTGGCGCGTAGCCCGCAGGCCGCACGGTGCGATCACGCCAATGCCTGATGTAGGAACTGAACACCGAGATGCGTGCAACCTGACCTGCCGTGCCTTTGACCCATACATAAGCAGGATGGATTCCCATGCGCCCACACTGCCGTGTACTGTACAGCGATATGATCCAAGGATTCAGATGGATGGCCCTGAGACATGACAGAGCGGAGTGTCAAGCCTGGGCTGAAGGGGCGGCGAATCAGAGGACCTCGGATCGTGTACGGCGAGCGACTGCAGCTCCGTCAACCCCAAGCGGTGGCTGGAAAGCAGGACCCAGCCCCAGCCGCGACCGACCAACTAGGGCTACGGCGAAGGGGAGTCGAGGTAAACCCAGTCCGGCAGCGAAGCCCGCGCAGGCCAAAGGGAGAGCAGCCGATACCACAAAGCGGGGCGGTACCAGGGGCAAGCGCCGCACTGCGGGAGGGGTGCAGCGCAGCCCGGGCTGCGAGCCTGCGGAGGAGGCCGCGCAGCAGGGCAGTCAGGGGGGCAAGCCCTGCACAGCAGCGGCTGTGCAAGGCAGCACTGGTAGCAGTGGCGACAAGGGCACGTAGTGTCCTGAATGGATTTCATTCGTAGTACGGCTGACTAGACAGCCTGACCTGACATAGGCTGTAATAGCAAGCGTGCCGGGACTCAGACCAGGTGGTGTAGCGTAACCTGTGCACACATATAGCGCTCCGGTGGATTGAACATGTTGCACGCACCACCTGCAGTTGGTCACTGTATTGGGTTTGTACTGCTTGCTGCACAGTAAGTCTCCAATACTTATTCTAGCAAGAGCAGCAGCGGGGGTGTCACTCGCTTACATGCTCACCTGCCTGGCGCTCAGTTCCCGGCAACAACATACTTAAGGGGTGCTGCGTCGGGGCATGCAGGACCTGTCCGACGTCCACAAGCCTGCACCACGAGTACTGCCTCTTCAATGGCACTCCAAGGTCCACTGTGCCGCATCATTGGACCGCAGTAGCTACAAGCTCGCGCGGAAAGGCCTCCTCGCTCCAAAGTGCCCCGTACTCAACATCATCTGGGGTGAACGGAGCCTGGACGGCCGTGGCAGTGTCGACATTCCTGTCCATCGGCTCGCCATCTCCTTGAACGTCGTTGCCGATGACAGCGAAACTGCGGGCAACCACATGATGTCGATCCATTTGCGGGTGCAATCCAATGCAGAAAAGCTGTGGCAGCAGGGGTGGCGTTCGCACCCACAGCATCCACTGTACCCATACCCCTCCAGTACATGCGCTGTGCATCCGAGAGCTTGCACTTGCAGACACCCAAGGGCATTCATGCCGAACGGGATCCAAATGGTGAAGCGAGACCATCACACAAACACCTGTGCGTATGGTGAACGTCCAGACTTCCTTCCACGTGCACAGAGTCGATTCGGAACTGCACCCATCGCCGTGTACACAAGTGATAGTATGGACCGTCTTCCCGAGCATGCAAAACAGGCTGCACCTGCCGCAGTTGAAAATATATCCGTAGCAGATGCAGTAGCAGCTGGGACGGGCAAGTTCACCGCCGATACTATCGCGCGGATGAACCAGGAAGGCACATTTCGCGCCATGGTGGAGGAGTGCACGGGCCAGATCATCTGCCAGGGCAGGGTCCTCGGAGGCGCTGTCAAGATCAACACGTACTGGGCATTGATCCTGTTCTATGCGTGGATGCAGCACTTCGAGGCCCTGACCCCAGCATGGCGTTCTGGCACCGGCGCAGACGGCCCTGATGATGGCCAGCGGATCATGGATGCCGGGCTACAGAAGACGTCCTCATTCGCAGCCAATAAAACTATCCAGGCATGTTCCCATTATTAGCTTGCATGACTGTGGCATCTGTGGCTGTCGAGGAGGGCATCGGCAGAGCAGCAAGTGGTTGACACGGCAAGATCCGTACGAAGAACGGCGTTGCTACGCAGGTGACAATACACGGACGCGCACAGCCGCCGCTCACGACTGTACACGACGTTCAGTCACCTAAGAGTGGCAGCGGTGCACCGACATTTGCCACTCAGAGCCAGCCGGCCGATGTGGGTTTCGATGGCCAGCTTGTTGCTGGCCAGAGAACAGTCAGAGAGTGCCGCGAAGTACTGAATGCGCGTCAAACTTTCACGAAAGGTACGTTACAGGTCTACCAACATTTATGCCGCTAGGAAGCGCAGAGGTCCTACTGTGTACACGTGATGCGAATTAGATGTCTCACCTGGCAAGCACATGGTGTCCTTGACTGCAGAGTACGAGGCAAAGAATCACGTGGAACTCCTCCGCCTGGTGGTGCATGCGATGTGCAATGAGCACCCCCGGGAGATACCTTCGGATCGACCGGGTGCCCCGGACAGATGGGAGTATGCCAACTCCCCTGCCAAGGGCACAGACACCGCATCGTGGCCGCCCGGTGGATCTACGCTGCACCACTACCTCCTCATGCCGGGAACTACCAACCCCGAGGATGCACCAAGCTCGCAGATGGGGGAGTTGATGAGGCACATGCTCGCAGGAACTGATGGCAGTTCGAAGGGGCTGCAGCTAATCAGGAAGGCCATCAAGCTGCCCAACAGCAAGAACGACGCCGTGCAGCTATATCCATCACCCCGCTTCCTGCAGATGATGGCTTGTGCTCCCACGTTGAGGCTTATGCTGAACACGGCGACACATGTATGTCAGGTGACGGTGCGATCCCCACGCGACACCCCGCCATTTTTGTGGGGTTTACAGCCTGAGGGGTAAACACCGCAGGCATGATGTAGATGATAAGCGCTGATGACGGATGTGCATACAGGAGGTGAACGTCATGGGGCAGTTTTGTGCGGCAACCCAGCAGATTGCTGGCGTCGCCTGCGCGTATGCGGCCCAGCTTGGGACCCAGGCAACTCAGGTAGAACCCCGACCGTTGTACACAGTCATGCACACTAGGGTACAAAACAATAATGCTGCTCCTGCATGGAACTGTACCGCGGAGCACCGAATATGGCACCAGGGGGGTCCCTTAGCCATACAGGGGCGGCATGCATGCAGGTTCCGCGGATCTTAGAGGCGTACGAAGGACTAGTCCAGACTCTCGGGTCGCAGTGGGACGTTTTCGATACAACTGAATCGGCGGTGGAGGCCGACATCCGCAGCTTTGCAAAGCTCCACCGCTTATTCAGATGCATCTGCGGGAATGCCACGAGCGGTGAACTGGCGATTGCTCAGGGGACACCCGAGTGGGACTGCGTCTGGGACTGCTGGGGCGCTGCCACCGTGGCAGCACTCATTGCCGTTCAAGGTGTGCAATTTGCAGCATTGGCATCTTCCATTGCGCTCAATGTAAACCTACATTGTACTCTCAGGCTGCCGTGCAGCATATAAACCCACACGACATGCACCGCTGTGTGCAGCAAACCTGCTCTTCCCAAGTCCGGCTATTGCCATCGCCCAGGACAAAGGCCATCCGGGTTGCAAGTAAGCATATGCCACAGCCCTGGTGGCAGTGGGCTTCGCAGCCCTGGATGGTTCATGACCAACAAGGGCCCGGATGGAGGTGAGGCCGCGCTGTGGTTCACAACACAGCTCAAGACGGTCTTGCTGGCGTCAGCGGGCGAGGTGCGCGCTCTGACAAGGGCGTGCATTCAGCGGCTCCTGGACGACAGGGACCTGGACATGAAGATGATGCTAGAAGGGGTGGATCTACGCAGTGCTGGCCTGCATGAACCGCCTTCCGGCTCCACCATCCGGCGGACCCAGCGAGCGATGGGCACAATGATGACGGTGACGAGGGTCAGCAAGGTGCTGCGGGGAGCAAAGGCGCAAAGCCAGGGGCAAAGAAAGGGACTGGGAGGGGAAAAGAAGAACAAGAACAAAGGCGGGAACAGAAAGAAAACAAGTGACGGGCCAAGGAAGATGGATGCCAAATCGCCTGGCATTGCAAAAGGTGTGCACTGTCATGGCAATGTGCCCACTGTATACCAGGAAGTGTTTTGATCCAGTAGGTGCTAATGCATGGCCTTTCATTGAGTTTACATGCATGCACACTGCATGTGTTTGATGTAATGTCACCCACTCCAACCCGGGGTACATGCCCATGTAGGCCGTACTGAGATCGGGGTGCCTGGGTGGACCTTACACGCGGACAAACAGGGTCGTCGTCTCAATGGAGCTGCAAGAACCGGTATCCGCCCGACACCCAGTTGACTTCAGATGAAGAGAGCGCCCGGGTCAAAGGCGTGTCTGGACACCATGGTGGCGTTATTCACTGCCGCGAGGAAGTACAAGCCAGACCGCGATGACAAGTGGCTGGAGTTGTTGTACAAGGCCATGGAAGTGGCTGAGGGAGAGGGTGTCTCCCGCGATGACATCCGGGCAGCTTGGGAGCAACACGGCCCGCAGCCAACACAGCCTTCCGACTCGGGGCCACTGGCAGAAATGATGAGGATTGCCTAGCCGGAGGGGACATGGGCAACCCAAGCGCAGCCGATGAGGACAGCGTCACTGCCAGCAGTTCAGACAAGGGAACCAGTGGGACGAGGACACCTTCAATCCTCCTGGCAAGCGGCGAGAAGGCGGCTGAAGGAGCAGCCCAGTCCCATCCGTACGAGCCGACGGGGTGCTGCGGTGCAGGGTGCTCAGGGAGAGGGAGAGGCTGCAGGTGGCGAGGGCAAGGTAGGCGCCGACGACGTGGCCGCGGGGGAGGCAGGTGGAGTACATGCCGCAGCAGGCGAGGGGGGAGCACGAAAGTACGCTTTGACACCGCCCCGAGTCCCGCGGCAACCTCCGCGAACGTCTGAGGAAGCGGTACGCGTCCCGTCCAACCCTGCCGTACGTCTCATGTACGAGCGGGATGAACTGGGCGCACCTGTGATGGCGCCATATTTGTCGCGCTTTTGCCGTGCGCCCTTCTCGGCGGTCGCGCTAGCCTCACGTGACGCACGCGCACATGCGACCTGGCAAGCGGGTGCATCACCTTCACGTCCAGCAGCGCCATGCGCGTGGTGAGGAATGCCAAGAGGGTCGCCGCGCTGCGGAGGCCGCTGCGATCGGGCAGCGGCGGGGTGCGGCAGGCGCTGCCTCTCGGTCAGGGGCGGGGGTGCGTCGCGCGTCGGGGCGTGGGCCGCGGCGCGGGGGCGGGTAGCGGCAGTAAGGGTAAGGGAGGCCGGAGCCGGGGCTTGGGTGCCATGAGGGGTGTGGGGCACGTCCGAAGCCTGGGGGGCCTGCGAGAGATGGGGAGGGGCTGGACCGGCGCGGCATCGGCTGGGGGGTCGGTGGCGGCGGCGCGGCGGTGACGGCGGCGCGGTGGTCGGCGGCGGCGGCGGCGGGTCTTGCTGACACGGCGCGGCCGGTGCCTTCGCAGACGGCGCACGGCGGGCGCGTAAAGTCCGCCGGCGGCGTAGCTGGTGGCGACTGCCGGCTGCCGCGGAGGGGGAGCACGCGTATGCCCCCGGGGAGCTTGCCAACGTGCGGCTCAAGCGATGAAGCGAGCGACGCGCGCATGAGCACCCGCCTCCAAGCCACGGTGATGAGGTCGTGCTTTAGGACTGAACTTGCCCATAGCTGTCCGCATAAGACACTGTGCGTACCGGACGCAGCCACGCGGCCGCAGGGGCAGGACTCATCCGTCTCCAGGACGGGTAGCAGCGGCTCACCCAGCCGCAGCAGCACAGCCACCTGGAATTCATGGTCGGTCAGGCCCGTCACCGGGCCGGGGCAGGCAGTGAGGAACGCCGAGGCCAGCGAGCCAGAGCAGCTGAGGAGGCGGGCGAGATCAGCGCACGCCGTCTCGCTGATTGGGGATTCGGACCGTGCTTCAGGGTCTCGAGATAGTCGTGCGTGGTGGTCCAGCGCGCGTCGGCCTCCGCCCGGCTGAGCGCGCTCTGGAGCTGCGTCATGCGCAGCTTCGAGCCAGCGTCAGACGCCCAGGCGTCGGCTGGGGTCGGGCTGTCTGAGATTCCCTGCACGGCCGGCCATGCCTTCCGCAAGCGTGCGAGGCGGGCCTGGTGCTGGACCGCGGCGTCGCCGCGGAACGGCTTGCCGCCGTCGATGCCGTCCGCGAGCACCTCGTGCGCAACTGCTGCCGACGCGAGGCGCGCGGCGTCAGCAACGTCGGCTGTGTAGTGTCGCAGACCCATGCCGCCATGTCTATGAGGGAGCAAGGCCTGCTCACGCTGTAGGTCGGTGAGCTGTTGCGGTTCGATGATGCGGCACATGGCGTGTATGCTGGCGTTCTCGACGCCCATGAGCGGCTGTTCGAGGTGGGCCCAGCCGGTAGTGCGCAGCGAGACGTGGTATGCCATATGGATGCCAGCTGCAGGTCGAACCGTCGAGCTCAGGCAACGCAGGCCTAGGTCGGTCTCCGACACGACTCGTACGCGTGTGACCACATGTGCACCACGTTGTCCTGCTGTTGCCCTCGCTGCCGGCTCTTGCTTTCATCTCCGTGTAACACCACGTTGTCGACACTCCTCTGGCTGCAGGGCGGAGGGCTACATGTACGTGACGCCGACGGCGCTAGCCATATGCATGCTGCGTGCTCTCAGTACTCGAGTACAGCTGAGCTCAGTACTTACAGGCTGTACATGTGCGACTGGACCTCCAAAACAAATTCAACGCACGGCCGCGTTGCATTTGTGCACATGGCAAATTTGATTGTGAAGCAGAATGCATGCGATTACGGCGTGCATCTCATCACCGCTGACATAAAAAATATGAGGAGCATATCATCACCACTGATAAGTATAAGGGGCCGGTGTGAATTGATCCACGTGCACGCATTATGACGAGCTGATCTATACTGGGCACAGAATTCGAAGATCGTGAGCCGCAGCGTGGGCGGGATTTCGAAATGCAACCGAATTCGAAGTTGGACATTCACCGAAAACAAAAAGCCCCGGGCATCACGCCACGCCACACCCGGACGGGGGTATCGGCCATACGGATGGCGCGTGGTCACATATCGAGGGGGGTTCGTCACGTTATGAGTTGGCCAATCATGGTGCGATGTCGATCGATCGACATCGGTGTGATATGGCACCATAGGTCTGCCTGGCACATTCTTTGAAGAAATCCAGCATCTGCGCGTGCACAGTACGGCATGCTGCAGCAGCTGCGCATGCAGTCAGTATGATCCGGAGAGCATGCATGTGCACAGCTTGCTCGTGCATTTGCATTTGCATGCATTTGCTCGTGCGGCGCGTGCCCTTAGTGCTTGCGCAATGCGGCGGCCGGTCTGTCTGTTTGCTTGTTGCCTGGTCTGTTGCCTCGGCGCTGCTGAGTCCTAGATCTATCACTGTGTAACACAGCTTGCTCGTGGCGAAGCATGGCGGCTCGGACGGGAGGAGGATTCGACGCTCGTCGATCGCGACGCGAAGGTGCGGCAAAACGGAAAGTGCTGGGCTGCATATGAAGCGTCAGTCTGCTCATAATCAGCTTTAGGGTGCTTCGCACCAAACAGCGCTGGAAGGGACAGTGTGACGGTACATAGTCGAGCTATGCATCCGTCCGAGCATGAGACCTTTTCGTGGACTAAGTCACAGTGGTATCGGGTGAGTTCGATCCACCCGTAGATTTTCGTATACGTTATTAGGCTGCGATGCCGCCTAGGGCGAAGCCAAAGCCCACCGAGGGAAGGGGTATGATCCACCTGCATATGCCTCTGGTGCACACAAGTTGTCTAACTTGCCTCCAGCACTGCAGCAGTTTCACACTGCGCCGTTGTCTGCACGCATCAATGACACTGGTGATGTTGAACGCGATGATTTGATATTTGGCTTCTCCTCATCACTTGCAGGTGTACCATGCACAGCGCTTGGGGATTCTCGCACAAAATGCAGCTTTGTCAGCAAAGAATTTGCACAAAGGCATAAGCTGGTCTATCACAAAAGTGTCTGTACCAATTGTATTGGCCGATGGTCGACAGAGTTCTACCTCGGGTTATGTGCACTGCAAACTCAAAATCCATCATACCAGTCTGAAGTGACTCTGCGTGTCGTTGATATGGTACCAGGAGTAGACGTCATTCTTGGAGATGACTGGTTTCGTGCAGAGGGTGCTTGCATTGATTATGGCAATTCTGATGCTCGGACGTACGTGCCTGCGAGCATGTGGCTCCGTGGCAGACGAGTACGCCTAACACCCCACAGCGATGGGGACAGCACCACTCCTGTAAGCCCATCTCTTGCACAGGATGGCACTAAACCTCTGTTATCTCGCATTCAAGCCATGCGATTGCTGACACGGCCTTGTACAGACCGTCCAGCACCGTTCTTGATGGTTTTTCGTGAACAAAAGAGTGACACCTCGCAATCGCGCGACCAGCAAGTTGACACATTACTTGCTGCGTGTGCGGATGTGTTTGAGGCACCACGCGTTGGCGAACGGGTAGATGATACTCCCGAAGGCATTTGTTTGCAGCCCGATGCCGCTCCGCCGAACAGGCCAGCTTTTAGACTGTCATGAAAGAACGTAAAGAAGTAGAGCAGCAGTGGGCGCATTGTCCCGTCTGCCTCTGCGTATGGTGCACCAGTGTTGTTCGTTCCAAAGCCGGACGGCTCACTGCGCATGTGTATTGATTACCGCGCACTTAACAAACTCACGCTTAAGAATAAGTACCCATTGCCACGAATTGATGATCTGTTGGATAATCTGGGTGGTGCAAAGCATTTCACCTCCCTGGACTTGACGTCAGGTTATCACCAGATCAGCCTGCACTCCAGTGACTGGGAGAAAACGGCTTTCAACACGCATATTGGCAAGTATGAGTGGCGAGTGTTGCCATTCGGACTGTGCAATGCGCCTGCGATCTTTCAGGCCACGATGCAACGTGTCTTTGCAAAACAGTTGAACAAGTTCGTGTGCGTCTACCTCGACGACATCTTGATCAACTCTCGCACTGAGCAAGAGCATCTTGAACATCTGCGTATTGTTCTCGACGTTCTGCGCGAGCACAAGTACAAAGCCAAGCTGTCCAAATGTGAGTTTTTTCAAAACGGGAATTGAAGTTCCTGGGTAATATTGTGTCCTCAGACGGGATCAAGCCTGATCCAGCGAAGTACGGTCAATGAGTGGCCTCAGCCTCGCTCTGTGTATGAAGTGCGCAGCTTCTTAGGACTGGCCAACTACTTCCGTCGGTTCATTCGTGGCTATGCGAAAATTGCTGCCCCTGTGACAGATCTGCTCAAGGATATTACAGCGACTGATCGGAAAGGGAAAATGCTGCAGTGGGGTAAGCTCTCAGCTGAGGCTGCTCATGCGGTTGAGACTGCGTTCAAAGCAAGGTGGACAGATGCATGTGCTGCTGCTTTTGAACACCCGAAACGCGCTCTGGTCAGTGCTCCAGTTTTGGCTATGCCAGATTTTTCCCGCACGTTCACAGTTGTGTGTGATGCGTGCACTGCTGCCCCTGCAGTGGGTGGTGTACTGCTACAAGACAAGCATCCCGTATGTTTATTTCTTTTTCCTTTCAAAGAAATTATCAGGGCCTGAAGCAGCATATTCTGCTTCAGACATTGAAAAGTTGGCTGTCGTGTATGCACTGCGTGAATGGCGTTGCTACTTGGAAGGGCAAACAGCACCATTCGTGATCGAAACGGATCATCAGCCAAACACGTATGTTGATCAGTCAACTAATCAGCACACGCTGAAGCGCAGAGCGCGGTGGCTGTATGAGTCAAGTGCGTATAATTATGTATGGAAATACAGACCTGGTGAGTCTAATATGGCTGATCCGTTGTCGCGCGCGCCACAGCACTTCGCTTTGGTACAAGCTGGTGGCTGTGTTTTGCACGCTTGATGGTGTAATGGCCCACCAGCGCCGAGCTGCTATCGCATTGCTGTTTTCGGGCTCCGTGCGTGGGGCACGCACTCCTCCCCGGGGAAGCGAGGCAAAGGCAAAGGCAAGAAACAAAAATTTACACAAGTAACAGATGGGTCTGTACAGCCTACAGCGCAAGCTATCAAAGGCTACTTGGTGGACAATTTGCTCGAACGTTGTCGCAAAGGTTGCGAAGAGATGCAGTCAACGGATGCAAGAAGCTTTAAAAAGCTAGACCTGTACAGAAACTAATGTGGTTGTACTGGACATCCAATAACAGGCTATACATCCCCGACGTTGGCACGTTGAGGCAAGAATGCACAAGCTCTGTGCATTCACACCCGCAGTATGGACACTACGGGGTAGCTCGAACGATCCGTAAGGTAAAGGAAATGTTTCACTGGGAACGTGTCTCAGTAGACGTGGCAAAATTCGTTAAGACTTGCGATTCCTGCCAACACGTCAAAGCGTCGCACCAGTTGCCACAGGGCGAGCTGCACCCCTAACCTATACCTGGACGTCGCTGGGAATCAGTGTCATTAGATCTGATAACTGATCTTCCCACAACAGAGCGTGGAAACAGCACCGTGGTCGTGTTTGTGGACCGTCTGTCGAAGTGGTGCATCTGGCACCGTGCACAAAGAATGTCACAGGCACAGATCTCGTACATCTGTTCGAGGATCATGTGTGGAAACTGCATGGGATTCCCAGCAGCATTGTGTCAGATCGGCACGTGCGCTTTGCGTCGTTCTGGACTCTTATGTGTGAACACTTCGGCATTGACCACAACAAGTCAACGGCAAAGCACCCACAGTCTGACGGTCAAGGAGAGAACGCAATTGGTGTCTTGGAGGATACGTTGCGACACTTTGTTACTGACTCGCAGAAGAACTGGGACACGCTGCTACGAGTGGCTGAGTTCGCCATGAACAACGCCTACAACTCGACCATCCAAACGACGCCGTTCATGTTGAATTACGGGCAGAATCCCGACACACCAGTGACCGGGCGGCCGGAGGGGGAGGGCTGGTACGCCTTGCACTGTCGGGGCGTGAGCCCCCAGGCTCTCTTGTGCGGGGGGCCCGTGATGGAATGCTCCAGTGGGGCCGGATGGAGTGGGGGTGCTGCTGTTGGGGGGTAGGTGGTGGCTGGTGTTGTTGGGGTGGGCAGTAGTGCGGTGGTGGTGGTTGCTGTGTGCGGTTGTGGCGCGGGTGCCGTGGTGGAGGGGTGCGGGAGTGCGCATGCGTGTGGGTGCGTGGGTGTGGTTGTGTCGGCTGTGTCGGTTCGATGTGGCTTTTCACCTGAGACAACTGTTGCTTGTTGCTGTAGTCTGCTTTCGGGGGTTTTGGCCGTCTACTTTCCTGCTGTTGCCCTCGCTGCCGGGCTCTTGCGTTCATGTCCGTGTAACACACATGACCATGGCCAAGCACCTTACACACGATGAAACTCCCCCCCCCCTCCACCCATTTCGCCCTGCACCCCCCCCCCCCCCGCCCCCCCGCACCCATCCCTCCTCCTCCCTCCCTTTTCCCTCCTCCCAGCGCACGTCCGCCGTTTCTCCTCTGCCCCCCTTTCCGGACACTGTTCGTGTTGCCGGGCTGGCTGTGGCTACGGCTCCTGGGACTGATGCCTCGCGGCCTCGGACATGGCCGTAGCGTGCGCTGGCGCGCCCGTGCAGACTGCTAGTGTCGAGTCGACGACCGCTTGCAATTGTGGGCCCGGCGGGCGCTGTCTGTGTATTTGGTGTGGGCGTGGCCTGCGTGGTACTGCGTGGTGTGTGCGTGTCCGCTTTCGCGCTAGGGTTTGTTCGTTCTGGCATGTGCTCGTGCGGCGCGTGGCCTGTCTTGCGGTGGCCGGTCTGTCTGTTTGCTTGTTGCCTAGTCTGTTGCCTCGGCGCTGCTGAGTCCTAGATCTATCACTGTGTAACACAAGCTGAAACAGATGCACTTTAGCATTGCTCTAGCTATAGCTACAGCATTGCGCTACAGTTCCTCAAGGCATTCTCTCACTCTTCACACCTGTGCTGCTCAGCCGTGCTCACCACACACTCAGAACTGCTCCACAGGCACATCCAGGACATCCAGGTCCGGGGCATGAAGTGTGTGTTAGTCACTTGTCTGGAAAGAGCATCATGATATCAAGCACACGTACGGCCGGCCCCTTGTAGCCTGCGGTTGTTCACACCAACACGTGCACGCGAGCACAGAAAGCACGAACTGGAGTTGACACAGATCACGTGCACAACATATCCGAGGAGTCCCTGACCAACATGTCTTGCAACAAATCGTTTACGGACCTATTCTGATCTAACACTCATACTTGAACACACTCACGGCGTCATGCGCGGCCATCGTCGCTTTCACGGCCTTCGAATTCAAACAACCATGCCGCCGCGCATGCATTCGCCATGAATGTACCGTTGTGTTGGGCACCAGAGACTCGTCTGGCTCTTGAGACATTTGGAAACATGATCTGAACTCAGAAGTGATCATGAGCCTCGAACACACGCCCTTCATGGGGCCGTTGTGGACGTGCACGTGCGCACGCGGTACGTATATATATCGATACGTATACCGATGACTGCGAGACGTGGTATGTGTTACACAGTGATAGATCTAGGACTCAGCAGCGCCGAGGCAACAGACCAGGCAACAAGCAAACAGACAGACCGGCCACCGCAAGCACCAAGGTCACGCACCGCACGAGCAAATGCCTGAACGAACTATCGCCAGCGCGAAAGCAGACACGCACACACCACGCAGTACCACGCAGGCCACGCGCACACCAAACACACAGCCAGCACTCGCCGGGCCCACAAGCGGTCGTCGGCGCGACACTAGCAGTCTGCACGGGCGCGACAGCGCGCGCTACGGCGATGTCCGAGGCCGCGAGGCACCGGTCCCAGGAGCCATAGCCTCAGCCAGCCCGGCAGCCCGAGCGGTGTCCGGGGAGGGGCGCAGAGGAGAAACGGCGGACGTGCGCTGGGAGGAGGGAAGAGGGAGGGAGGGAAGAGGGAGGGATCGGGTGCGGGGGGGGGGGGGGGGGTGGGGGGGCTGCAGGGTGAAATGGGTGGAGGAAGGGGGCTCTCGGGGCAAGATGGGCGGAGGGGGGGGGGGGGGCGACGCAAGCCTATGCGCGATGGCCTGTCAGCGCCGGCAGGCCGTCTGTGGGGACAGGAAGGCCCGGCAGCAGCGCCCGTCCGACCAGTCTAGCACGGAGGGGCGCGGCCGCGCGGGCTTGGCGCGCCAGCGCGCGGCACAATGTTGTGGACAGGTCGCGCATGGCATTGAGGAGGAAAGTACGCTTTGACACCGCCCCGAGTCCCGCGGCAACCTCCGCGACCGTCTGGAGGAAGCGGTACGCGTCCCGTCCAACCCTGCCGTACGTCTCATGTACGAGCGGGATGAACTGGGCGGCACCTGTGATGGCGCCATATTTGTCGCGCTTTTGCCGTGCGCCCTTCTCGGCGGTCGCGCTAGCCTCACGTGACGCACCGCGCACATGCGACCTGGCAAGCGGGTGCATCACCTTCACGTCCAGCAGCGCCATGCGCGTGGTGAGGAATGCCAAGAGGTCGCCGCGCTGCGGAGGCCGCTGCGATCGGGGCAGCGGGGGTGCGGCAGGGGGCGCTGCCTCTCGGTCAGGGGCGGGGGGTGCGTCGCGCGTCGGGGCGTGGGCCGCGGCGGGGGGGGCGGTAGCGGCAGTAAGGGTAAGGGAGGCCGGAGCCGGGGCTTGGGTGCCATGAGGGGTGTGGGGGCACGTCCGAAGCCTGGGGGGCCTGCGAGAGATGGGGAGGGGGCTGGACCGGCGCGGCATCGGCTGGGGGGTCCGGTGGCGGCGGCGGCGGCGGTGACGGCGGCGGTGGCGGCGGCGGCGGCGGGTCTTGCTGACACGGCGCGGCCGGTGCCTTCGCAGACGGCGCAGCCGGCGGGCGCGTAAAGTCCGCCGGCGGCGTAGCTGGTGGCGACTGCCGGCTGCCGCGGAGGGGGAGCACGCGTATGCCCCCGGGGAGCTTGCCAACGTGCGGCTCAAGCGATGAAGCGAGCGACGCGCGCATGAGCACCCGCCTCCAAGCCACGGTGATGAGGTCGTGCTTTAGGACTGAACTTGCCCATAGCTGTCCGCATAAGACACTGTGCGTACCGGACGCAGCCACGCGGCCGCAGGGGCAGGACTCATCCGTCTCCAGGACGGGTAGCAGCGGCTCACCCAGCCGCAGCAGCACAGCCACCTGGAATTCATGGTCGGTCAGGCCCGTCACCGGGCCGGGGCAGGCAGTGAGGAACGCCGAGGCCAGCGAGCCAGAGCAGCTGAGGAGGCGGGCGAGATCAGCGCACGCCGTCTCCGCTGATTGGGGATTCGGACCGTGCTTCAGGGTCTCGAGATAGTCGTGCGTGGTGGTCCAGCGCGCGTCGGCCTCCGCCCGGCTGAGCGCGCTCTGGAGCTGCGTCATGCGCAGCTTCGAGCCAGCGTCAGACGCCCAGGCGTCGGCTGGGGTCGGGCTGTCTGAGATTCCCTGCACGGCCGGCCATGCCTTCCGCAAGCGTGCGAGGCGGGCCTGGTGCTGGACCGCGGCGTCGCCGCGGAACGGCTTGCCGCCGTCGATGCCGTCCGCGAGCACCTCGTGCGCAACTGCTGCCGACGCGAGGCGCGCGGCGTCAGCAACGTCGGCTGTGTAGTGTCGCAGACCCATGCCGCCATGTCTATGAGGGAGCAAGGCCTGCTCACGCTGTAGGTCGGTGAGCTGTTGCGGTTCGATGATGCGGCACATGGCGTGTATGCTGGCGTTCTCGACGCCCATGAGCGGCTGTTCGAGGTGGGCCCAGCCGGTAGTGCGCAGCGAGACGTGGTATGCCATATGGATGCCAGCTGCAGGTCGAACTCGAGCTCCGGCAACGCAGGCCTAGGTCGGTCTCCGACACGACTCGTACGCGTGTGACCACATGTGCACCACGTTGTCCTGCTGTTGCCCTCGCTGCCGGGCTCTTGCTTTCATCTCCGTGTAACACCACGTTGTCGACACTCCTCTGGCTGCAGGGCGGAGGGCTACATGTACGTGACGCCGACGGCGCTAGCCATATGCATGCTGCGTGCTCTCAGTACTCGAGTACAGCTGAGCTCAGTACTTACAGGCTGTACATGTGCGACTGGACCTCCAAAACAAATTCAACGCACGGCCGCGTTGCATTTGTGCACATGGCAAATTTGATTGTGAAGCAGAATGCATGCGATTACGGCGTGCATCTCATCACCGCTGACATAAAAAATATGAGGAGCATATCATCACCACTGATAAGTATAAGGGGCCGGTGTGAATTGATCCACGTGCACGCATTATGACGAGCTGATCTATACTGGGCACAGAATTCGAAGATCGTGAGCCGCAGCGTGGGCGGGATTTCGAAATGCAACCGAATTCGAAGTTGGACATTCACCGAAAAACAAAAAGCCCCGGGCATCACGCCACGCCACACCCGGACGGGGGTATCGGCCATACGGATGGCGCGTGGTCACATATCGAGGGGGGGTTCGTCACGTTATGAGTTGGCCAATCATGGTGCGATGTCGATCGATCGACATCGGTGTGATATGGCACCATAGGTCTGCCTGGCACATTCTTTGAAGAAATCCAGCATCTGCGCGTGCACAGTACGGCATGCTGCAGCAGCTGCGCATGCAGTCAGTATGATCCGGAGAGCATGCATGTGCACAGCTTGCTCGTGCATTTGCATTTGCATGCATTTGCTCGTGCGGCGCGTGCCCTTAGTGCTTGCGCAATGCGGCGGCCGGTCTGTCTGTTTGCTTGTTGCCTGGTCTGTTGCCTCGGCGCTGCTGAGTCCTAGATCTATCACTGTGTAACACAGCTTGCTCGTGGCGAAGCATGGCGGCTCGGACGGGAGGAGGATTCGACGCTCGTCGATCGCGACGCGAAGGTGCGGCAAAACGGAAAGTGCTGGGCTGCATATGAAGCGTCAGTCTGCTCATAATCAGCTTTAGGGTGCTTCGCACCAAACAGCGCTGGAAGGGACAGTGTGACGGTACATAGTCGAGCTATGCATCCGTCCGAGCATGAGACCTTTTCGTGGACTAAGTCACAGTGGTATCGGGTGAGTTCGATCCACCCGTAGATTTTCGTATACGTTATTAGGCTGCGATGCCGCCTAGGGCGAAGCCAAAGCCCACCGAGGGAAGGGGTATGATCCACCTGCATATGCCTCTGGTGCACACAAGTTGTCTAACTTGCCTCCAGCACTGCAGCAGTTTCACACTGCGCCGTTGTCTGCACGCATCAATGACACTGGTGATGTTGAACGCGATGATTTGATATTTGGCTTCTCCTCATCACTTGCAGGTGTACCATGCACAGCGCTTGGGGATTCTCGCACAAAATGCAGCTTTGTCAGCAAAGAATTTGCACAAAGGCATAAGCTGTCTATCACAAAAGTGTCTGTACCAATTGTATTGGCCGATGGTCGACAGAGTTCTACCTCGGGTTATGTGCACTGCAAACTCAAAATCCAATCATACCAGTCTGAAGTGACTCTGCGTGTCGTTGATATGGTACCAGGAGTAGACGTCATTCTTGGAGATGACTGGTTTCGTGCAGAGGGTGCTTGCATTGATTATGGCAATTCTGATGCTCGGACGTACGTGCCTGCGAGCATGTGGCTCCGTGGCAGACGAGTACGCCTAACACCCCACAGCGATGGGGACAGCACCACTCCTGTAAGCCCATCTCTTGCACAGGATGGCACTAAACCTCTGTTATCTCGCATTCAAGCCATGCGATTGCTGACACGGCCTTGTACAGACCGTCCAGCACCGTTCTTGATGGTTTTTCGTGAACAAAAGAGTGACACCTCGCAATCGCGCGACCAGCAAGTTGACACATTACTTGCTGCGTGTGCGGATGTGTTTGAGGCACCACGCGTTGGCGAACGGGTAGATGATACTCCCGAAGGCATTTGTTTGCAGCCCGATGCCGCTCCGCCGAACAGGCCAGCTTTTAGACTGTCCATGAAAGAACGTAAAGAAGTAGAGCAGCAGTGGGCGCATTGTCCCGTCTGCCTCTGCGTATGGTGCACCAGTGTTGTTCGTTCCAAAGCCGGACGGCTCACTGCGCATGTGTATTGATTACCGCGCACTTAACAAACTCACGCTTAAGAATAAGTACCCATTGCCACGAATTGATGATCTGTTGGATAATCTGGGTGGTGCAAAGCATTTCACCTCCCTGGACTTGACGTCAGGTTATCACCAGATCAGCCTGCACTCCAGTGACTGGGAGAAAACGGCTTTCAACACGCATATTGGCAAGTATGAGTGGCGAGTGTTGCCATTCGGACTGTGCAATGCGCCTGCGATCTTTCAGGCCACGATGCAACGTGTCTTTGCAAAACAGTTGAACAAGTTCGTGTGCGTCTACCTCGACGACATCTTGATCAACTCTCGCACTGAGCAAGAGCATCTTGAACATCTGCGTATTGTTCTCGACGTTCTGCGCGAGCACAAGTACAAAGCCAAGCTGTCCAAATGTGAGTTTTTCAAACGGGAATTGAAGTTCCTGGGTAATATTGTGTCCTCAGACGGGATCAAGCCTGATCCAGCGAAGTACGGTCAATGAGTGGCCTCAGCCTCGCTCTGTGTATGAAGTGCGCAGCTTCTTAGGACTGGCCAACTACTTCCGTCGGTTCATTCGTGGCTATGCGAAAATTGCTGCCCCTGTGACAGATCTGCTCAAGGATATTACAGCGACTGATCGGAAAGGGAAAATGCTGCAGTGGGGTAAGCTCTCAGCTGAGGCTGCTCATGCGGTTGAGACTGCGTTCAAAGCAAGGTGGACAGATGCATGTGCTGCTGCTTTTGAACACCCGAAACGCGCTCTGGTCAGTGCTCCAGTTTTGGCTATGCCAGATTTTTCCCGCACGTTCACAGTTGTGTGTGATGCGTGCACTGCTGCCCCTGCAGTGGGTGGTGTACTGCTACAAGACAAGCATCCCGTATGTTTATTTCTTTTTCCTTTCAAAGAAATTATCAGGGCCTGAAGCAGCATATTCTGCTTCAGACATTGAAAAGTTGGCTGTCGTGTATGCACTGCGTGAATGGCGTTGCTACTTGGAAGGGCAAACAGCACCATTCGTGATCGAAACGGATCATCAGCCAAACACGTATGTTGATCAGTCAACTAATCAGCACACGCTGAAGCGCAGAGCGCGGTGGCTGTATGAGTCAAGTGCGTATAATTATGTATGGAAATACAGACCTGGTGAGTCTAATATGGCTGATCCGTTGTCGCGCGCGCCACAGCACTTCGCTTTGGTACAAGCTGGTGGCTGTGTTTGCACGCTTGATGGTGTAATGGCCCACCAGCGCCGAGCTGCTATCGCATTGCTGTTTTCGGGCTCCGTGCGTGGGGCACGCACTCCTCCCCCGGGGAAGCGAGGCAAAGGCAAAGGCAAGAAACAAAAATTTACACAAGTAACAGATGGGTCTGTACAGCCTACAGCGCAAGCTATCAAAGGCTACTTGGTGGACAATTTGCTCGAACGTTGTCGCAAAGGTTGCGAAGAGATGCAGTCAACGGATGCAAGAAGCTTTAAAAAGCTAGACCTGTACAGAAACTAATGTGGTTGTACTGGACATCCAATAACAGGCTATACATCCCCGACGTTGGCACGTTGAGGCAAGAATGCACAAGCTCTGTGCATTCACACCCGCAGTATGGACACTACGGGGTAGCTCGAACGATCCGTAAGGTAAAGGAAATGTTTCACTGGGAACGTGTCTCAGTAGACGTGGCAAAATTCGTTAAGACTTGCGATTCCTGCCAACACGTCAAAGCGTCGCACCAGTTGCCACAGGGCGAGCTGCACCCCTAACCTATACCTGGACGTCGCTGGGAATCAGTGTCATTAGATCTGATAACTGATCTTCCCACAACAGAGCGTGGAAACAGCACCGTGGTCGTGTTTGTGGACCGTCTGTCGAAGTGGTGCATCTGGCACCGTGCACAAAGAATGTCACAGGCACAGATCTCGTACATCTGTTCGAGGATCATGTGTGGAAACTGCATGGGATTCCCAGCAGCATTGTGTCAGATCGGCACGTGCGCTTTGCGTCGTTCTGGACTCTTATGTGTGAACACTTCGGCATTGACCACAACAAGTCAACGGCAAAGCACCCACAGTCTGACGGTCAAGGAGAGAACGCAATTGGTGTCTTGGAGGATACGTTGCGACACTTTGTTACTGACTCGCAGAAGAACTGGGACACGCTGCTACGAGTGGCTGAGTTCGCCATGAACAACGCCTACAACTCGACCATCCAAACGACGCCGTTCATGTTGAATTACGGGCAGAATCCCGACACACCAGTGACCGGGCGGCCGGAGGGGGAGGGCTGGTACGCCTTGCACTGTCGGGGGCGTGAGCCCCCAGGCTCTCTTGTGCGGGGGGCCCGTGATGGAATGCTCCAGTGGGGCCGGATGGAGTGGGGGTGCTGCTGTTGGGGGGTAGGTGGTGGCTGGTGTTGTTGGGGTGGGCAGTAGTGCGGTGGTGGTGGTTGCTGTGTGCGGTTGTGGCGCGGGTGCCGTGGTGGAGGGGTGCGGGAGTGCGCATGCGTGTGGGTGCGTGGGTGTGGTTGTGTCGGCTGTGTCGGTTCGATGTGGCTTTTCACCTGAGACAACTGTTGCTTGTTGCTGTAGTCTGCTTTCGGGGGTTTTGGCCGTCTACTTTCCTGCTGTTGCCCTCGCTGCCGGGCTCTTGCGTTCATGTCCGTGTAACACACATGACCATGGCCAAGCACCTTACACACGATGAAACTCCCCCCCCCTCCACCCATTTCGCCCTGCACCCCCCCCCCCCCCGCCCCCCCGCACCCATCCCTCCTCCTCCCTCCCTTTTCCCTCCTCCCAGCGCACGTCCGCCGTTTCTCCTCTGCCCCCCTTTCCGGACACTGTTCGTGTTGCCGGGCTGGCTGTGGCTACGGCTCCTGGGACTGATGCCTCGCGGCCTCGGACATGGCCGTAGCGTGCGCTGGCGCGCCCGTGCAGACTGCTAGTGTCGAGTCGACGACCGCTTGCAATTGTGGGCCCGGCGGGCGCTGTCTGTGTATTTGGTGTGGGCGTGGCCTGCGTGGTACTGCGTGGTGTGTGCGTGTCCGCTTTCGCGCTAGGGTTTGTTCGTTCTGGCATGTGCTCGTGCGGCGCGTGGCCTGTCTTGCGGTGGCCGGTCTGTCTGTTTGCTTGTTGCCTAGTCTGTTGCCTCGGCGCTGCTGAGTCCTAGATCTATCACTGTGTAACACAAGCTGAAACAGATGCACTTTAGCATTGCTCTAGCTATAGCTACAGCATTGCGCTACAGTTCCTCAAGGCATTCTCTCACTCTTCACACCTGTGCTGCTCAGCCGTGCTCACCACACACTCAGAACTGCTCCACAGGCACATCCAGGACATCCAGGTCCGGGGCATGAAGTGTGTGTTAGTCACTTGTCTGGAAAGAGCATCATGATATCAAGCACACGTACGGCCGGCCCCTTGTAGCCTGCGGTTGTTCACACCAACACGTGCACGCGAGCACAGAAAGCACGAACTGGAGTTGACACAGATCACGTGCACAACATATCCGAGGAGTCCCTGACCAACATGTCTTGCAACAAATCGTTTACGGACCTATTCTGATCTAACACTCATACTTGAACACACTCACGGCGTCATGCGCGGCCATCGTCGCTTTCACGGCCTTCGAATTCAAACAACCATGCCGCCGCGCATGCATTCGCCATGAATGTACCGTTGTGTTGGGCACCAGAGACTCGTCTGGCTCTTGAGACATTTGGAAACATGATCTGAACTCAGAAGTGATCATGAGCCTCGAACACACGCCCTTCATGGGGCCGTTGTGGACGTGCACGTGCGCACGCGGTACGTATATATATCGATACGTATACCGATGACTGCGAGACGTGGTATGTGTTACACAGTGATAGATCTAGGACTCAGCAGCGCCGAGGCAACAGACCAGGCAACAAGCAAACAGACAGACCGGCCACCGCAAGCACCAAGGTCACGCACCGCACGAGCAAATGCCTGAACGAACTATCGCCAGCGCGAAAGCAGACACGCACACACCACGCAGTACCACGCAGGCCACGCGCACACCAAACACACAGCCAGCACTCGCCGGGCCCACAAGCGGTCGTCGGCGCGACACTAGCAGTCTGCACGGGCGCGACAGCGCGCGCTACGGCGATGTCCGAGGCCGCGAGGCACCGGTCCCAGGAGCCATAGCCTCAGCCAGCCCGGCAGCCCGAGCGGTGTCCGGGGAGGGGCGCAGAGGAGAAACGGCGGACGTGCGCTGGGAGGAGGGAAGAGGGAGGGAGGGAAGAGGGAGGGATCGGGTGCGGGGGGGGGGGGGGGTGGGGGGGCTGCAGGGTGAAATGGGTGGAGGAAGGGGGCTCTCGGGGCAAGATGGGCGGAGGGGGGGGGGGGGGCGACGCAAGCCTATGCGCGATGGCCTGTCAGCGCCGGCAGGCCGTCTGTGGGGACAGGAAGGCCCGGCAGCAGCGCCCGTCCGACCAGTCTAGCACGGAGGGGCGCGGCCGCGCGGGCTTGGCGCGCCAGCGCGCGGCACAATGTTGTGGACAGGTCGCGCATGGCATTGAGGAGGAAAGTACGCTTTGACACCGCCCCGAGTCCCGCGGCAACCTCCGCGACCGTCTGGAGGAAGCGGTACGCGTCCCGTCCAACCCTGCCGTACGTCTCATGTACGAGCGGGATGAACTGGGCGGCACCTGTGATGGCGCCATATTTGTCGCGCTTTTGCCGTGCGCCCTTCTCGGCGGTCGCGCTAGCCTCACGTGACGCACCGCGCACATGCGACCTGGCAAGCGGGTGCATCACCTTCACGTCCAGCAGCGCCATGCGCGTGGTGAGGAATGCCAAGAGGTCGCCGCGCTGCGGAGGCCGCTGCGATCGGGGCAGCGGGGGTGCGGCAGGGGGCGCTGCCTCTCGGTCAGGGGCGGGGGGTGCGTCGCGCGTCGGGGCGTGGGCCGCGGCGGGGGGGCGGTAGCGGCAGTAAGGGTAAGGGAGGCCGGAGCCGGGGCTTGGGTGCCATGAGGGGTGTGGGGCACGTCCGAAGCCTGGGGGGCCTGCGAGAGATGGGGAGGGGGCTGGACCGGCGCGGCATCGGCTGGGGGGTCCGGTGGCGGCGGCGGCGGCGGTGACGGCGGCGGTGGCGGCGGCGGCGGCGGGTCTTGCTGACACGGCGCGGCCGGTGCCTTCGCAGACGGCGCAGCCGGCGGGCGCGTAAAGTCCGCCGGCGGCGTAGCTGGTGGCGACTGCCGGCTGCCGCGGAGGGGGAGCACGCGTATGCCCCGGGGAGCTTGCCAACGTGCGGCTCAAGCGATGAAGCGAGCGACGCGCGCATGAGCACCCGCCTCCAAGCCACGGTGATGAGGTCGTGCTTTAGGACTGAACTTGCCCATAGCTGTCCGCATAAGACACTGTGCGTACCGGACGCAGCCACGCGGCCGCAGGGGCAGGACTCATCCGTCTCCAGGACGGGTAGCAGCGGCTCACCCAGCCGCAGCAGCACAGCCACCTGGAATTCATGGTCGGTCAGGCCCGTCACCGGGCCGGGGCAGGCAGTGAGGAACGCCGAGGCCAGCGAGCCAGAGCAGCTGAGGAGGCGGGCGAGATCAGCGCACGCCGTCTCCGCTGATTGGGGATTCGGACCGTGCTTCAGGGTCTCGAGATAGTCGTGCGTGGTGGTCCAGCGCGCGTCGGCCTCCGCCCGGCTGAGCGCGCTCTGGAGCTGCGTCATGCGCAGCTTCGAGCCAGCGTCAGACGCCCAGGCGTCGGCTGGGGTCGGGCTGTCTGAGATTCCCTGCACGGCCGGCCATGCCTTCCGCAAGCGTGCGAGGCGGGCCTGGTGCTGGACCGCGGCGTCGCCGCGGAACGGCTTGCCGCCGTCGATGCCGTCCGCGAGCACCTCGTGCGCAACTGCTGCCGACGCGAGGCGCGCGGCGTCAGCAACGTCGGCTGTGTAGTGTCGCAGACCCATGCCGCCATGTCTATGAGGGAGCAAGGCCTGCTCACGCTGTAGGTCGGTGAGCTGTTGCGGTTCGATGATGCGGCACATGGCGTGTATGCTGGCGTTCTCGACGCCCATGAGCGGCTGTTCGAGGTGGGCCCAGCCGGTAGTGCGCAGCGAGACGTGGTATGCCATATGGATGCCAGCTGCAGGTCGAACTCGAGCTCCGGCAACGCAGGCCTAGGTCGGTCTCCGACACGACTCGTACGCGTGTGACCACATGTGCACCACGTTGTCCTGCTGTTGCCCTCGCTGCCGGGCTCTTGCTTTCATCTCCGTGTAACACCACGTTGTCGACACTCCTCTGGCTGCAGGGCGGAGGGCTACATGTACGTGACGCCGACGGCGCTAGCCATATGCATGCTGCGTGCTCTCAGTACTCGAGTACAGCTGAGCTCAGTACTTACAGGCTGTACATGTGCGACTGGACCTCCAAAACAAATTCAACGCACGGCCGCGTTGCATTTGTGCACATGGCAAATTTGATTGTGAAGCAGAATGCATGCGATTACGGCGTGCATCTCATCACCGCTGACATAAAAATATGAGGAGCATATCATCAACCACTGATAAGTATAAGGGGCCGGTGTGATTGATCCACGTGCACGCATTATGACGAGCTGATCTATACTGGGCACAGAATTCGAAGATCGTGAGCCGCAGCGTGGGCGGATTTTCGAAATGCAACCGAATTCGAAGTTGGACATTCACCGAAAAACAAAAAGCCCGGCATCACGCCACGCCAACACCCGACGGGGTATCGGCCATACGGATGGCGCGTGTCACATATCGAGGGGGTTCGTCACGTATGAGTTGGCCAATCATGGTGCGATGTCGATCGATCGACATCGGTGTGATATGGCACCATAGGTCTGCCTGGCACATTCTTTGAAGAAATCCAGCATCTGCCCGCGTGCCACAGTACGGCCATGCTGCAGCACTGCGCATTGCTAGTCAGTTATGATCCGGGAGAGCATGCATGTGCACAGCTTGCTCGTGCATTTGCATTTGCATGCATTTGCTCGTGCGGCGCGTGCCCTTAGTGCTTGCGCAATGCGGCGGCCGGTCTGTCTGTTTGCTTGTTGCCTGGTCTGTTGCCTCGGCGCTGCTGAGTCCTAGATCTATCACTGTGTAACACAGCTTGCTCGTGGCGAAGCATGGCGGCTCGGACGGGAGGAGGATTCGACGCTCGTCGATCGCGACGCGAAGGTGCGGCAAAACGGAAAGTGCTGGGCTGCATATGAAGCGTCAGTCTGCTCATAATCAGCTTTAGGGTGCTTCGCACCAAACAGCGCTGGAAGGGACAGTGTGACGCCGTACGTAGTCGAGCTATGCATGCCGGCATGGCATGCATGGGCGCTCAGGCTCCCACAGGCACAGGAAGCTCCTATGGCCGGTGGAGCTGCATCGGAGAATTCAAGACGTTGGCATACACGCTTCGCCTGTGACTCGTCAGTACTGAATTGGCACCTCACAGTTGCGTGTGTGAGGCCACAGGCTTTCAAGCAGAACTAACGAAGCACTCAAGGGCGTGCAGCGGTGTACGCGGCACGAGCGTTGCACCCGTTGCGGCATGTTTCAAGCCGGCCGCGCTGTGCGGCGTGCGTTCGGTGAGCGCAGCTGCCCCGTTGATCAGGGCTCGTGATGAGCCCTTCCTTTGCTCGCGACGGCGTGCACGTGGCGCCGGAAAGCTGCCATATGCATGTTTCCCGCCGATAGATGCAAGGCGGCGCCTCTTGTCAAGACGCCGACTAACTACTTTTAAGTCAAACTTCATGAACATGGTGCCATGTTGCCGCGCTACAAGATTACTTCTCATGTTGCCGCGCGACAAGAGAACTTGTGTTTCGACGCACATGCTGCGAGATGTCGAAGCTTGTGATTGGACAAGTGGGGTCCATGGGGGCATCGTACGCGCATGGATCCACGGGATTGGACTGATTTAAATTTGTAATGCTCACCGGAATCACCATGTGAATTTTAATCTGGGATGACACCCGGCTGTAGCATTCGCTGCGGACGTGTCTCCAGAGGATGTCCCGAGGTTTCGAGTTCGGCATGTTTGCTCCGCATCATATTGAATGCCAGTACACGCAAAAAGTGCTCGCGAGGTCACGCCAGTACTGCGAATTCAACTAGGTACGAGATGAGGTCGATGTGTCACACGGGCACGGCCGCGTGACACCTTTCGCATCGCAGCATGCGCAGCAGCGCCGCGATGTTCTGCGGCACATAATTTGCGAATCGAGCACCCACATGGGCCCGGGGCCGGCCCCATGGACAACACGCGTTTCGAATGCGTAGCAGAGACGACACGATCGCGCTAAATTTTGGCGCCACATCTCTGGCACTCTCCATTTATACCTCCTGCATCGTCACAGCACGCATCACACAAATCCCTGTACACCTCAGTCACATCTGCACGTTCCGTGTTTACCGTATTCGTGAGATATACCCGGGTGCCTCTGTGGACTCGAAACGCCAACGTCGTGCTGTCATCACACGGGTGCGCTCCGAATCCGCGCCGTTCTGAAGCAGTGCTCAATCGAGGTGATATCATGGCAGCTGATGGGCAGCATGACGGTCATAGGGCATGGCTACTTGTTTTAGCCTGTTCACCCGCGGTTTGTGCACTGGTCAGCCTCGCGTGGACGGCGAAGTCTGCACCACTTGGGAGCTGGAGCGCAGGCTCGCGGCCTGGATGGCGCGGTCAACGGCAAGATACACAGCATATCGTAGGCATCAGCTCTTTCCCCTGCATTTGTAAGATTCACGTGCCGTGCTTATCGTGTCGCAAGCTCTTTCGCATGCGTGCGAGCTCGACTGATGCGCTAGCCCTGCAGCCACATGTCGGCGTGGAGACGCGCACCTGCAGTTCAGAATCCTTGCCGCGACAGTTTGTAACACAAGCCAGGATGTACCTGTCTCACATGTGCTGTTTGCGGCCTTCATTCCTGACGCCGCGAGCACGTGTTGGGCGTCAGTCCAGTTCGGGCATTGCCGGTCCGTTTGCTGGGAACGTTGCCTGCCTGCCGGTGCCCAGTTACCGTCGGCCGGCCTGTCGACTGCGCCACAGCTTCATGGAAATACAGGGTTTCTTTTTCATCTTCTGTTTGGGCACGCTGAGGGTGTGTGAATTCACTACCCACTGTGCGTGCAGTACTTGCCGCTCACGCATGACAAAGAGTTCATTACATTCGTAACTCCTGTGACCAATATCTGTCGATACGGCATAGCAATACATGCACCTGCCGCCAAAGACGACGGGGCCACCTTGAAATAAGTCGCCGCGAACACCGCGCGTGTTGTCTGCCTTCTGACACTGCCGCATGTGCCCACAGGTGGTCGCCAAGATGGGAGTTCTAAACGTGGTCGTCCCGCGGTCGCTGCGGCGACGCTGATGTCTTGCGCAGCTGCTCGTAAGTTCCCTGGCTCGAATTTGCTCTTAAGATAGCGCAAGCTTGGGCCTGGCGATATGGCCTGGACATTCGATATGGCCTGGACATGATGGGGTCATGAATGACATTGGTCCACAAGCATCCCCCAGCTATGACCTGCACTGCTGAAATTGCAATTCAACAGCGTACAGCCAGGCACTCAGTCAACAGGCTGCCGCTGATTGCAGTCGATCAGCCCGCTGCGTACGTTGTTGACGCTCGTTCACTGGCAGTGCTTAAAGCGGCGCGACAGCTTCCAGACGGCCAGAGTTCGCACCGACGCAAATTTTCGCATGCCCGGACCGTCACTTCCCACACACCCCTTGCAAGTGCGCAGGAGTATGCATGCACATGTACCGAATTGCATAACATCATGTTGGACCACATGTCGTGANGTGTACCATGCACAGCGCTTGGGGATTCTCGCACAAAATGCAGCTTTGTCAGCAAAGAATTTGCACAAAGGCATAAGCTGTTATCACAAAAAAGTGTCTGTACCAATTGTATTGGCCGATGGTCGACAGAGTTCTACCTCGGGTTATGTGCACTGCAAACTCAAAATCCAATCATACCAGTCTGAAGTGACTCTGCGTGTCGTTGATATGGTACCAGGAGTAGACGTCATTCTTGGAGATGACTGGTTTCGTGCAGAGGGTGCTTGCATTGATTATGGCAATTCTGATGCTCGGACGTACGTGCCTGCGAGCATGTGGCTCCGTGGCAGACGAGTACGCCTAACACCCCACAGCGATGGGGACAGCACCACTCCTGTAAGCCCATCTCTTGCACAGGATGGCACTAAACCTCTGTTATCTCGCATTCAAGCCATGCGATTGCTGACACGGCCTTGTACAGACCGTCCAGCACCGTTCTTGATGGTTTTTCGTGAACAAAAGAGTGACACCTCGCAATCGCGCGACCAGCAAGTTGACACATTACTTGCTGCGTGTGCGGATGTGTTTGAGGCACCACGCGTTGGCGAACGGGTAGATGATACTCCCGAAGGCATTTGTTTGCAGCCCGATGCCGCTCCGCCGAACAGGCCAGCTTTTAGACTGTCCATGAAAGAACGTAAAGAAGTAGAGCAGCAGTGGGCGCATTGTCCCGTCTGCCTCTGCGTATGGTGCACCAGTGTTGTTCGTTCCAAAGCCGGACGGCTCACTGCGCATGTGTATTGATTACCGCGCACTTAACAAACTCACGCTTAAGAATAAGTACCCATTGCCACGAATTGATGATCTGTTGGATAATCTGGGTGGTGCAAAGCATTTCACCTCCCTGGACTTGACGTCAGGTTATCACCAGATCAGCCTGCACTCCAGTGACTGGGAGAAAACGGCTTTCAACACGCATATTGGCAAGTATGAGTGGCGAGTGTTGCCATTCGGACTGTGCAATGCGCCTGCGATCTTTCAGGCCACGATGCAACGTGTCTTTGCAAAACAGTTGAACAAGTTCGTGTGCGTCTACCTCGACGACATCTTGATCAACTCTCGCACTGAGCAAGAGCATCTTGAACATCTGCGTATTGTTCTCGACGTTCTGCGCGAGCACAAGTACAAAGCCAAGCTGTCCAAATGTGAGTTTTTCAAACGGAATTGAAGTTCCTGGGTAATATTGTGTCCTCAGACGGGATCAAGCCTATCCAGCGAGTACGGTCAATGAGTGGCCTCAGCTCGCTCTGTGTATGAAGTGCGCAGCTTCTTAGGACTGGCCCAATACTTCCGTCGGTTCATTCGTGGCTATGCGAAAAATTGCTGCCCCTGTGACAGATCTGCTCAAGGATATTACAGCGACTGATCGGAAGGGAAATGCTGCAGTGGGGTAAGCTCTCAGCTGAGGCTGCTCATGCGGTTGAGACTGCGTTCAAAGCAAGGTGGACAGATGCATGTGCTGCTGCTTTTGAACACCGAAACGCGCTCTGGTCAGTGCTCCAGTTTTGGCTATGCCAGATTTTTCCCGCACGTTCACAGTTGTGTGTGATGCGTGCACTGCTGCCCCTGCAGTGGGTGGTGTACTGCTACAAGACAAGCATCCCGTATGTTTATTTCTTTTTCCTTTCAAAAAATTATCAGGGCCTGAAGCAGCATATTCTGCTTCAGACATTGAAAAGTTGGCTGTCGTGTATGCACTGCGTGAATGGCGTTGCTACTTGGAAGGGCAAACAGCACCATTCGTGATCGAAACGGATCATCAGCCAAACACGTATGTTGATCAGTCAACTAATCAGCACACGCTGAAGCGCAGAGCGCGGTGGCTGTATGAGTCAAGTGCGTATAATTATGTATGGAAATACAGACCTGGTGAGTCTAATATGGCTGATCCGTTGTCGCGCGCGCCACAGCACTTCGCTTTGGTACAAGCTGGTGGCTGTGTTTGCACGCTTGATGGTGTAATGGCCCACCAGCGCCGAGCTGCTATCGCATTGCTGTTTTCGGGCTCCGTGCGTGGGGCACGCACTCCTCCCGGGGAAGCGAGGCAAAGGCAAAGGCAAGAAACAAAAATTTACACAAGTAACAGATGGGTCTGTACAGCCTACAGCGCAAGCTATCAAAGGCTACTTGGTGGACAATTTGCTCGAACGTTGTCGCAAAGGTTGCGAAGAGATGCAGTCAACGGATGCAAGAAGCTTTAAAAAGCTAGACCTGTACAGAAACTAATGTGGTTGTACTGGACATCCAATAACAGGCTATACATCCCCGACGTTGGCACGTTGAGGCAAGAATGCACAAGCTCTGTGCATTCACACCCGCAGTATGGACACTACGGGGTAGCTCGAACGATCCGTAAGGTAAAGGAAATGTTTCACTGGGAACGTGTCTCAGTAGACGTGGCAAAATTCGTTAAGACTTGCGATTCCTGCCAACACGTCAAAGCGTCGCACCAGTTGCCACAGGGCGAGCTGCACCCCTAACCTATACCTGGACGTCGCTGGGAATCAGTGTCATTAGATCTGATAACTGATCTTCCACAACAGAGCGTGGAAACAGCACCGTGGTCGTGTTTGTGGACCGTCTGTCGAAGTGGTGCATCTGGCACCGTGCACAAAGAATGTCACAGGCACAGATCTCGTACATCTGTTCGAGGATCATGTGTGGAAACTGCATGGGATTCCCAGCAGCATTGTGTCAGATCGGCACGTGCGCTTTGCGTCGTTCTGGACTCTTATGTGTGAACACTTCGGCATTGACCACAACAAGTCAACGGCAAAGCACCCACAGTCTGACGGTCAAGGAGAGAACGCAATTGGTGTCTTGGAGGATACGTTGCGACACTTTGTTACTGACTCGCAGAAGAACTGGGACACGCTGCTACGAGTGGCTGAGTTCGCCATGAACAACGCCTACAACTCGACCATCCAAACGACGCCGTTCATGTTGAATTACGGGCAGAATCCCGACACACCAGTGACCGGGCGGCCGGAGGGGGAGGGCTGGTACGCCTTGCACTGTCGGGGCGTGAGCCCCCAGGCTCTCTTGTGCGGGGGGCCCGTGATGGAATGCTCCAGTGGGCCGGATGGGTGGGGTGCTGCTGTTGGGGGGTAGGTGGTGGCTGGTGTTGTTGGGGTGGGCCAGTAGTGCGGTGGTGGTGGTTGCTGTGTGCGGTTGTTGGCGCGGGTGCCGTGGTGGAGGGTGCGGGAGTGCGCATGCGTGTGGGTGCGTGGGTGTGGTTGTGTCGGCTGTGGTCGGTTCGATGTGGCTTTTCACCTGAGACAAACTGTTGCTTGTTGCTGTAAGTCTGCTTTCGGGGGTTTTGGCCGTCTACTTTCCTGCTGTTGCCCTCGCTGCGGGCTCTTGCGTTCATTGTCCGTGTAACACACATGACCATGGCCAAGCACCTTACACACGATGAAACTCCCCCCCCCCTCCACCCATTCGCCCTGCACCCCCCCCCCCCGCCCCCCCGCACCCATCCCTCCTCCTCCCTCCCTTTTCCCTCCTCCCAGCGCACGTCCGCCGTTTCTCCTCTGCCCCCCTTTCCGGACACTGTTCGTGTTGCCGGGGCTGGCTGTGGCTACGGCTCCTGGGACTGATGCCTCGCGGCCTCGGACATGGCCGTAGCGTGCGCTGGCGCGCCCGTGCAGACTGCTAGTGTCGAGTCGACGACCGCTTGCAATTGTGGGCCCGGCGGGCGCTGTCTGTGTATTTGGTGTGGGCGTGGCCTGCGTGGTACTGCGTGGTGTGTGGTGTCCGCTTTCGCGCTAGGGTTTGTTCGTTCTGGCATGTGCTCGTGCGGCGCGTGGCCTGTCTTGCGGTGGCCGGTCTGTCTGTTTGCTTGTTTGCCTAGTCTGTTGCCTCGGCGCTGCTGAGTCCTAGATCTATCACTGTGTAACACAAGCTGAAACAGATGCCACTTAGCATTGCTCTAGCTATAGCTACAGCATTGCGCTACAGTTCCTCAAGGCATTCTCTCACTCTTCACACCTGTGCTGCTCAGCCGTGCTCACCACACACTTCAGAACTGCTCCACAGGCACATCCAGGACATCCAGGTCCGGGGCATGAAGTGTGTGTTAGTCACTTGTCTGGAAAGAGCATCATGATATCAAGCACACGTACGGCCGGGCCCCTTGTAGCCTGCGGTTGTTCACACCAACACGTGCACGCGAGCACAGAAAGCACGAACTGGAGTTGACACAGATCACGTGCACAACATATCCGAGGAGTCCCTGACCAACATGTCTTGCAACAAATCGTTTACGGACCTATTCTGATCTAACACTCATACTTGAACACACTCACGGCGTCATGCGCGGCCATCGTCGCTTTCACGGCCTTCGGAATTCAAACAACCATGCCGCCGCGCATGCATTCGCCATGAATGTACCGTTGTGTTGGGCACCAGAGACTCGTCTGGCTCTTGAGACATTTGGAAACATGATCTGAACTCAGAAGTGATCATGAGCCTCGAACACACGCCCTTCATGGGGCCGTTGTGGACGTGCACGTGCGCACGCGGTACGTATATATATCGATACGTATACCGATGACTGCGAGACGTGGTATGTGTTACACAGTGATAGATCTAGGACTCAGCAGCGCCGAGGCAACAGACCAGGCAACAAGCAAACAGACAGACCGGCCACCGCAAGCACCAAGGTCACGCACCGCACGAGCAAATGCCTGAACGAACTATCGCCAGCGCGAAAGCAGACACGCACACACCACGCAGTACCACGCAGGCCACGCGCACACCAAACACACAGCCAGCACTCGCCGGGCCCACAAGCGGTCGTCGGCGCGACACTAGCAGTCTGCCACGGGCGCGACAGCGCGCGCTACGGCGATGTCCGAGGCCGCGAGGCACCGGTCCCAGGAGCCATAGCCTCAGCCAGCCCGGCAGCCCGAGCGGTGTCCGGGAGGGGCGCAGAGGAGAAACGGCGGACGTGCGCTGGGAGGAGGGAAGAGGGAGGGAGGGAAGAGGGAGGGATCGGGTGCGGGGGGGGGGGGGGGTGGGGGGGCTGCAGGGTGAAATGGGTGGAGGAAGGGGGCTCTCGGGGCAAGATGGGCGGAGGGGGGGGGGGGCGACGCAAGCCTATGCGCGATGGCCTGTCAGCGCCGGCAGGCCGTCTGTGGGGACAGGAAGGCCCGGCAGCAGCGCCCGTCCGACCAGTCTAGCACGGAGGGGCGGGCCGCGCGGGCTTGCGCGCCAGCGCGCGGCACAATGTTGTGGACAGGTCGCGCATGGCATTGAGGAGGAAAGTACGCTTTGACACCGCCCCGAGTCCCGCGGCAACCTCCGCGACCGTCTGGAGGAAGCGGTACGCGTCCCGTCCAACCCTGCCGTACGTCTCATGTACGAGCGGGATGAACTGGGCGGCACCTGTGATGGCGCCATATTTGTCGCGCTTTTGCCGTGCGCCCTTCTCGGCGTCGCGCTAGCCTCACGTGACGCACCGCGCACATGCGACCTGGCAAGCGGGTGCATCACCTTCACGTCCAGCAGCGCCATGCGCGTGGTGAGGAATGCCAAGAGGTCGCCGCGCTGCGGAGGCCGCTGCGATCGGGGCAGCGGGGGTGCGGCAGGGGCGCTGCCTCTCGGTCAGGGGCGGGGGGTGCGTCGCGCGTCGGGGCGTGGGCCGCGGCGGGGGGGCGGTAGCGGCAGTAAGGGTAAGGGAGGCCGGAGCCGGGGCTTGGGTGCCATGAGGGGTGTGGGGCACGTCCGAAGCCTGGGGGGCCTGCGAGAGATGGGGAGGGGGCTGGACCGGCGCCGGCATCGGCTGGGGGTCGGTGGCGGGCGGCGCGGCGGTGACGGCGGCGGTGGCGGCGGCGGCGGCGGGTCTTGCTGACACGGCGCGGCCGGTGCCTTCGCAGACGGCGCAGCCGGCGGGCGCGTAAAGTCCGCCGGCGGCGTAGCTGGTGGCGACTGCCGGCTGCCGCGGAGGGGGAGCACGCGTATGCCCCGGGGAGCTTGCCAACGTGCGGCTCAAGCGATGAAGCGAGCGACGCGCGCATGAGCACCCGCCTCCAAGCCACGGTGATGAGGTCGTGCTTTAGGACTGAACTTGCCCATAGCTGTCCGCATAAGACACTGTGCGTACCGGACGCAGCCACGCGGCCGCAGGGGCAGGACTCATCCGTCTCCAGGACGGGTAGCAGCGGCTCACCCAGCCGCAGCAGCACAGCCACCTGGAATTCATGGTCGGTCAGGCCCGTCACCGGGCCGGGGCAGGCAGTGAGGAACGCCGAGGCCAGCGAGCCAGAGCAGCTGAGGAGGCGGGCGAGATCAGCGCACGCCGTCTCCGCTGATTGGGGATTCGGACCGTGCTTCAGGGTCTCGAGATAGTCGTGCGTGGTGGTCCAGCGCGCGTCGGCCTCCGCCCGGCTGAGCGCGCTCTGGAGCTGCGTCATGCGCAGCTTCGAGCCAGCGTCAGACGCCCAGGCGTCGGCTGGGGTCGGGCTGTCTGAGATTCCCTGCACGGCCGGCCATGCCTTCCGCAAGCGTGCGAGGCGGGCCTGGTGCTGGACCGCGGCGTCGCCGCGGAACGGCTTGCCGCCGTCGATGCCGTCCGCGAGCACCTCGTGCGCAACTGCTGCCGACGCGAGGCGCGCGGCGTCAGCAACGTCGGCTGTGTAGTGTCGCAGACCCATGCCGCCATGTCTATGAGGGAGCAAGGGCCTGCTCACGCTGTAAGGTCGGTGAGCTGTTGCGGTTCGATGATGCGGCACATGGCGTGTATGCTGGCGTTCTCGACGCCCATGAGCGGCTGTTCGAGGTGGGCCCAGCCGGTAGTGCGCAGCGAGACGTGGTATGCCATATGGATGCCAGCTGCAGGTCGAACTCGAGCTCCGGCAACGCAGGCCTAGGTCGGTCTCCGACACGACTCGTACGCGTGTGACCACATGTGCACCACGTTGTCCTGCTGTTGCCCTCGCTGCCGGGCTCTTGCTTTCATCTCCGTGTAACACCACGTTGTCGACACTCCTCTGGCTGCAGGGCGGAGGGCTACATGTACGTGACGCCGACGGCGCTAGCCATATGCATGCTGCGTGCTCTCAGTACTCGAGTACAGCTGAGCTCAGTACTTACAGGCTGTACATGTGCGACTGGACCTCCAAAACAAATTCAACGCACGGCCGCGTTGCATTTGTGCACATGGCAAATTTGATTGTGAAGCAGAATGCATGCGATTACGGCGTGCATCTCATCACCGCTGACATAAAAAATATGAGGAGCATATCATCACCACTGATAAGTATAAGGGGCCGGTGTGAATTGATCCACGTGCACGCATTATGACGAGCTGATCTATACTGGGCACAGAATTCGAAGATCGTGAGCCGCAGCGTGGGCGGGATTTCGAATGCAACCGAATTCGAAGTTGGACATTCACCGAAAAACAAAAAGCCCCGGGCATCACGCCACGCCACACCCGGACGGGGTATCGGCCATACGGATGGCGCGTGGTCACATATCGAGGGGGGGTTCGTCACGTTATGAGTTGGCCAATCATGGTGCGATGTCGATCGATCGACATCGGTGTGATATGGCACCATAGGTCTGCCTGGCACATTCTTTGAAGAAATCCAGCATCTGCGCGTGCACAGTACGGCATGCTGCAGCAGCTGCGCATGCAGTCAGTATGATCCGGAGAGCATGCATGTGCACAGCTTGCTCGTGCATTTGCATTTGCATGCATTTGCTCGTGCGGCGCGTGCCCTTAGTGCTTGCGCAATGCGGCGGCCGGTCTGTCTGTTTGCTTGTTGCCTGGTCTGTTGCCTCGGCGCTGCTGAGTCCTAGATCTATCACTGTGTAACACAGCTTGCTCGTGGCGAAGCATGGCGGCTCGGACGGGAGGAGGATTCGACGCTCGTCGATCGCGACGCGAAGGTGCGGCAAAACGGAAAGTGCTGGGCTGCATATGAAGCGTCAGTCTGCTCATAATCAGCTTTAGGGTGCTTCGCACCAAACAGCGCTGGAAGGGACAGTGTGACGGTACATAGTCGAGCTATGCATCCGTCCGAGCATGAGACCTTTTCGTGGACTAAGTCACAGTGGTATCGGGTGAGTTCGATCCACCCGTAGATTTTCGTATACGTTATTAGGCTGCGATGCCGCCTAGGGCGAAGCCAAAGCCCACCGAGGGAAGGGGTATGATCCACCTGCATATGCCTCTGGTGCACACAAGTTGTCTAACTTGCCTCCAGCACTGCAGCAGTTTCACACTGCGCCGTTGTCTGCACGCATCAATGACACTGGTGATGTTGAACGCGATGATTTGATATTTGGCTTCTCCTCATCACTTGCAGGTGTACCATGCACAGCGCTTGGGGATTCTCGCACAAAATGCAGCTTTGTCAGCAAAGAATTTGCACAAAGGCATAAGCTGTCTATCACAAAAGTGTCTGTACCAATTGTATTGGCCGATGGTCGACAGAGTTCTACCTCGGGTTATGTGCACTGCAAACTCAAAATCCAATCATACCAGTCTGAAGTGACTCTGCGTGTCGTTGATATGGTACCAGGAGTAGACGTCATTCTTGGAGATGACTGGTTTCGTGCAGAGGGTGCTTGCATTGATTATGGCAATTCTGATGCTCGGACGTACGTGCCTGCGAGCATGTGGCTCCGTGGCAGACGAGTACGCCTAACACCCCACAGCGATGGGGACAGCACCACTCCTGTAAGCCCATCTCTTGCACAGGATGGCACTAAACCTCTGTTATCTCGCATTCAAGCCATGCGATTGCTGACACGGCCTTGTACAGACCGTCCAGCACCGTTCTTGATGGTTTTTCGTGAACAAAAGAGTGACACCTCGCAATCGCGCGACCAGCAAGTTGACACATTACTTGCTGCGTGTGCGGATGTGTTTGAGGCACCACGCGTTGGCGAACGGGTAGATGATACTCCCGAAGGCATTTGTTTGCAGCCCGATGCCGCTCCGCCGAACAGGCCAGCTTTTAGACTGTCCATGAAAGAACGTAAAGAAGTAGAGCAGCAGTGGGCGCATTGTCCCGTCTGCCTCTGCGTATGGTGCACCAGTGTTGTTCGTTCCAAAGCCGGACGGCTCACTGCGCATGTGTATTGATTACCGCGCACTTAACAAACTCACGCTTAAGAATAAGTACCCATTGCCACGAATTGATGATCTGTTGGATAATCTGGGTGGTGCAAAGCATTTCACCTCCCTGGACTTGACGTCAGGTTATCACCAGATCAGCCTGCACTCCAGTGACTGGGAGAAAACGGCTTTCAACACGCATATTGGCAAGTATGAGTGGCGAGTGTTGCCATTCGGACTGTGCAATGCGCCTGCGATCTTTCAGGCCACGATGCAACGTGTCTTTGCAAAACAGTTGAACAAGTTTGTGTGCGTCTACCTCGACGACGTCTTGATCTACTCTCGCATTGAGCAAGAGCATCTTGAACATCTGCGTATTGTTCTCGACGTTCTTGCGCGAGCACAAGTACAAAGCCAAGCTGTCCAAATGTGAGTTTTTCAAACGGGAATGAAGTTCCTGGGTAATATTGTGTCCTCAGACGGGATCAAGCCTGATCCAGCGAAGTACGGTCAATGAGTGGCCTCAGCCTCGCTCTGTGTATGAAGTGCGCAGCTTCTTAGGACTGGCCAACTACTTCCGTCGGTTCATTCGTGGCTATGCGAAAATTGCTGCCCCTGTGACAGATCTGCTCAAGGATATTACAGCGACTGATCGGAAAGGGAAAATGCTGCAGTGGGGTAAGCTCTCAGCTGAGGCTGCTCATGCGGTTGAGACTGCGTTCAAAGCAAGGTGGACAGATGCATGTGCTGCTGCTTTTGAACACCTGAAACGCGCTCTGGTCAGTGCTCCAGTTTTGGCTATGCCAGATTTTTCCCGCACGTTCACAGTTGTGTGTGATGCGTGCACTGCTGCCCCTGCAGTGGGTGGTGTACTGCTACAAGACAAGCATCCCGTATGTTTATTTCTTTTTCCTTTCAAAGAAATTATCAGGGCCTGAAGCAGCATATTCTGCTTCAGACATTGAAAAGTTGGCTGTCGTGTATGCACTGCGTGAATGGCGTTGCTACTTGGAAGGGCAAACAGCACCATTCGTGATCGAAACGGATCATCAGCCAAACACGTATGTTGATCAGTCAACTAATCAGCACACGCTGAAGCGCAGAGCGCGGTGGCTGTATGAGTCAAGTGCGTATAATTATGTATGGAAATACAGACCTGGTGAGTCTAATATGGCTGATCCGTTGTCGCGCGCGCCACAGCACTTCGCTTTGGTACAAGCTGGTGGCTGTGTTTGCACGCTTGATGGTGTAATGGCCCACCAGCGCCGAGCTGCTATCGCATTGCTGTTTTCGGGCTCCGTGCGTGGGGCACGCACTCCTCCCCCGGGGAAGCGAGGCAAAGGCAAAGGCAAGAAACAAAAATTTACACAAGTAACAGATGGGTCTGTACAGCCTACAGCGCAAGCTATCAAAGGCTACTTGGTGGACAATTTGCTCGAACGTTGTCGCAAAGGTTGCGAAGAGATGCAGTCAACGGATGCAAGAAGCTTTAAAAAGCTAGACCTGTACAGAAACTAATGTGGTTGTACTGGACATCCAATAACAGGCTATACATCCCCGACGTTGGCACGTTGAGGCAAGAATGCACAAGCTCTGTGCATTCACACCCGCAGTATGGACACTACGGGGTAGCTCGAACGATCCGTAAGGTAAAGGAAATGTTTCACTGGGAACGTGTCTCAGTAGACGTGGCAAAATTCGTTAAGACTTGCGATTCCTGCCAACACGTCAAAGCGTCGCACCAGTTGCCACAGGGCGAGCTGCACCCCTAACCTATACCTGGACGTCGCTGGGAATCAGTGTCATTAGATCTGATAACTGATCTTCCCACAACAGAGCGTGGAAACAGCACCGTGGTCGTGTTTGTGGACCGTCTGTCGAAGTGGTGCATCTGGCACCGTGCACAAAGAATGTCACAGGCACAGATCTCGTACATCTGTTCGAGGATCATGTGTGGAAACTGCATGGGATTCCCAGCAGCATTGTGTCAGATCGGCACGTGCGCTTTGCGTCGTTCTGGACTCTTATGTGTGAACACTTCGGCATTGACCACAACAAGTCAACGGCAAAGCACCCACAGTCTGACGGTCAAGGAGAGAACGCAATTGGTGTCTTGGAGGATACGTTGCGACACTTTGTTACTGACTCGCAGAAGAACTGGGACACGCTGCTACGAGTGGCTGAGTTCGCCATGAACAACGCCTACAACTCGACCATCCAAACGACGCCGTTCATGTTGAATTACGGGCAGAATCCCGACACACCAGTGACCGGGCGGCCGGAGGGGGAGGGCTGGTACGCCTTGCACTGTCGGGGGCGTGAGCCCCCAGGCTCTCTTGTGCGGGGGGCCCGTGATGGAATGCTCCAGTGGGGCCGGATGGAGTGGGGGTGCTGCTGTTGGGGGGTAGGTGGTGGCTGGTGTTGTTGGGGTGGGCAGTAGTGCGGTGGTGGTGGTTGCTGTGTGCGGTTGTGGCGCGGGTGCCGTGGTGGAGGGGTGCGGGAGTGCGCATGCGTGTGGGTGCGTGGGTGTGGTTGTGTCGGCTGTGTCGGTTCGATGTGGCTTTTCACCTGAGACAACTGTTGCTTGTTGCTGTAGTCTGCTTTCGGGGGTTTTGGCCGTCTACTTTCCTGCTGTTGCCCTCGCTGCCGGGCTCTTGCGTTCATGTCCGTGTAACACACATGACCATGGCCAAGCACCTTACACACGATGAAACTCCCCCCCCCCTCCACCCATTTCGCCCTGCACCCCCCCCCCCCCCGCCCCCCCCGCACCCATCCCTCCTCCTCCCTCCCTTTTCCCTCCTCCCAGCGCACGTCCGCCGTTTCTCCTCTGCCCCCCTTTCCGGACACTGTTCGTGTTGCCGGGCTGGCTGTGGCTACGGCTCCTGGGACTGATGCCTCGCGGCCTCGGACATGGCCGTAGCGTGCGCTGGCGCGCCCGTGCAGACTGCTAGTGTCGAGTCGACGACCGCTTGCAATTGTGGGCCCGGCGGGCGCTGTCTGTGTATTTGGTGTGGGCGTGGCCTGCGTGGTACTGCGTGGTGTGTGCGTGTCCGCTTTCGCGCTAGGGTTTGTTCGTTCTGGCATGTGCTCGTGCGGCGCGTGGCCTGTCTTGCGGTGGCCGGTCTGTCTGTTTGCTTGTTGCCTAGTCTGTTGCCTCGGCGCTGCTGAGTCCTAGATCTATCACTGTGTAACACAAGCTGAAACAGATGCACTTTAGCATTGCTCTAGCTATAGCTACAGCATTGCGCTACAGTTCCTCAAGGCATTCTCTCACTCTTCACACCTGTGCTGCTCAGCCGTGCTCACCACACACTCAGAACTGCTCCACAGGCACATCCAGGACATCCAGGTCCGGGGCATGAAGTGTGTGTTAGTCACTTGTCTGGAAAGAGCATCATGATATCAAGCACACGTACGGCCGGCCCCTTGTAGCCTGCGGTTGTTCACACCAACACGTGCACGCGAGCACAGAAAGCACGAACTGGAGTTGACACAGATCACGTGCACAACATATCCGAGGAGTCCCTGACCAACATGTCTTGCAACAAATCGTTTACGGACCTATTCTGATCTAACACTCATACTTGAACACACTCACGGCGTCATGCGCGGCCATCGTCGCTTTCACGGCCTTCGAATTCAAACAACCATGCCGCCGCGCATGCATTCGCCATGAATGTACCGTTGTGTTGGGCACCAGAGACTCGTCTGGCTCTTGAGACATTTGGAAACATGATCTGAACTCAGAAGTGATCATGAGCCTCGAACACACGCCCTTCATGGGGCCGTTGTGGACGTGCACGTGCGCACGCGGTACGTATATATATCGATACGTATACCGATGACTGCGAGACGTGGTATGTGTTACACAGTGATAGATCTAGGACTCAGCAGCGCCGAGGCAACAGACCAGGCAACAAGCAAACAGACAGACCGGCCACCGCAAGCACCAAGGTCACGCACCGCACGAGCAAATGCCTGAACGAACTATCGCCAGCGCGAAAGCAGACACGCACACACCACGCAGTACCACGCAGGCCACGCGCACACCAAACACACAGCCAGCACTCGCCGGGCCCACAAGCGGTCGTCGGCGCGACACTAGCAGTCTGCACGGGCGCGACAGCGCGCGCTACGGCGATGTCCGAGGCCGCGAGGCACCGGTCCCAGGAGCCATAGCCTCAGCCAGCCCGGCAGCCCGAGCGGTGTCCGGGGAGGGGCGCAGAGGAGAAACGGCGGACGTGCGCTGGGAGGAGGGAAGAGGGAGGGAGGGAAGAGGGAGGGATCGGGTGCGGGGGGGGGGGGGGGGTGGGGGGGCTGCAGGGTGAAATGGGTGGAGGAAGGGGGCTCTCGGGGCAAGATGGGCGGAGGGGGGGGGGGGGCGACGCAAGCCTATGCGCGATGGCCTGTCAGCGCCGGCAGGCCGTCTGTGGGGACAGGAAGGCCCGGCAGCAGCGCCCGTCCGACCAGTCTAGCACGGAGGGGCGCGGCCGCGCGGGCTTGGCGCGCCAGCGCGCGGCACAATGTTGTGGACAGGTCGCGCATGGCATTGAGGAGGAAAGTACGCTTTGACACCGCCCCGAGTCCCGCGGCAACCTCCGCGACCGTCTGGAGGAAGCGGTACGCGTCCCGTCCAACCCTGCCGTACGTCTCATGTACGAGCGGGATGAACTGGGCGGCACCTGTGATGGCGCCATATTTGTCGCGCTTTTGCCGTGCGCCCTTCTCGGCGGTCGCGCTAGCCTCACGTGACGCACCGCGCACATGCGACCTGGCAAGCGGGTGCATCACCTTCACGTCCAGCAGCGCCATGCGCGTGGTGAGGAATGCCAAGAGGTCGCCGCGCTGCGGAGGCCGCTGCGATCGGGGCAGCGGGGGTGCGGCAGGGGGCGCTGCCTCTCGGTCAGGGGCGGGGGGTGCGTCGCGCGTCGGGGCGTGGGCCGCGGCGGGGGGGCGGTAGCGGCAGTAAGGGTAAGGGAGGCCGGAGCCGGGGCTTGGGTGCCATGAGGGGTGTGGGGCACGTCCGAAGCCTGGGGGGCCTGCGAGAGATGGGGAGGGGGCTGGACCGGCGCGGCATCGGCTGGGGGGTCCGGTGGCGGCGGCGGCGGCGGTGACGGCGGCGGTGGCGGCGGCGGCGGCGGGTCTTGCTGACACGGCGCGGCCGGTGCCTTCGCAGACGGCGCAGCCGGCGGGCGCGTAAAGTCCGCCGGCGGCGTAGCTGGTGGCGACTGCCGGCTGCCGCGGAGGGGGAGCACGCGTATGCCCCCGGGGAGCTTGCCAACGTGCGGCTCAAGCGATGAAGCGAGCGACGCGCGCATGAGCACCCGCCTCCAAGCCACGGTGATGAGGTCGTGCTTTAGGACTGAACTTGCCCATAGCTGTCCGCATAAGACACTGTGCGTACCGGACGCAGCCACGCGGCCGCAGGGGCAGGACTCATCCGTCTCCAGGACGGGTAGCAGCGGCTCACCCAGCCGCAGCAGCACAGCCACCTGGAATTCATGGTCGGTCAGGCCCGTCACCGGGCCGGGGCAGGCAGTGAGGAACGCCGAGGCCAGCGAGCCAGAGCAGCTGAGGAGGCGGGCGAGATCAGCGCACGCCGTCTCCGCTGATTGGGGATTCGGACCGTGCTTCAGGGTCTCGAGATAGTCGTGCGTGGTGGTCCAGCGCGCGTCGGCCTCCGCCCGGCTGAGCGCACTCTGGAGCTGCGTCATGCGCAGCTTCGAGCCAGCGTCAGACGCCCAGGCGTCGGCTGGGGTCGGGCTGTCTGAGATTCCCTGCACGGCCGGCCATGCCTTCCGCAAGCGTGCGAGGCGGGCCTGGTGCTGGACCGCGGCGTCGCCGCGGAACGGCTTGCCGCCGTCGATGCCGTCCGCGAGCACCTCGTGCGCAACTGCTGCCGACGCGAGGCGCGCGGCGTCAGCAACGTCGGCTGTGTAGTGTCGCAGACCCATGCCGCCATGTCTATGAGGGAGCAAGGCCTGCTCACGCTGTAGGTCGGTGAGCTGTTGCGGTTCGATGATGCGGCACATGGCGTGTATGCTGGCGTTCTCGACGCCCATGAGCGGCTGTTCGAGGTGGGCCCAGCCGGTAGTGCGCAGCGAGACGTGGTATGCCATATGGATGCCAGCTGCAGGTCGAACTCGAGCTCCGGCAACGCAGGCCTAGGTCGGTCTCCGACACGACTCGTACGCGTGTGACCACATGTGCACCACGTTGTCCTGCTGTTGCCCTCGCTGCCGGGCTCTTGCTTTCATCTCCGTGTAACACCACGTTGTCGACACTCCTCTGGCTGCAGGGCGGAGGGCTACATGTACGTGACGCCGACGGCGCTAGCCATATGCATGCTGCGTGCTCTCAGTACTCGAGTACAGCTGAGCTCAGTACTTACAGGCTGTACATGTGCGACTGGACCTCCAAAACAAATTCAACGCACGGCCGCGTTGCATTTGTGCACATGGCAAATTTGATTGTGAAGCAGAATGCATGCGATTACGGCGTGCATCTCATCACCGCTGACATAAAAAATATGAGGAGCATATCATCACCACTGATAAGTATAAGGGGCCGGTGTGAATTGATCCACGTGCACGCATTATGACGAGCTGATCTATACTGGGCACAGAATTCGAAGATCGTGAGCCGCAGCGTGGGCGGGATTTCGAAATGCAACCGAATTCGAAGTTGGACATTCACCGAAAAACAAAAAGCCCCGGGCATCACGCCACGCCACACCCGGACGGGGGTATCGGCCATACGGATGGCGCGTGGTCACATATCGAGGGGGGGTTCGTCACGTTATGAGTTGGCCAATCATGGTGCGATGTCGATCGATCGACATCGGTGTGATATGGCACCATAGGTCTGCCTGGCACATTCTTTGAAGAAATCCAGCATCTGCGCGTGCACAGTACGGCATGCTGCAGCAGCTGCGCATGCAGTCAGTATGATCCGGAGAGCATGCATGTGCACAGCTTGCTCGTGCATTTGCATTTGCATGCATTTGCTCGTGCGGCGCGTGCCCTTAGTGCTTGCGCAATGCGGCGGCCGGTCTGTCTGTTTGCTTGTTGCCTGGTCTGTTGCCTCGGCGCTGCTGAGTCCTAGATCTATCACTGTGTAACACAGCTTGCTCGTGGCGAAGCATGGCGGCTCGGACGGGAGGAGGATTCGACGCTCGTCGATCGCGACGCGAAGGTGCGGCAAAACGGAAAGTGCTGGGCTGCATATGAAGCGTCAGTCTGCTCATAATCAGCTTTAGGGTGCTTCGCACCAAACAGCGCTGGAAGGGACAGTGCACCGGCCGGACGTGGCCCGCCCATGCATGCCGGCATGGCATGCATGGGCGCTCAGGCTCCCACAGGCACAGGAAGCTCCTATGGCCGGTGGAGCTGCATCGGAGAATTCAAGACGTTGGCATACACGCTTCGCCTGTGACTCGTCAGTACTGAATTGGCACCTCACAGTTGCGTGTGTGAGGCCACAGGCTTTCAAGCAGAACTAACGAAGCACTCAAGGGCGTGCAGCGGTGTACGCGGCACGAGCGTTGCACCCGTTGCGGCATGTTTCAAGCCGGCCGCGCTGTGCGGCGTGCGTTCGGTGAGCGCAGCTGCCCCGTTGATCAGGGCTCGTGATGAGCCCTTCCTTTGCTCGCGACGGCGTGCACGTGGCGCCGGAAAGCTGCCATATGCATGTTTCCCGCCGATAGATGCAAGGCGGCGCCTCTTGTCAAGACGCCGACTAACTACTTTTAAGTCAAACTTCATGAACATGGTGCCATGTTGCCGCGCTACAAGATTACTTCTCATGTTGCCGCGCGACAAGAGAACTTGTGTTTCGACGCACATGCTGCGAGATGTCGAAGCTTGTGATTGGACAAGTGGGGTCCATGGGGGCATCGTACGCGCATGGATCCACGGGATTGGACTGATTTAAATTTGTAATGCTCACCGGAATCACCATGTGAATTTTAATCTGGGATGACACCCGGCTGTAGCATTCGCTGCGGACGTGTCTCCAGAGGATGTCCCGAGGTTTCGAGTTCGGCATGTTTGCTCCGCATCATATTGAATGCCAGTACACGCAAAAAGTGCTCGCGAGGTCACGCCAGTACTGCGAATTCAACTAGGTACGAGATGAGGTCGATGTGTCACACGGGCACGGCCGCGTGACACCTTTCGCATCGCAGCATGCGCAGCAGCGCCGCGATGTTCTGCGGCACATAATTTGCGAATCGAGCACCCACATGGGCCCGGGGCCGGCCCCATGGACAACACGCGTTTCGAATGCGTAGCAGAGACGACACGATCGCGCTAAATTTTGGCGCCACATCTCTGGCACTCTCCATTTATACCTCCTGCATCGTCACAGCACGCATCACACAAATCCCTGTACACCTCAGTCACATCTGCACGTTCCGTGTTTACCGTATTCGTGAGATATACCCGGGTGCCTCTGTGGACTCGAAACGCCAACGTCGTGCTGTCATCACACGGGTGCGCTCCGAATCCGCGCCGTTCTGAAGCAGTGCTCAATCGAGGTGATATCATGGCAGCTGATGGGCAGCATGACGGTCATAGGGCATGGCTACTTGTTTTAGCCTGTTCACCCGCGGTTTGTGCACTGGTCAGCCTCGCGTGGACGGCGAAGTCTGCACCACTTGGGAGCTGGAGCGCAGGCTCGCGGCCTGGATGGCGCGGTCAACGGCAAGATACACAGCATATCGTAGGCATCAGCTCTTTCCCCTGCATTTGTAAGATTCACGTGCCGTGCTTATCGTGTCGCAAGCTCTTTCGCATGCGTGCGAGCTCGACTGATGCGCTAGCCCTGCAGCCACATGTCGGCGTGGAGACGCGCACCTGCAGTTCAGAATCCTTGCCGCGACAGTTTGTAACACAAGCCAGGATGTACCTGTCTCACATGTGCTGTTTGCGGCCTTCATTCCTGACGCCGCGAGCACGTGTTGGGCGTCAGTCCAGTTCGGGCATTGCCGGTCCGTTTGCTGGGAACGTTGCCTGCCTGCCGGTGCCCAGTTACCGTCGGCCGGCCTGTCGACTGCGCCACAGCTTCATGGAAATACAGGGTTTCTTTTTCATCTTCTGTTTGGGCACGCTGAGGGTGTGTGAATTCACTACCCACTGTGCGTGCAGTACTTGCCGCTCACGCATGACAAAGAGTTCATTACATTCGTAACTCCTGTGACCAATATCTGTCGATACGGCATAGCAATACATGCACCTGCCGCCAAAGACGACGGGGCCACCTTGAAATAAGTCGCCGCGAACACCGCGCGTGTTGTCTGCCTTCTGACACTGCCGCATGTGCCCACAGGTGGTCGCCAAGATGGGAGTTCTAAACGTGGTCGTCCCCGCGGTCGCTGCGGCGACGCTGATGTCTTGCGCAGCTGCTCGTAAGTTCCCTGGCTCGAATTTGCTCTTAAGATAGCGCAAGCTTGGGCCTGGCGATATGGCCTGGACATTCGATATGGCCTGGACATGATGGGGTCATGAATGACATTGGTCCACAAGCATCCCCCAGCTATGACCTGCACTGCTGAAATTGCAATTCAACAGCGTACAGCCAGGCACTCAGTCAACAGGCTGCCGCTGATTGCAGTCGATCAGCCCGCTGCGTACGTTGTTGACGCTCGTTCACTGGCAGTGCTTAAAGCGGCGCGACAGCTTCCAGACGGCCAGAGTTCGCACCGACGCAAATTTTCGCATGCCCGGACCGTCACTTCCCACACACCCCTTGCAAGTGCGCAGGAGTATGCATGCACATGTACCGAATTGCATAACATCATGTTGGACCACATGTCGTGGCCACAGCAGTGTACCTACTCTGTGTTACACGGAGATGAACGCAATATATATTAATAGCCCGACAGCGAGGGCAACAGCAGGAAAGTAGACTGCCAAAACCCCCGAAAGCAGACAACAGCAACAAGCAACAACTGTCTCAGGTGAAAAGCCACAACGAAGACACAACCACACCCACGCATCCACACGCATGCGCACTCCCGCACCCCACGACCACTACCTACTCTGGTTAGGTTACTGAAGCTATCTTTTGTTTCCGCTTACGGGATTCATGTGTTTGGCGCATTGCCATGCATGCTTGCCTCTGTGTTCTAGCACTTTGTGGAGCATACCTCGTGACATTTCGAACTCAGTGTAGCCACTAGTCCTCGTGAGTCCGTTCTGCTAGCTGGAGTCCGTTCTGCTAGCTGGAGCGACACAGCTGGCAGTGACCATGCTAGCGCTGCTTCCAGCCTGGCAGCACACTGGCAGCACCAAGCTGCTGCTGCAAGGCCATGTCACGCCTGCCCATGGCCAGATGCCAGACTTGGGCTGGCGCGAGACCTGACCCTCTTTATTTCCCGCTTTCTTTTCCAGGTCTCCCTGACCGACGAAATTGTTGTGCAGAGTCCATCTCAAGCTGCAGTGTTAGCCTATCAGGTGGCGGCATCCTGACAGAGTCCCTCTCTGCAACAGCTGAAGCATGTGCGCTGCTATTCGTACTTCTGTCCTCTGTCCTCACGCTGGCCTGGCATAAGACAGGCCAAGCTTGCAGCTGGTGCATGGCACACAATGTTCCAGGCTGAGTCCTAGATCTATCACTGTGTAACACACAATGTTTGCTTTCCCCACTCCCCTCCCTGAGCATTGCTGGCTCTATCACTGTGTAACTCAGCTATAGTGCCTGCATGGCACACCCCATGCATAACCGTTGCTCCAGTTGGCTTCCAGATAGCAGCTGGATCTCCAGATACTACTCAAATTGTTATCAATAACTGCAGCGCTAGCGCTTTCGCCAATCCGTCTGAGCCTGCGCTCTTTCCCTTCCTCTCCTCAGGCTCTCCCTCTCCCATATGTAGCACATGTACAAGGCAAAAGAATATCCCATTTGCCTGGACTAGGATGGCCCTGACACTGTTGTGTGTGTGTGTGTGATGCAGCCGCTAATGCAACCGCAGAGCTCATTTGCGGAGGCGATATCGTCTCAGTTGAGGCAGAGTCGGAGGCGATTGCCGAGGCGATCGCGTTTGCTGCCGCTCAAGCCATTGCCAACGCCTCTGTTGACTGCTTCACCAGTGCGCCCCGACCATCCCAACTTGCATGCCCATGCACACATGCGAAATGCTGGAATCCAAGGCAGCTCCTGCCTTGGTCGTGAGACGTTTCACCTGTGGGTCTACCTTTCGTGCCTGCCGTCTGGGTTTGACACAAGGCCGGCCCTGGTCCCCCCCCCCCCCCCCCCTTTTGTTTTGTGACGCCACGTCTTGACCTTGCAATCTTTGGTTCTGGGACTGCCCCCTGTGTTCTGAGAAACTGCTATCTATAACTCCGAGACACATCTGCGGCTCTTGAGGGACTTCGCGCCGCTGCAGCTGGGGATTCGGCGTTCACTGTGGATGGCGTGTCCATCGCAATTGCGCAAGCAGAGGCGTACGCCGCGGCGTTTGCCGACGCCTCCGCGTCCTCTATGACGCAGTGCGCACAGACCAACTGCTCCGTTGCCGCCGAGTTTGTGGCCGAGGCGTTCACCACCATCTTTGCCGAGGCCGTCGCCATCGCTGAGGTCTCCCTCGATAGCAGCTCCCCCATCCGCTCCGTGGAGGTGTTTGCCAACAATGTCACCAACATCACCGCCACAGTCCTGGCAGTGGTGCGCCTCCCCATGCTGCGTGCTAGTGTCACCGCTTACGTGACAACGGTAACTACCACAGGCAGATTCACGATGGCGTGACGACGATTTTTGCAACCTTGAGGAATTTGCGTCTCGAATTACGATGTATTGTTTTCACGTGGAAGCAGTCGCGCAGTGGCGTCCAAACGGGCACACTGGCGACCTCTACAGAGCGTCGACTGCTGCCAAACTCCATGCTCACTGGACGAGAATAAGAGTTGTGCAAGGATAAGTTCACAGTATATGTGGACGTGCGTGGGATGTGTTTATTGATCCTGTGTGGTTGCGGGGAGTGGTGTGCTTTAGGTGCTTTCAACCTTCGCCGGTTGCGGCGCAGTTCTCTTTGTTGGTCGTACTCGCGTCGTAATTCTTTCTTTTGCAAGTTCACGATATGATGACAACGTAATCGGTGACACTACTGCGTGCTGTGTGCAGCGTGTTGTGTCACGTGATGCCGCCTAGACCCTCCTCCACCAATCGTGCGGTCAGACCATCAACCGACCAATTGCAACTGTTGCCACAACTTCAGTGCCAGTAATATTCCCCTCCCCCCCCCATCGTCCGCTGGTTCACGCAATTCCAAAATCTGCCTATCCACAGCCAGATGGCAGCAACACATACCTCCTGCATGCAACCCCTCTGCCACGCCTCTGCCGTAGCTGCTGACCGGAGGCTACTGCTGTTGCACCGGCAGTGACACCGTACCTGGCGGTGACAGCGTGCTGCGTGCTGCAGGCTGTCGCGACTGCGGTCGCCTCTGTGGAGGAGGGGTGCTCCTTGGAACTGCTCGGCATTGTGGAGGCCGGCAACGACAGCTCCTTCTGCAACATCCAGGCTGCCACCTTCGACAACAGCTCCGCCACCGACGCCTTTGTGGAAGTCATTGAGGATGTGATTGCCATCTCCGCCTGCGACAGCCCCGCACAGAACATCACAAACGTGACCGGCTCGGTACGGACCCCTGTAACCAGTGAGCCCCTGTAGCTGCCTCTGGATCGCCGTTTCCGGTTACGTACCAAGCCGCAGCTCCTGTCTGAAGCAGGACGGACCTATGTGTTTATACCTCCGGCACCTGAAGATGGTGATTCAAGTGAGCGTTGCAACCGCGGGCGCGTTGCCGATTGTGACACACTGTTAGCTACTGTACACAAGCGGACGCTGACACGCTCCCCAGCATGCAGGCCTGCTGCTTGTCCGTGCCCGTACCTGAAACCTCACGTGCACCCCCGCATTGTGCATGCTACAGACCTTGTTGCCAGTGACAACCACGGGCACCCCGAGGCCGCACGCGGGGGCAAGCATGCCATGCGTGTGCATTGTGCTCAGAATGCTCAGAATGCCACTTCAGCCGTGCGTGTGTGTGCAGGCTCTGGCAGAGGCCTTCGCCAACGTGCTCGCGGGTGTTGCCGCCTTCTGCGACTCCCTTGGTAACAGCAGCATCTGCTTCGCAGCGGAGGCGAACATCTCCACAATCGTTGAGGTGTGCCCCCCCCCCCCCCCAACTTAACATAGTGGTGCCTCTCGACCCAACCGTCTCCCCTATCCCGGGTATCCCCGGTCCATACTATCCTAAAATGCTGGTCAACGGTCTTGTTTTGTTCCCCCCCCGCCATGTAATCTCCTCAACCGTCCACCTCTGCCCATTCCGACGATCAATGTCTTGCCGGCTGGGACTTCTGGTGATATGATGGCCATAGCTCACGGCAGCCGAATGCATGCATGCAGGCTTCCGCCGAAGCATTTGCATTTGGCTTCCTCAACGCCAGCAGCACGTGCGAGAATATGCTGTGCGAGACGTCCCTCGAGGTCCTCACAGAGGCCGTCAACAGTGTCGTGGCTGAAGCGGCAACCAGCGCCATCGCCATCGGTTGCGCAGGTATATCCCTCCCAACTGTGCTCCCCCACCCGTGCGCCTTTCAATGCATGTGTAGCAGAGGGCAATCTCATCCACAAGCATCGTCAGAAGAAGCCCCCCCCCTCCCCTTTTACTTTGCACGCTCAGCCGTTTGCATGCTCGGCCGTTTGTGTGCTCTCATGTGTGAGGCCCTAGGCACCTCGTGGTCCCTCCGCATGCACCACATGCACCCCTCTGACACATGCACATGCACCACATGCACCACATGCACCACATGCACCACATGCACCCCTCTGACATCGTGTGTGCATGCAATGCAGACTCTGTCAATCAGACTGTGGACCTTGTGAACATCACAGAAGCTTTCGTGTCCAACACATCTCTCGCGCTCGCCAGCATCATCGCCAACGTGCGCCTCCCCCCACACCATCCCCACTTCCCTATCATGACTTCCAGTTACGCAGTTACGCACGATTTGGGGTACAGTACTGATGCTGCTACTTCACCGTCCCCGCTCCTTTCAGCGTTACTGTGCTGACCTAGTGACTTCTTCGACCTCTTCGGTCTACCAAGCACCCGATGTGCCGCAAAATGTCTGCGCTGTGCTCTGCTGTGCCCAGCTGTAACGCAAACCTGGGTGAGAACTCTGCACAGCTGGCTGTGCCAAATCCTGCGGAGCTGGCTGTGACAAGTCCTTCGCGATCGGTGCCGAGGCAGCTGGATGCAATGTGGACCGACATGGTCGTGCGTGTCCGGCAGCCCACCCCATGCTTGTGGGGCTCAGTCACAGCCGAATCCAAACATACCAAGCCGTGCTGAGCCTGCTGTGCATGCTGTGCAGGCCACCGTCGTCGGCGGGGAGTGCTTCATTGACGTTGACATCACAGCCTCGACCGAGGTCGTACTGCCAGTCCTTCCCCCACCCATGATGAACATGACCATGAACATGACCATGAACATGACCATGAACATGACGGATCCGATGATGAACATGACGGATCCCATGATGAACATGACGGATCCCATGATGAACATGACGGATCCCATGATGAACATGACGGGCCCCATGATGAACATGACGATGAACATGACAGACCCCGGCCCGGTCTGCCCGCCAGACTCTGACTGCATCCGGAACAACCGGAAGTGCGCCGGAACCGGCTTCGACGTCGCCCTCGCCTGCTGCAGCCCTGACTACCTCTGTGTCCGCCGAAACGACCTCTTCGCACAGTGCCGCCTCAACGGCGAGCCTGGCCTCGCTAGCTGGGAGGGCTCCATCCTGCCGTGCGGCGTTGCCAGCGATGCTGTGATCGCACCCTAGACGCCTGCCAGCGGGGCGTGACTGACTGTTAGCGCGACATTGTCTCACGCCGTCACTCCGGCCCCAAGGGGGTGCACGGTTGTGTTGTGGCAGGGGTGGACTACATGCATGCAGGTTTGTGGGAGGGGGTGGGGGCGGCTGCAATGAACAGCACGATTCCCCTGTCATGAGGGGATTGTGTTGGCCTTCGGATCCGTCCTGGGGATAAGTTGGGGTGTTGGCAGTACCAAGTGCAACCGAGACGTGATTTTGCATACATGCATGTACGGACACGGGTGTGGCAACAGGACTGGCTTGCAGCAGCAGATAGGCCAGGACTTCCACGATGAGGTACCTCTGTCGATTTGGAGGAGCGGCCTCAACTGCGCGACGCTGTGCTGGCAATGCTGCTGGCCATGCTGCCCAGCTCTGCAAAACTAGCCATTTGACAGTTTTTATTACATGTGAGCACTGCATTTGTGCGTTCATCTATGACAGCGATGCCACATCATGGATTGTGAGGAGCACTCCCCTTTTGCCAGCTACGGTGTCTATTGCAATGCATAGACAGGAAGCATGATTATGTAGTGGGTACGGGCGTTGGGCCAAACATATCGGATGATACCTGCGGCTTTTCATGCAAGCGCCTGTCGGCCTGATCCGCTGCCGCACTCCAAGCAGAGAAGACTCCACCCTGATGTGGGCCATCTGCGACAGCAGATTGTGAGAGAGTATGTATGGATTCCTGGTGTAATCTACCTTTCAACTTGCCCCAACACATTCAGTCAAAGCAACCAGACCGCACATGCTCACAGTCGTCATACAGATGTCCCGCCATGCACTCCATCATGACTGCATTGTCACAAGGAGAACAAGGCAGAAGCCCAGCAGCGCGGGCGACAAGAAAGCAAGCCTCCGGTAGCACACAGGAAATTTCAGAAAATAATCAATCAAAATGCACTGCCACAACCGCACACCAACGCACACCACCACCACCACACCCATGCCAATATGAATGCCATGCATGGCATGCACTCCACCCAGCCACACCGTGCACAACCACCGACCAGCACACGACCACGGCCACACCCGTTTAATCCACACCTAGCCCCGCCTACGGACATCGGTGGAACCATGATCGCGCACAGCCCCAACCGAGGACTTGCATGACAGTCCCAGCACCCCCACATGCAGGTATTCCCTGCGCGGCTCAATAGCCCAACACCACAGCACAGCACTGCCGGCTACATCAGACACCTGCAACCTCTCACCCCCTCCTTCTCCCGCTCGGTCACAAGCGCCCCCCTGCTCCGCTTCGCATTCCACTGGCATGATTTGCGTGCTGCACATGCTGAGCCAGCCCGCCTCCTTGCGAGAGGCTGGTGGGCGGCTCAACGCCAGGTGCGCGCTGCGTCGCAATGCCGATGTTGCAGCCGCTCCAGCGCGCAGCATGCGCCGCACGCCCACCAGTTTGACTGCAAATGCGCCGAGAGTCAGGAGGATGGAGAAGCAGATGAAGAAAGCCTCCTTGCCGGCAGAGCGGTTGCTGGTGCCAGTCGTGCCCGCTAGGCTGCCGGCCGTGTGAGAGCCGCCGCCGCCGCCGCCGCTGTCGGGGTCCAAGCTCCCACGGTCTGCTGCGTCTGACATGGCGGAGGCGCGCAGCAGGGCGAGGCTGGTCACGTAGACGGCGATCATGCCGAGTGCGCACACGAGCGAGGCGACGCTGAGGGCCAGCTTTGACCTGCACATTGCGGTAGCATACAGCTTACAAGCTACCGTAGTAACGTTGTGGCACCATGCTGTTCGCGAGGTGCCATGATTGCCATACTGTGTACTGCACAGTGTGTATATGTAGTGCCGGCGCCGCATGTGTGTGTGGGCATGTGTTACACAGTGATAGATCTAGGACTCAGCAGCGCCAAGGCAACAGACCGGGCAATAAGCAAACAGACAGACCGGCCACCGCAAGCACCAAGGCCACGCGCCGCACGAGCAAATGCCAGAACGAACTAACGCCAGCGCGAAAGCAGACACGCACAGACCACGCAGTACCATGCAGGCCACGCGCACACCAAACACACAGCCAGCACTCGCCGGGCCCACAAGCGGTCATCGACTCGACACTGGCAGTACGCATGTGCAGAGTGCCAACGCCCGGCGCGCAAAAAAAAAAAAGCGTGTCCGGACATGTCCATGCCCTCAATTCCAGGCATGCATACTGCTGTAATTCACTGGTTCGCCCGCGCGAATTCGTTAACGCTTCCACATTCGGATTCCTGCAGACTTCACTGTCTACAGAGCTGTTTTACTGAAATGGCGTATTCCATACGTTATTTTCCCGACCTCACGTATGCGGCCAACGCTGATGCGGAACATCATGCACTTCCTTGATTCATGCGGCATGCAATCGTGCCTCTGGATGGACTCGGACCACCAGCGGTGCCATGCGTTTCACGCATCCGTTGGTGCATACCAAAGCCCAACATCAAGGTATCATCTACACAATTGAAGGCCTGTGTGTGTCTAGATCTATCACTGTGTAACACAATTGAAGGCCAGCATGTCCCTTGTAAATTCCAAATCTGTAACGTATCTCACTTCCACATTTGAAGGTGCTCAACCGCATGGCCGACGTTTCGGGTATGTCACACAACGAGTCGCTGTCAAGACACAGCAGAACACGATTCAGGGGCACGGAGCAGGCAGCCGAGCACATTGACGTGATCGGCCAAAGCATAGCTATGGCTACCTGCAGTGCCCGGAACAACCACAGCTCCCCGTGTTGGGCATCGTTCCACCGGCAGTCCCAAGCGTGTCAAGCAGCCAAAAGCCACAAAGAAGGGATGCAATATGCATCACTGCACTTCACAGTGGAGTCCGCACGCTCCTGCTTGCTGACAGCACCCTCTCATTCTGACCAAGCCAGCACAGCCTTGTCACGCAGTGCCCTCGCGGTGTCGCCATCCACACAGAACCCCTGTCATGGCTCAAGCCGTGTTGTGCTATGCCTCTCTGCCATGTAGTGCCCCATGTAGTGCCCCAACTCTGATGTGTGGTCCCCATATACCGCGTGGCACCAATCATGTGAAGCTCGGTTGTGAAGCTCGGCTGAAACAGAGGAACAGTCAGATAGTATGCTTGTAAAGCTCTGGCAAGTAATCGAATGCGATACGACGTCGTTGTAGGGCCGTGGATGGTGAGCCACACAAGATGCACTTCACCATCAACTGTGTACGCGGCTACAGGCGACACCGCCAGCAGCGAGGCTCCAGCGTCTCTCCAACCATGAATATATACTACATATGCTATTATCACGCTAGCAAGTGCAGCGGGGTAGGTCCACAACGGTACACCCGATGCGGCTCTACACGACTCGGAGAAGTCTCCGCATCGACCAACACAAAAGCAGCCACGATACTTCGCGACACCATATTGAGCTGCAATTTCACTGCTGGCCTCTGAAATGGTACATTCGGCTGCTAGCCCCCCAGGCGTACCCGATTCCATCGTAAAGGGCGATGCGGAGCAACGAAGCAAAAGATGCAACCACACTTGACAGCAGAGGCAGCATCATGACGATTCTCACTGTTGATGTGCTGGTGCCATTCTGCTACGATGCCTGTGGATGGAATAAATAATGCCGCTGACCGGACCTTGCAAGCATGCAAATGCCGACATGCATTTCAGAGGATGTCACTTCCATGGGATCCCTGTCAACAGAGTGCAGACGCACTCGTTATGTATACTTACATGCATACCGCTAAGAGTGCATACCATTTATAACGTGCATGGAATTGCAGGTAAGCAATGAGCACCTCCATGCAGATCACCAGAACCAGCATCTCAGTCACACAGGTGTGTATTGCCCAAAGCGGTACACATGAAAATCGCACGCACGTCATACCACTTCCTTGTTGCAGATTCAGGCCGTCCACTCAACTCGGCTTGTGACGTCATCAGTTGGCTAAAGGCAAAGTGGCATTTGCTGTCATTTGCACACCTGTCATTTGCACACATTGGGTATGGTATTACAGCAGCTGTGCCAGGTTGCCGGCCACAGTGATCGATGCTGCATGGTGTTACACGGACATGAACGCAACAGCCCGGCAGCGAGGGCAACAGAAGGAAAGTAGACGGCCAAAAACCCCGAAGGTAGATACCAGCAAAAAGCAATCACTGTCCGAGGTGAAAAGCCACAACGAACCGACACAGCCGACACAACCACACCCACGCACCCACACGCACGCGCACTCCTGCACCCCTCCACCACGGCACCCGCGCCACAACCGCACACAGCAACCACCACCACCGCACTACTGCCCACCCCAACAAAACCAGCCACCACCGACCCCCCAACAGCAGCACCCCCACTCCATCCGGCCCCACTGGAGCATTCCATCACGGGCCAGTGATCGATGCTGCATGGTGCAAGATGACGTCCTACTCCAGGCAGTAGCATTGCAGTGCTGCCTGCATGGAAATCATTGTAAGGATGCAACGAGCAAGGGAGCGCATGCTCAGACACGCCACACTGCTCCCACTGCTACCATTCTTTCCTTGCCATGCCAAATGTTACATTTGAAATGTGCGTTACTGCACGGGCTCACAGGTCACCAAGACCCGGTGGGTCAGTGAGCTCTCCACACATGATGAAGACAGATCTCATCATACGTGCGGCGCCTTTTAGCAACCAAACGCCGCCGAAAGTCTCGTCATCTTCCAACTCTCAAATCCTTCCCCATCACCACGATGGGAAGGACGTCACCATGATCTACCTGCTCAACGTAGTTCATGCTGGGAGTTTCAGAGCACCCACTCATCAGTTGCCAATCGCCAGCAAACCGTCCAGAACACAAGCCTCCACAACCGCTACAAGCAATTGTGCGGCCAAGAAAGCCACTCACACCTCATGGCCAAGCCGATCCTTATCAGGCTTGCCCTGCTGTAGCGGGTTGGGGCGCCGTGCCAGTACAGGGAGCCTGCCGATTCCAATATCACCACGACTGTCCACACACTCCCCATCCCCTGCCTCACCCCCACCCTCAACATTTACCAGTGCCTGTTGTCAGACCGATGCAGCACAGCCCTCACGTTCATCTTCCGGTCTGCCCGTAATCTCAGCCGGGTACACCTGACTGTGGCCTGACGGCCGGCCAAACCAGGACACAGCTGTGGCAGCTGACAATCGTGCTGTGACTGCTGTGACCGCACCGGATACGCGATGAGCTGCACGCCGCGCCGCGTGCACCAACGCATGTGTGCGAAGCATGGTGGCTGCAAAGACGGCCATCGTGAGCAGGATGGATCCTGCGTTGTAGAGCGTTTCTGCACGCCGGGAGCGCCCGCCGTTGCTGCGGTGTTGCACACCACTGTCAACCTCGCCTCGCAGCTTCGCGATTGACTCAACGTAGATGGCCATCATGCCGGGCTCGCACGTCAGAGACACGCTGTGAAGAATGATCTTCCACCTGCAGCGGCCCGCACCGACTGTGAGAGCCTGCACGTGTCTCCTTTGGCTCGCGTCTCAATTAGCACGGGTCTCATTTAGTACGTGTCCCCATACTGATCAGGATGAATCAGGGCACCAGCTGTGGCTGCCAGCCCTGCTGCATGCGCAAGATGTCAGTCTTTAGCCCTGCACAGGCGGGTACACGGCGGGATGTGTTCATGTTATCATCACGTTCATGTGATCGCTGTGATGTCGCCGGAAGCAAGGGCGCCAAGGCTGCCTGCTTGGCGTGGAGCCACAGACGCCAACATTCCAACCAATGCAGCCATTGTGCACGCAAAAAGAGAAATCATCGCAGTGCAGTGCCGCGGGCTGTGTGTGTGGCAGGCAGGGCAGAGGGGACAGGGCAGCACCTCCGTGCCTCTGGCGTGTGCTCTTCCAGCTGCTTGCCAATGTACTGCATCACGGCGGGACCCGGCGCGTCCACGATTGCCAGCACCAGCTGACAGCCGCTCATTGCTCGCAGCTTGAGGCAGCCTGTGGCTCCGGGTGTCTTCGTGCAGGCAGCCGCCTGCACACCCTCAGTCAACATCCTCAGGCAACATCCTGCGATCTAGCATACATGATCTGCAGTGGTGGTGTGGCACGATGGTAGGACTGCGAGCACGGATGACTGGTGGTGCAGCAATGTGTGTACTTCCATGTGGCCTCTGTAACTGCTTCTACGCCCACAGGCGTAGTGATACGATGCTCAAGTGACACGATGCTGTACAAGCCTAAGGGTTTGTCAGGTCATGTCGGCTGTGCTCACTCTGGGCTCGCTCAAGAGTGTGTGGACATTGCAAGCACCATGGCCACTGAGTAGGGCGAGCCGGCAGCGTCGATCAGACTGCTTCACACCAGCACACGTTGATTCTGCATCAGGAGGCAACACGATTCAAGGAGAAAGTTGGGCACAGGTAAGGGCTGGAGCACCTGGGTCAGCAGAATGTACGCCACTTACAGGTCAGTGGCACTGTCCAGCCTGCGCAAGACCTGCACTGCCCCTCTCCACAGTACGTCAGACTTCATGTCCAGCAGAGATCCTCCAATTAGGGACATGGCTTCTAGTGTGCTTGTGGCGAGGATCACGGTCAGGAATGAATCAATGCTGAGTGCAACAAGGTGCACAAGTGTGCTTCCAAACGGCTTCTGCAAACCGCTGGTGCATTCAAGACCGTACTGGCAGGACGGCATTTCATGCACAAGTTTGCAGATCGTCTAGGCGCACTTTCTGCACTGCCTGAAACAATGGAGTGATCATGTAGTACATCTGCAGCACGCCATTGACCGGGCCCACGAATTTCACAAGACTAATCATCCCCACAGTGTTGACTGCGATTGTAGTAGCGTACGCAAACACTGAGTATACGCATGCCGGTAATACCATCGCCCATGGTGCCAACGGCCGAGCCCTTGAAAAGTTTGGACGCGGTATGGAGTGCAAAATTCACCATGCCGACGCCAGCCGAACACGTACACTGTAACTACCAGTGGTGCACTCCCGAATCCCGCGAAGCAATGCCAAGCTCGCATGCCGCGGGGCTGTGAAGAAATCACCTGCCATTGTTTCCAAACTGGAAGCGTCTGAAGAACCTCCCGGCGATCTGGCACCGCAGTCTCGGGCACTGCATCGTCGTGGTTGTCGCCTATAGCAGAATCAAGTTCCAGCGCAGACATGTGTCACGCGAAAGTAGCCATACACAAGTGACGGGGCATGTATGGCCACCAATTATGGTGATATTGCTTGCGCCACCAACCTAACAGGAGCTCCTGCAGCTTGCACAGAGCGTCTTCAATGTAGACAGCTATCTGGAAGACAGAAACCACGAGAGTCGCATATGAGATTTCTTTGTAGCATGCAATTCATCTGAATAGCTATATCTGTGCCGTGGCCAAACGCGTGGTGGCGTTTCTGCAAGTCCTGGTTGCCGTCGCGACGCTGTCCAGGAACGTGCCTGAGACCACTCTGCCGCGACATGACACCTCGTCACAGCACATGTCTCCCGCCGCTGCGCAGCCACTCGCGCGCAGATTGCGAAGCTGACCGCACTGCCACTGTCCCCTCAGGTGAAATGGCTTGTCATGCACAACTGCCTGCAGCATAGAGAATCCCATTTGTTGCGCAGCACGCAGTGGCGGTTTCTGGAGCAGCCGCTGCACCAAGTGGAGACAGCGCTGCTGAAGGGCCTCGGCGACATTCTGGATGTGACCAGCCTTACGGATGCACAGTGCCTGCAAGCCCTGCTTCCCCACCGCCACGGCGGCATGGGCCTACGCAGGTTCACCCAACCCATCGCCGACGCTGCTCGCCTGTCGTCCGCTGCACTCGCCCATGCAGCCCTCGCAGAAGGGACGGATCGAGGCCTGCCGTTCCGTGGCGATGCGGGCGTCGCCATGCGCCACACTCTCGAAGAGTTGCGCCAGCAGTGGCCAAGCATCCCGGGGCTGTCTGAGTGCCCCGCCGAGCCCGCGGCATGGGCGGGCCTGAGCGGCGGGGGGTCTGCCATCCGCATGTCACGGCTGCAGAATGCAGTCGGCCGGGCCGACTCTGACGCCCGGGCGGCTGCGCTGCTTGCAGCGCTGGATCAAGGGACGCGCAGCCCGTCGTCAGCAACACGCGAACACAGCCTTACCAGCAAGGCGCGCTTGCATAGTTGCGCAGGCTCGATGGCCTCAGCTTTCCTGAAAGCCAGGCCCGGTGCGACTGAGCTGACTGCCACAGAGTTCCGCGTGAATGTGCGCTTGCGCCTAGGTGAGTCACTGTTCACCGGCCCAGAGGCGGACGGCGACTGCGTGTGCGGCCGGGCATCGCCTGCTGATGGTTCGCATGCCCTGGTGTGCAATGCGGTGTGGCGCACGGTGGTCGCCCGCCATGATGCGATCACGCAGGCATGGCGCCGCTTCATCATGCGGGCGGGCGTCTCCACGTCTCTTGAGCCCAACATCAAGAGCCTCCCGCAGTACCCGGATGTGCCGGGCGCACGGCCGCCCGCACAGCCGCCCGGCCCCTCCTGTGAGCCTGCCAGCTGTGCTGCCGCTGGTGCGCTCACTCCACCCACCCCGGCCCCCAGCGCCTCGGCCGTGCCTTCCACCCCATGTGGCACCCAGACGCTGGCGCATTCCCCGCCTGCCCCCTTGCGCCCCTCCGGACCGGCGGACAACGCTGCCCCGCTCGGCGACGCCGCCACGGCGGACGGCACCTCAGAGGGACCAGCCGCCGCGGCTGCACTCGTCGCTGCTGCCATCTCAGCCGTTGTTGCCTCGTCCGAGGTCAAGGCTGCCGCGGCCGACACGGCAGGCGCCATGGACGTAGACGTCCCCGGCGAGGCGGCTGTCGGTTACAAGGGCGCGCGAGAGCTCGGCGCGGCAGCTGCCGCCGCCGCCGCAGTGGCCGTGAAGGCGGCCGCCCCGGCCGGCGAGTGCGCGGTGCGGTGTGAGCACCTGCCACAGGTGGGCCCGGTGGCCACTAGTCCGCCGCGACGCCTGCCCGAGGGTCGACGGGGCCGCGCGGCCGCGGCTTGCGCCCGGCCGCTACCCCCCCGCTCGCAGCGCGACCCGGAACGGGGTGATCTGCTTGTGATGTTGCCCTGCGACACCGTTGTGGCCGATGTGTGCGTGACCTGTCCGGTGGCCCCCTCCCGGGTCGTCGCCGCGGCAAACACGCCAGGCGCTGCCGCCCAGCTGATGGACGACCGGAAGCGAGACAAGTACGGCCGCTCCGGCACAGGCGCATGTCGCTTCGTGTCCCTGTCGCATGAGACGTTTGGCCGTGTGGGCACGGGTGCGTTCGCCTTCCTGAATAAGATCGCTGACTTTGCTGCGGCTTCGGGGGCCGTGTCCAGGCGAGCGTTCTTGCAGAATGCCATGTGCGAACTCTCCACCACTCTGTGCCGTGGTGTGACGCGCCAGGTCCTCGCTGCGGCTCCGCTGCGTATGCGGCTGGCGGGCAGGGCGGTGGTGCCTGGCCACGATGTCCCGTCGGACGTGCTATAGGCGGTCGCTGGCCGCCTTGCTGGACCGGGTGCCGCGGCTGCAGCAGCGCAGGCCGGCCCCGCGTCTGGTCGTGTTGGCCCGCCGAACCTTCCCGCGAGCCACCGTGGGGGAGTGATGCGGCGCCGCTAGTGCCCTTCGCGCCCCGCCCCGAGGCCCCTGTCGGGCGGCCGGAGGGGGAGGGCTGGTACGCCTTGCACTGTGGGGGGCGTGCGCCCCCGGGCTCTCATGTGCGGGGGGCCCGTGATGGAATGCTCCAGTGGGGCAGGATGGAGTGGGGGTGCTGCTGTAGGGGGGTCGGTGGTGGCTGGTTTTGCTGGGGTGGGCAGTAGTGCGGTGGTGGTTGTTGCTGTGCGCGGTTGTGGCGCGGGTGCCGTAGTAGTGGAGGGGTGCGGGAGTGCGCGTGCGTGTGGGTGCGTGGGTGTGGTTGTGTCGGCTGTGTCGGTTCGTTGTGGCTTTTTCGCCTGGGAGAGTGATTGCTTTTTGCTGGTGTCTACTTTCGGGGGTTTTGGCCGTCTACTTTCCTTCCGTTGCCCTCGCTGCCGGGCTATTGCGTTCATCTCCGTGTAACACCTCGCGAGGTCGACACCTCGCGAGGTCTCGATCACAGCACCATGCGCACCAGCACGCCTGTTTGTGGAGAAGAAACATGCATGCGTAGCATGCTTGGCTTTGTACCCGCTCGCGAAGCCTTCGTGTGGCAGTCGATCGATGCTCAACCGCAGCACAAAGTGGAGAACGCAGAACACTACCGTGTTATGGAAAGCTTGCACCAAATAGTACAACGGATCGAGAGAAATGATCGTAATAGACTCAGCTTGTTACAGAAGAGTGATACACGCTTCTTCATGCCTGAGGCAGTGCACTGTGCAAGCTCAGTGCATACCGCAACCAGGCACTGTATTGGCAACGCCACCAGCTGCCAATCGATGCCTCAACGCAAAGTGGACTCAAGTTCCGTGACGGCTCGTTGTGGCTTTTCACCAGAGACAGTTGCTGCTTGTTGCTGTCTGCTTTCGGGGGTTTTGGCCGTCTGCTTTCCTGCTGTGCCCTCGCTGCCGGGCTCTTGCGTTCATCTCCGTGTGACACTCCACAAGGGCAAGTCTCGCCACGAAACTCCCAACCAGCAGTGTCTGGATTGGAGCAGATCCAGGTCACGATTGGCAAGGCTCAACATCTCACTACACCAACATCGGGGCTTGCCTGGCACTCTATTCCAGATCACGATCTACTTTACATTGTATGCGTCACGGTTGACTGTCAGTTGTGTAACTACTCTCCCCATAAGACCTCTCGCAGGTAAGCAGGTTTTCTGCAATTCCGATATCACAAGGCCGTTAAAAAAACTCAGGTTGCCGAGCAGCCACTACTTCATGGAAGGCTAGAATCCATCTGCAAGACGGAAATGCAGCGGTCTCACAACTCTGACACCGCTGCCAGGCCCTCACGGGGCTCTACATTCCCGACCTCCGCTTTGACATCAATTTCTGGGGCCGGCATCCCCAACAATTCCGCGCATTTGCTGCAGAAATCCGACACAGACATCCGCTCAGCGGCGTCTCGCGTCAGCAGCCCCATGATGGGGTCGGCCAGCACCCCCAGCTGCTTCAGGATGTCAGCCTTGATCTCCTCGCGCTCCCACGGCAGACTCGCATTGAAGCTGGCTGTGATCTGGTCCGTCACCTGCACCAAAGCCACGATGAGAATGTGTTCTACTGCCACTGTATAGATTCTATACCTTCTGTGACGTTTCTCATACCATGAGGGTGCGCGTCTGCCGTCCATACACCGCCGAACCAATCTGCTCACAACTCATGAGACTGGGTGTCAAAACCTGCTCGAAGCATATCAAATGACGCCTCGTGACACATGTACATTCACTCTCATGCCGAACGATTGAGCCGCTGTTGCGCTGTGCATGCTGTGCTGTTATCAACTTACATTCTTCAAGTCTGGATTGCCTTTTGCCGCGCTGCGTTGAACGTCACGCAAGCACCTATGCGCAAGAGACTCACGCATGGCCGCCCAACATACTGCGGCCAGATGGGCAGTACAGCCAGGAGTGGACTCCGCTGTGGCACGTCAGCTGGCAGGCCGTGCCCAGCACTAAGCACAGCGGCATGACGATCACGTCGCCCAGCACGATGACTCATGCCCAGCACAGCAAACAGCAGGGCCATGCGAACCACCTCCTGCATGGTCAAGATATACGAGAAACGTGCCGAACGCAGCACACTGCACGCAGCAAAGCACGCAGCACAGCACGCAGCACAGCACGCAGCGCAGCACGTAGCACTGCACGCAGCGCAGCACATAACATGCTGTAGAGGGTGGGCGGGGCTGTTTGCGCACCTCCTGCATGGACAAGCTGTAGGAGAAGGCAGGCTTCCGAGTGAGCATCTCGACAGCAATGATGCCGAGGGACCACGCGTCGAGCGCCGGCGACACCGGCATCGGCTGCTCCTTGTCATACCACGCCTCGATCGCCTCGGGGGCGGCGTACGGCAGCGTGAATGCCGGTGGCTGTTCGTCTCCCGCGCTGCAGGCGCAGCCAAAGTCGATGATCGTCCAGTCAGCCTTGAGCGGCATGAAGAGGGCGTGCGTGGGCTTGAGGTCGCGGTGCACGTGGCCGAGCGAGTGCAGCTCCGCGACCCGCTTCGCGATCGCCAGTACCGCCTGCACAGGTGCCGCCTGTATTTGCCCTGTGTCGCGAAGCGTCGGTCATGCAAGTAGCACAGCAGACGCACACTTCACCACTCACCAACCGAGCGGACTCTGTCAGCGAAGGCTGCCTGACCCGCCTTGGTTAGCATGGGCCTCTAAGCATGTTATCTGCAGGCGTTTCGTGGGCCTGGAAGGCAGTTGTGTGGTGCCTGGCGCCCAGTGCTTGTGAATGGCATGCATGGATGCACCGTGCGCAAGCGTAGCTGACAGAGCCGGATCAATTCCCCGATCGACTACCAGGGCAGTGCAAATACATGGCTGGTGTGAAAGATTTACGTGACGACCAGGGCGAAGGCATATCCCAGGGCTGCCCTGGGGGAGTTTGGTTACAAAAACGGCGGAGGGCTACCATGCGAGCACCTACTGCACGAATCGAACCAACACAGTCGCTCAGATCCGGGGCGATAGCAGTGACGTCTGCAGTGGATTGCAGATGCCGAGCACGGTAGAAGCGGGGAACTGCCATGAGCGTTGATCTGCCACAAAGCGACAATGACAAACAAACGCTCTATAAATCGACGCCGACACGTGGTGCACTGCTGCGCTGCGCTGTGCTGTGCTGCGTTGTGCTGAGACTGTCTTTATGCAGACCAGGTCAGCAGGGTGATCCGGCTCGCCAGATCACACAAGGGGAACCATTGTGGGAGGAGCGGCCGGCAGCACACCTTGCAGATCTTGTCGGCGGAAAGGTCTGGAAGGGTGAGCCACTGCTGCAGGTTGACGCCTTTGAGCATGACGATGCACGGCGGCATGCGAGTGTTGCGCACGTCGACAAACGCGCCGTCCGTGTTCCGCACGATCGCGCGCGCCTCCGGCAGGAACCGCCGCAGTGGGTGCGCCTCGTCGCTGTAGATTGCGGCCTCGGCGTGGAACGAGGTGGGAGCGGCGAACGCCTTGAGTATGAACTCGCGGCGCGTCGCGGGGTGCAGGATGATCTGCGCGGTCGCCTGGCCTGCATGCTGCACCCCTCTGACTGGCACAGGGCAGCCCACGACAGTCTAGCACAGATGCAGCACAAATCGGCACTGGGCCCCGCTGCTGCAGCACAGCACCCAGCACGCAGCCCGGGATGCCCGCCAGGAAATGCACACCAGGCAAAGCGGGACATGCTACACACTACACTGCACACACATCACAGCAGCCGGAAGGTCGCCGTCAGCCAGAATCCACAACCGCTCACACTCCCCCTGACCACAGCAACAACCCCAGTGGTCACACCAGTCCATGCAGCACCGCGACCACGGAGTCTCAACACCTGACGACGCAGGCTGCACAGCACACAGCACACAGCACAAGCGGATGATGTGCCATGCCACAGCAGAGAGCATCAACCCGAAATCTCAGACAGGCTATGTCCGTTCTGTGGCCTGCGCGCCTCACTGGCTGGTCAGGGTGAGGCACTCGATGGGCTGAGGATGGCGTGATCAAAGCGATGACGAAGCCACACAAAGCCACAACAGATTGCACTCGCACAGTCTGCCAGCAGCATCCGTCACAAGAGCTCCCTCGCACCGGCCTCATGCAAACGCACCCACGCCACCCACGCCGCCTAATTCACCCTCCGCGCGCTCACCCGGCCGCGTTGGAGCCGCCAGCCTCTACTCTCTCCACAACGCATCACGCACATGCATGCAGACAGCACATCTCTCTCCATTCTGCATTGCGCACACGTGATCCACACACACACAAGAGAGTCCATCATGCATGCTTGCAGCTTTCTACCGCTGTGTCTCAGTGTAGCCGCGACACCAAATGTGCTTTCGCACCTGACTGTCACCCTTGACTGTCGCACCCAAAGACCGTGAAGCACTCACGCCACACGTTGCACGCATCTCAATGCACCCCGAACTCTCCGTCCGCACTCCATGCATGGCCGCCATGCATGCATGTAGTGACAAAACTATCGCATCGGCCTTGTGTGAGGCCGCTCGCACCTGGCTGCAACTCACACCAAACCCACATCAAGCTCCCCAATGCATGACCGTCATACATGCATGCACAAGCGCGCTACCAGCAGCAGCACGTCTCCTCATGCGGGAGCGCAGGCACATACCACAGCACAGCCCTAGCGCACACTCCCGGGCTCAACCCGCACACGCAGCCGCCACGCATGCATGCACGCAGAAGCGTGGAAGCGTCGCACCGCCCTTGACGCGTGATCCCGGGCGCTCGATGCTGCGGTACTCCCGCAGGATATCCTTGTTGGCGCTGGCAAAGGTGTCGAGCTGGTAGCCGATGATGTCCATGCGTGTGCGTAGGCCGATGTCGGACGGCATCATCGGCCGCACCGTCATCACGTATACGCTGTCTTCGTACGCCGGGCCGGAGTCCTCGAGCGCGACCACCTGAGGCGGCGGAGGCGCCCCCTCCGCCGTCTTGGCCGGGGCCACGAGCCCCCCCGCCGGCAGCGGCACCCGCTCTCGGGGCTGCCACTTCTGCACAGACAGATCCCGAATCTCACGATGCGCGCGCTCAGCAGACATACGTTTGTTTAATCGACTGCGGCGCGGTGCGGGAAACCGCCCACTTGACATATGTGTCGAGGGACTCAGGATTTTCCAAGGAAGCATGTGCGGCTCCCCCAACCCCTCGCGGCTGCACCCACTGTAATCGCATTCTGAACTGTTTACAGGCTCGCTACTGCAGCCCTTGCCGTCATTCGCATACTGTGTGTGCAGGAGCAAGCAAGATTCCATATGCCACAGCATCGGTGCATGCGCAGGCGGCACACAGATCCCTGTGGGGGGAGGGAACACCAGGGCGAGTGTCAGAGACACGAGCTGGCTCCGGCGGCTAGTGAGAAGCGGCACAGAGGGGCACAGCAGGCAGCAGGGGCACAGCAGGCAGCAGGCAGCAGGGGCACAGCAGGCAGCAGGGGCACAGCAGGCAGCAGGGGCACAGCAGGCAGCAGGGGCACAGCAGGCAGCAGGGGCACAGCAGGCAGCAGGGGCACAGCAGGCAGCAGGGGCACAGCAGGCAGCAGGGGCACAGCAGGCAGCAGGGGCACAGCAGGCAGCACGGGCACAGCAGGCAGCACGGGCACAGCAGGCAGCAGGGGCACAGCAGTCCTTGTCATCTGGTGTCCACCGGTTGCTGTGCTGTGCTGTGGTTGAAGAGGCGTACTTTAGGCGGGGTGGAGGCCTCCGACATGGCTGGCTCGGTGTCCTTGGTCTTGCTGCCGGCGCACATCGCCGCCACCGCAGCCAGCAGCACCAGCGCCAGTGCCGCAGAGACGCCCGCCACCACAGCGACACTCCCCTCTGCCGCCGCCGCCGCGCCAGCCTCCGGCGCCGGGCGTGCTGCTGCGTGCTGCGTGAGCGCAGCGGCCAGTGCGGCAACAGTCATGCATGAGACGGCCATCACTTCACCTGCACGTACAAGCCACAGATGCTGCAGAGCCCGCACTCAAACGGCCGTGTGGGAGGCCCGTGCCAATGCACACAGCATGCATGAGTTTCATGCAGTGAGGCAGCTGCAGCGGGCTGACCGGAAAGGCGTGCGAGGCATGCATGCATGTGTGCGTGCGTGCGTGCGTGAGTGCGCGTCTGTGGGCTGCATGTGCTTAGCTGGATGCGAAGAGGGGAGGAGCTTTTGGGTAAACCGCAATCGTGTCTGCAAGCTCCGACATGCATGCAGAGTCAATTGCGCGATTACGCCGCAAAAGAGACACACAAGCAGCGTGGCACCACTTGCCGTTGTGTCGACACAGTCATGACGCATGCCAAACACCCGTCCCAAGCAGCCCCTCCTCTGGGAGCTCTGGCAGGAGGGCACTGTACAGAATCACAGTCGGCCGTGGATGTGCGTTGGCAGGCATCGGGGGTACCATAGGTTTGCTGCCAAACATGCCCGTGCCAGAGGGCCATGGGCGCGCATGGTGTTGCAGTGCATACGAGCACTGTGTTAGTTCTGTAACCAGCAGCATCCAGTGTATGTTCTACATCTGACAGTACATAGGAGCACGCGGCTGGAAGCGCGCATGCCTGGCTGATGGGCAGTGCCCAGCTGTGCACACTGTTACTTAGCAAACCTGGCACAGAACACCTGCTAAGTATGTGCTAAGCTTTGACATGGTGTTGCTGATGTGGAGTGTTACACGGACAAACGCAATAGCCTGGCAGCGAGGGCAACAGCAGGAAAGCAGACGGCCAAAACCCCCGGAAGCAGACAACAGCAACAAGCAGCAACTGTCTCAGGTAACAAGCCACAACAAACCGACACAGCCGACACAACAATACCCACGCATCCACACACATGCGCACTCCCACACCCCACCACCACGGAACCCACGCCACAGCCGCACACAGCAACCACCAGCCACACTGCGTACTACCACCCCAGAAAACCCGGCCACCGCCGACCCCCCAACAGCAGTACCCCCACTACAGCCGGCCCCACTCGAGCACTCCATCATGGGCCCCCCGCCCATGAGAGCCCTGGGGCTCACGCCCCCCACAGCGCAGGGCGTACCAGCCCTCCCCCTCTGACTGCCCGGCAGGGGCCTGATGTGGAGTGTAGTAACAAAGCATGCCTGAGGACTCAGTGTTATTCCAGCTGATGCAACCAGCTGTGCTGACGAGGACGACCAGTGCGTTGCAAATTTGCTGGTGCGGTTAGCACTTGATAACTCAACAACGACCTGGCAGTGCCCTTTCCGGCGACATGGCGATCCGATGCGTTCGCGCTATGATGCAATCATCAAGGCATTGGTAAAGAAAAGTTCGCGTATTGACGGCTGCGGGTCAATCCGGGTTTGCGTAGATGGACGGTACCGATTGATCGATGCGGCACAAGGTTGGCAGGCGGACGCCGTGCACTACGGATGAGGGGCTAACGGATACGAAGGCTCAAAGACTGAATGTTGTACAAGCATGATTTGCGACCGACTGTGCTTTCTACGGAAGTATGGGCGCACGCTATGGTGCTGTGCCCGTTTGCAAGGAGTAAACGCACCTTGCTCGGCCACACCAACGGCGTAGCGCGCAGGCACGCTAAGAACAGTTCTGGAAGCAGCTCACCTGATTGGGTATTTGTCTGTAGACGGTGGTGTGTCGGCTTGCCCAACCCCAATCGCAACGTTGGCCTACGCCCGGGCCCAGCTGAGTGAGCACTGGCCACGCGATCCCCCGCGCAATCGACAGATGCGAGAAGGTCAGGAGCCAATTCAGTAGTTTGTGTAGTACTTTCGTTACCTAGGTTGCCAGTGACGCGGCGCGGGACTGCCGGAGTTTCGCGTACACTTCGAAGGCTGCCGAGGCCGCGACAGCCCCAACTGCTTCAAACACTGCGTAATGCGACACCACCGGCAACAGATTCTGATATTTGCTATGGAGCGTAGGCTGTTGATGCCAGCGCTGCTTGTTCGCTGCTTACTGCACAGACGGCGGAACACGGTGCTGGAAACGCCGTGGGGCTACGCAATGCCCTATACCTGCTTGATGGGAAGACAGCACGTGAAATTCCTGCTCTTTTGGCTGGCCTTACACTGTGTCAGCTGTCCAGGCGAGACAACAGGCACGATCGTAAGTAAGCAGACATGGGAATTCGATTACGCGTGGCGCATGCTGGATCGCATGGCTCGCGGGCGTGGCCGCAGATCCGGGATCGATTGCCTGTTGATATCACTCCAATCCAGCATGACTCCGTCATTCATGATCGGGCTGCACAGACAGCAGGCCAATCGCATCGACGCTAAATTTGCGCGCGTTGTCATCGACAGGTGGGCATGACAGTGCACCGGCAGCTGCAGTGAGGAATTCTCCACCTCGATGCGAAAAGTTAGCCTTCAGTATGTGTTGAACAAGCCTGTTGGCCTGAAATGTGCGCAACCATTGCCACCAGGCATCAGCCTACGCCAGCCCATACGCGGACATCCGCTCACTGTCCCATGCTTCGCGGTATGCAGTTCCCAGTGGTTGACCAGCCTGGTCGTGGCACAGTTCGAGACGAGTGCGTATATCACCAGCGCAAGCTGTAGTATTGGGGTCGACCTCGGCCGTGCGGAGAGTATTGTCTTCGAGTAGGGAAAAGCAACTCATTTGCGCTGTGCGCATGTGTTACACGGAGATGAAAGCAAGAGCCCGGCAGCGAGGGCAACAGCAGGAAAGCAGACGGCCAACACCCCCCGAAGGCAGACAGCAACAAGCAGCAACTGTCTCAGGCGAAAAGTTGAAACGAACCGACACAACCAACACAACGCTGTGCGCATGTGTCGGGGCTGATATCTGGTTTGTGTGGCGCATGCTGGCCGTTCGTTGCCACCGGTGCTCTCAAGGGTTCTTTCGCATGTGTTACACAGTGATAGATCTAGGACTCAGCAGCGCCGAGGCAACAGACCAGGCAACAAGCAAACAGACAGACCGGCCACCGCAAGCACCAAGGCCACGCGCCGCACGAGCAAATGCCACAACGAACTAACGCCAGCGCGAAAGCAGACACGCACACACCACGCAGTACCACGCAGGCCACGCGCACACCAAACACACAGCCAGCACTCGCCGGGCCCACAAGCGGTCGTCGGCGCGACACTAGCAGTCTGCACGGGCGCGACAGCGCGCGCTACGGCGATGTCCGAGGCCGCGAGGCACCGGTCCCAGGAGCCATAGCCTCAGCCAGCCCGGCAGCCCAAGCGGTGTCCGGGGAGGGGCACAGAGGAGAAACGGCGGACGTGCGCTGGGAGGAGGGAAGAGGGAGGGAGGGAAGAGCGAGGGATCGGGTGCGGGGGGGGGGGGGGGGCATGTGCTGTACATGCGCAGCGCATGTGTCTTTCGCATGTGCTGTACATGTGCAGCGCTTTGCACAAGTCTATCACTGTGTAACGCAGCTGCATGCCGGTGCCGCCAAAGGCTTTGCATGCTGACTAAGCCACATCTGCTTCAGGACCGCGTGGGTGTGGTTGTGTCGGCTGTGTCGGTTCGTTGTGGCTTTTCACCTGGGACAGTGATTGCTTTTTGCTGGTGTCTACCTTCGGGGGGTTTTGGCCGTCTACTTTCCTTCTGTTGCCCTCGCTGCCGGGCTATTGCGTTCATCTCCGTGTAACACACATCTGCTTCTGCCACGCTATTAGCGGCGCAAGAAGCGGCCCCTGACACGTTAGCCATCGCGTGCCACGATGACCTCACGGTGCAGGGTACGGTCGAGCAAGTGGTCGCCATGGGTCGAGTTGTGCAATCCCGTCACCAGTGCAACAAGCAGAAGACGCTCGTCCACTGCACCGATCCCGCCAAGGCCTCGCACGCAGCCGCCTGCCTAGGCGCCACGGTCGCCACTGACGGCATGGTCGCATGTGGCGCGCCACTGGGCACCCCTGCCTATGTGGAGGCGTATGTGCGCCGTAGATGCAAACGCACCGTCGAGCTCATGCAAAAGCTGGCAGGCCTCCCGCTGGCGGCCCAGACACGGTGGGCTGTCCTCTTCCAGTGCCTGCAACATCGCGAAGCACACCTGCTGCGCACTACCGACTGGGCCCACCTCGAACAGCCGCTCATGGGCGTCGAGAACGCCAGCGTACACGCCATGTGCCGCATCATCGAAACGCAACAGCTCACCGACCTACAGCGTGAGCAGGCCTTGCTCCCTCATAGACATGGCGGCATGGGTCTGCGACACTACACAGCCGACGTTGCTGACGCCGCCCGCCTCGCGTCGGCAGCAGTTGCGCACGCGGTGCTCGCGGACGGCATCGACGGCGGCAAGCTGTTCCGCGGCGACGCCGCGGTCCAGCACCAGGCCCGCCTCGCACGCTTGCGGAAGGCATGGCCGGCCGTGCAGGGAATCTCAGACTGCCCGACCCCAGCCGACGCCTGGTCGTCTGACGCTGGCTCGAAGCTGCGCATGACGCAGCTCCAGAGCGCGCTCAGCCGGGCGGAGGCCGACGCGCGCTGGACCGCCACGCGCGACTATCTCGAGACCCTGAAGCACGGGCCGAATCCCCAATCGGCGGAGACGGCGTGCGCTGATCTCGCTCGCCTCCTCAGCTGCTCTGGCTCGCTGGCCTCGGCGTTCCTCACTGCCTGCCCCGGCCCGGTGACGGGCCTGACCGACCATGAATTCCAGGTGGCCGTGCTGCTGCGGCTGAGTGAGCCGCTGCTACCCGTCCTGGAGTCGGATGAGGCCTGCCCCTGCGGCCGCGTGGCTGCGTCCGGTACACACAGTGTCATATGCGGACAGCTATGGGCAAGTTCAGTCCTAAAGCACGACCTCATCACCGTGGCTTGGAGGCGGGTGCTCATGCGCGCGTCGATCGCTTCATCGCTGGAGCCGCACGTTGGCAAGCTCCCCGGGGGCATACGCGTGCTCCCCCTCCGCGGCAGCCGGCAGTCGACACCAGCCGCGCCGCCGGCGGACTTTACGCGCCCGCCGGCTGCGCCGTCTGCGAGTGCACCGGCCACGCCGTGTCAGCAAGACCCGCCGCCGCCGCCGCCACCGCCGCAGTCACCGCCCCCGCCGCCGCCGCCACCGGACCCCCCAGCCGATGCCGCGCCGGTCCAGCCCCCACCCCATCTCTCGCAGGCCCTCCAGGCTTCGGACGTGCCCCACACCCCTCATGGCACCCAAGCCCCGGCTCCGGCCTCCCTTACCCTTACTGCCGCTACCGCCCCCCCCGCCGCGGCCCACGCCCCGACGCGCGACGCGCCCCTCGCCTCTGACCGAGAGGCAGCGCCCCCTGCCGCACCCCCGCTGCCCCGATCGCAGCGGCCTCCGCAGCGCGGCGACCTCTTGGCATTCCTCACCACGCGCATGGCGCTGCTGGACGTGAAGGTGATGCACCAGCTTGCCAGGTCGCATGTGCGCGGTGCGTCACGTGAGGCTGGCGCGACCGCCGAGAAGGGCGCACGGCAAAAGCGCGACAAATATGGCGCCATCACAGGTGCCGCCCAGTTCATCCCGCTCGTGCATGAGACGTATGGCAGGGTTGGACGGGACGCGTACCGCTTCCTCCAGACGGTCGCGGAGGTTGCCGCGGGACACGGGGCGGTGTCAAAGCGTACTTTCCTTCTCAATGCCATGCGCGACCTGTCCACAACGTTGTGCCGCGCGCTGGCGCGCCAAGCCCGCGCGGCCGCGCCCCTCCGTGCTAGACTGGTCGGACGGGCGCTGCTGCCGGGCCTTCCTGTCCCCACAGACGGCCTGCCGGCGCTGACAGGCCATCGCGCATAAGCTTGCGTCGCCCCCCCCCCCCCCCCCCCTCGCCCATCCCGCCCCGAGAGCCCCCCCCCTCCACCCATTTCACCCTGCAGCCCCCCACCCCCCCTCCCCCCCGCACCCGATCCCTCCCTCTTCCCTCCCTCCCTCTTCCCTCCTCCCAGCGCACGTCCGCCGTTTCTCCTCTGCGCCCCTCCCCGGACACCGCTCGGGCTGCCGGGCTGGCTGAGGCTATTGCTCCTGGGACCGGTGCCTCGCGGCCTCGGACATCGCCGTAGCGCGCGCTGTCGCGCCCGTGCAGACTGCTAGTGTCGCGCTGACGACCGCTTGTGAGCCCGGCGAGTGCTGGCTGTGTGTTTGGTGTGCGCGTGGCCTGCGTGGTACTGCGTGGTGTGTGCGTGTCTGCTTTCGCGCTGGCGTTAGTTCGTTCTGGCATTTGCTCGTGCGGCGCGTGGCCTTGGTGCTTGCGGTGGCCGGTCTGTCTGTTTGTTTTTTGCCTGGTCTGTTGCCTCGGCGCTGCTGAGTCCTAGATCTATCACTGTGTAACACATCTGCTTCAGGACCGCACCCCTGTCTCGCTGACGCGTCGGAAGAACCAGTCACTGAAGTCCACAGCCAGATGATTTGTTCATCTCCCCGTAGAATGCCAGACCCAGAGCGGCCATAGCACCCCTCTGACTTGATCCGCATGACATTTATTGTTGTGTTCTGAAGGGGCGGAGTACCGTGACGTAAGTGGTGGTCAGGCACTATGCGCAATTCCTCAGAAGGAGCAGTTATTGCAGCACATGTACAGGGCAAGGAATGAGACGGTGCGATGTGCCACCCAAGCACACCCAGCATCCCGCTCCCCGGAAAATGCGGCGACACTGTGATCCACACCTCTGACTGTCCACTTTCTTGCTTGTGGACAACGACTGACCCTGCTTCAGACCTGCAGGTTGTGATTCGAATCGACTTGCGATGCAACACAACACGCACACTCTGTTTTCCTCGGCGCTGCTGATGCCTAGATCTATCACAGTGTAACACAACACGCCCGCACACAGTGTCTCTAGCAACGTTGCTGAGCACGAGAAGAGACGAGATCACGCGTTACATTTCAACCATATGCATACTGCAGACACAGACACATGTACACCTCTCCCACACACCAACACAGCATGGGACAGACCGTACACGTGACCGTCCGCCAGGCCAGGTGAGAATGCCTGCCTGCCGTGCCAGCATGCTGCCCTGTCTTGTTATCGTTTGGACCGCCACCCAACGCAGCTGTGCCGGCACGACTCCGCCACGCTCCGTCTCTCAGCGATATCCCTCGCGGAATATAGCGGGAACAGAACGCGGGAACCAGACAGTCGCACCATCCAGCAGGATGCGCTGAAATGCTACGCGGCCTCGTCACCACAACACGCAGCCCCCTCCACCCCCTGCCCCCATGCAGTCGCCGCAGTATGTGCAACGCACGCACACACAGGCCCCCTCTGCGTAATTGCCTGCAGCGCTGTACGCCAAGGCCTCTCGCACTCAAACTCACGCACATGGGCACCCACACTCTGCACCCGTACATCGCGATAGCTGCACATACGGCACGGCATAAGGCAAGAAGCCGCCTGCTGTCAATGTAACATAAAAAACAAGAGACTGGGGTGTGATCGCCACCGCTGTGATGGCAGGCTAGAGCTCGCCGCACGGCTCTGCGAGGGTGGCATCGCACTCGAGCGTTATTCAGTGACCAGATGAACAAATTTAGAGAGCAGTGCCCCCCTCTCCCTCCCCCCCGCCCCGCCCAACACCCTTCACCACACATTCCGCAGTAGCAGCACTTCCCAGGACGGTGGGGACTTGCACCTACTGACCTGATTGTGTGCTGTGTACCGCCACTGCCCCAATGTGACGGGTGTGCTGGACTGTACGTTTAAAATCACGCAAGCCTTAGACCGCAAATACTGCCGCAAATAGTCCCAACACGGTTTGGTGCAATGGCATGAAAAGAAAGTTCACATTTTGCAAGGAGGAGAACTCAAGTCCATGGAAAGCGGAGACGCTGGAAAAACGAGACGGAGAACTCAAGTCCATGGAAAGGTGAGGTGATTCCACACGGAAAGTGCAAGCCTCACGCTGCGACGGCACACCCTGCGGGTGCCCTTCTGTCTTGCTGCTGTACAAGTGACATCCGCGGCCACGCTGCGACCGCGCACCCCAGATCCCCAAGCAGTACACACATTACCCCCTCGCCCCTCCACCGTAGCCCCGGGCCAGGTGACGCTCTGAGCGCAGCTGTCACTTCGCGACAGACTCATGCCGCACGCGTGACAGCACAGCCCACCTCGCATGCATGTGGCGTCGCTTCGCGACATACACCCTCACGCAAGACGTGCGCTGCAGAAGGGTTCACCTCACGCGCATGCGCCGTTACACAGCCCTCGAACGCCCGGCACAGCACCAGCGCCCAGATCGCGCTGTGCGTGCTGTGGGTGGGCACTAGGCCGCCGTGGCACACTGCTGCCGTGACCGACCCGGGTGAGCTCCCAACACCCCTCCCCCGCCGTCCCTGCCTCCGCCCTCGGCCGCTGGCTGCAAGTGCTGATCACCCCAAAGCCGGGTTGGGGAAAAGCCTCGCGGGGGTGGGGCTAGATGCATGCCGGGAGGGAGAGGCGTCCCGGGCCCGGCCGGGGGTGGCTAGATGGTGCGCGGGTGCAGCGCCGTGCCGTCGAGGGCGGCGCGGCAGGTGTAGCAGAAGGTGGACACGGTGAGGCGCTGCGCCGGGTCGCGGTGCAGCAGGCCGAGGATGGCAGTGCGGAAGAGGCCGAGGCCGCCGAGGATGCGGTCCGCGCGTGGCCCCTCCTCCCACGGCAGCAGCACACCGCTGTCGCCCGCGATCTGGTCCGACACCTGCGCATACTGCATCGCTGAGTGGGTGAGCAGCACGCATGCCCGGCATGCATGAGCCATGCGGTGCTCGCATGCATGAGCTTGCTGCGCACATCAGGAGCGTGTGCCAGTGCGGAGGCGGGCGACACAGTATGCAACACGTGCATGGAATACTCTACCTGCTTGGAACGTGCACTGCTGTCGCCATCGCATGTCCAGCGCTAGCCCCCAAAACAAGAGTGATCGTGCAGCAAGGTGTATTGTGGGTATCATGCACAGCATGCAAAGCACGCAAAGCACGCGCAGCACGCACCGCGTCGCGGAGGCTGCCGCCGGCTTCGAAGAGGGGCTCCCTGGTGAGGAGCTGCACAGCCATGGCCCCCAGCGCCCATGCATCGGTGGCCGCGGCGGCGACCTCGTCGGTGGCACCGCTGCGCCATGCGCGCACCGTCTCGGGCGCAGCATACGCTAGCGTGAACGCGAGCGGTGCGCGGTCGCCGATGCGCGCGGCGCAGCCAAAGTCGATGAGCGTCCACCGGTTCTCACGCGGCAGCCACATGACGTTGGCGGGCTTGAGGTCGCGGTGCGCGTAGCCGGCCGCATGCAGGTCGGCGAGCCGCTTGGCCACGTGGACCAGCACCTGCAGCCCGACGCATGCGTGAGGTCTCTCACGCGTGATAACGTGGGATCTCCCATGAGAGGGGTATGACCGGCGAATGCATGCATGCACGCCGAGCCAGCCGTGCGACAGAACCCTGTCAAGTACGCATTCACAAGCTGCGACATGGACAGCTTTGGGACATGGACAGTCTTGGGTGCCCAAACTGAAGCACATGCATCTGACAAGGCTGCATAACCTCACTGCGCAAGTGCTCGTGTAATCAACACAGTGCGCGTCTGCTGCCCTATGTCAAATTCAATACAGCGTAGTCCCATGGTGCACTGCCAGACTCCCTCCTGACACACGAGTGCGTCAAGTCGTGCAGCCGGTCGTGCCAGTGAGAGACGTGCATCCTGCCGTCACCTGCACCAGGCAAAGTAACGCAACAGTCAAAAATATGTTGTATACAGGAAGCGACTCGCACCGCATACACGAGCGGCCGGTCCGGCTCCGCGCGGTGGCACCACATATCGAGGGACTCCCCCTTCTCCATGATGATGCATGGCGGCATCCTGTGGCCATGGGGGTCACGGAACTCCCCGTCCAGGTTGTCCATAATCGCCTTGGCCTGCGGCAGAAACGCGCCGAGAGGTCCGGAGCGGTCCGTGTACAGCGCGGCCTCAGCGGCAAACGTAACGTTAGAGGCAAACGCCTTCATCGCAAACTCGTGCTGCGTCCGCTGCTGCCGGATCATCTGCACCACCGCTTGGCCTGCACACACGGCCTACCTGCCTTAGAGGAAACCCTTGCCTGCAGCCGCTCTGATGCGCCGCAGACGGGGCAATCCGGCACATCTCGCTGCGACAAGATGCCCCGCTGCACTGATGTAGCCCTGGCTCAATAATTCCAAGTGCAGTGCTGTACCAGTACAAGAGCCTCGCATGACTTGCAGATGCCAGGCCAGCTTCCGACTCACACAGTGTGAACTGCGCAACCTTCTAGCAGTCGCTTCTCAGTTGAAGCGCCAGCTCGGCCTTGCCGCTTGCTGTATTGTACTATTACTAATCTGCTGAACAGCAGGCACCATGTTGGCAGGGGTTGCCGGTAGGCAGGGGTGTAGTGTGAATGCGCACCACCCTTGAAGCGCGTGCCGAGAGCCGGCCCAGACATGACGTACTCCCGGAGCAGCGGGGCTCCCGCCGCAAACGCGTCGAGCTGGTACTCTATGAACTCCAGCCTCGCCCGCAAGTCCGCATGTGGCGGAAGTGTAGCCCGCACGCTCACCTCATATGAGCTGTCACCTACGCCTCCCCCTGTCACCAGCGTCGCCACGCTCTCGCGGCTGACAGCCGGCGGCCCGGTGCGGCCGCCTGGCGACGGTGGCGGTCGCGGCGCCCTCGGAAACCCGATCTCGGCGGTGCCATGTGTAGGGTACCCCGGCGCGGGCCGTGCATCAATCTCGGGTACGAATGGGGACGCCGCCCAGCTTGCACGGCTGCCGACGCTGCCCTGCTGTGCGGCCTTCAGCGTGCAGGGTGCGGAGCAACAGGGTTCCGGCTCAAAGATCGCATTGGAGGTGGTGGTGGTGAACTGGTGGTGGCTCTTCACCCGGCGCTCGGAGCCGGCGCCATACATTTGGCTGCTGCTGTCATATATGGGGCCGCATAGCGCGGTGGCGGCTATGGCGGCCTCCGCTGCCGCGAGCTCAGCCGCATCCCGCATCCATCCGGTCAGAGGTCGCCTCCTCTCTGACAGCCAGCCCATGCCGGCGATGGCGGTTGGCGCTGCAGCGGCGGAAGGAACGGCGGTGGCGGAGGAGGCGGCCGTTGCGCCGGCGCTGCCGCTGCCGTCGAGCGCGGCACCCAACTCGGTATCGCTGGAGAGACTGCGAGACCGTGTGCGGGACGGGGGCATCATGGCAGCGAGGCCGTGAGCCGGAGGCAGCGTCATGCTGCCGGTGCGGGTGGACGCGTTGCGGCCGGTGGATGTGTCGCGGCCGATGCTTTGCATGGACGACATACGTGTCGACGACGACAGGCATGCGGACGGGTCTTCTGACGCCAGCAGGTTGTGGCAGATCTTGGCCGATGACTCGTTCTGGAGGGTCGGGCCTTTTCCCCGTCGACTCTGAACACGCATCCCATGCAGCGTTACCGGCGTGTGGGCAGCGGCTCTCACGTCCGCGGCAGCGGCTCTCTCAGCACGGCATGTGGCATACGTGTTCTCAGCCGGAATATTATGATGCATGCGCCTGCGTTCATGCGTTATCCCGAATGCGCACATGAGCCACGACTGGCGGTCGCAGGCAAGACAGAATAGCATCGTACTGTATATATTCCCCGGTCAGCGCCATCTGACTTCTGCCGGCATCGCCTCCGAATGATCACCAGAGCGGCAATAGCGACGGCCACGGTGATAAATGCGGAAATGGCGACAAGAATGACCAAAGCCTGCATCCCTGGGCCCATCTGCCGGCTGTTCTTGCGCTTCTTCTTCTTTTTCTTTTTGTGGTGCTCTCCCTCCTCCCCTTCCTGCTCAGCGCCCTTTGGCTCCTCGGCATCACGCGCCTGTGGCGCAGCTGCTGTGCGCTGCGCTGCGTCAGTCGCGATCTGCGCGTCGCCGGGCATTGGCGCCGGCAGCTGCGCAATGGACACGGCGGGAGGAGGCGCGGCAGCCTGCTGCACGCTGTGTGGCGTGGTGCTGGGATTCTGATCGTCAGAGATGTCTGGAAACAGCGGCGTCGCGGGGGGTATGGTGGTCACAGGTGGGGGTGCGGCAGCGGAGCCAGCGTCCGAGCCGGGGTCGACGGGGCCTCCGGTGGCAGCAGTCGCTGCTGGCTCTTCTGCAGAAGGGCCTTCGACCTGCATTTGTTGTAGGTGCACGTGATGCACTGGGTGCGCATGCATGGTGCACTTTGTGCGCATGTATGATGCACTAGGTGCACATGATGCACTGCGTGCGCATGCATGATGCACTAGGTGCACATGACCACATGATGCACTGGGTGCGCAACAAAGTGGCATGGCCTGTTTGGCATGTCTCTTGTGAGTGCTACCCTTTGCTACCTATCCACTCTGACATTGGTGAGACTGCCCTCACGTACAATCTGCCCTACCGGCTAGGAATGCCAAGGAACGGCAATCCCCCCTACAGGCGCGGCTTCTTGCCAGCAGCTCCAATCATGGCTGCCGAGTCGCGGGCCCACACAGCCCTGAGCCACCAGACTCATGCAGAACCCACCGCTGCTCACCAGCAGCTGGTGCCACGTCATACCCGCCCACCAATGCCAGCACGCACAGCACGCAGCACGACATCAGCCCATGGGCGCCCCACGTGTGCGCCAACGCATGCGGTGGCTACAGGTGCACCGGCCTGGCACACATGCATGTATACAAACCCCTGCATGCGCATGCAGCACACACAGCACACGCAGCGCGCACCAGCAGCTCCTCGGCCCCTTCCGACTCGAGGAACAGCCCGGCAGGTTCCCCGCCGAGGGGCTGGATGCGCGCAAACTCGCCGGCTGCGTCGCCGTAGAAGAGGCGCAGCGTGGTGTCGTCGGCGAAGAACTGCGAGGTGCCTGTGAGGTCGATTAGGTCGTACGGCGCGTCGTTGCACGTGAAGGTGCAGTTGCGAACGCGCACCGCGCTGCCGTACGCAGCCTGGATGACGCCCGAGACGGCGGTGGCGACGGAGTTGCCGATGAAGGCGACGCGCTCAACGGCCACGGAGGAGCCGTCGCCAGACGTGGACAGAACGGACGTGACTTGCGCCATGTGCGACACCTGGCTGTCTGCAGCAGTGTGCTCGCAGAGGTGAAACAAAGCAGAAAAGGCGTCCGGCCGTTTGCAGCGCAGAAATTGCCCATTGCTGCAATGGTCACGGCAGACAACACGGCAGTTGTCGCTTGCCAGCAATGACCAACGGCCACAGCAGCATGCAAGCCTGTTAGAAGAGCAGGAAATGTCGTCGAGTAGAAAATGTCGTAGCTAAAACTCCCGCGCTCTGGAAGGTAGGCTTCGTATAGCTCAAAGTAGTGTAGCGAGAAGCAGCATTCAGGGAGCAGTAGAGGATCAGGCTGAGCCGGTCAAAATCATGAGGCACCGAGCGCTTGATAGATCGCCGTCACGAGTACTCACCGACGAAGTTCCAGAACCCATGTGAGGAGGGCACTTTGTTCACAGCAACAGTGCACGCATGTGCCGCAGGCGTTGGGGCGCACCAAGAAAGTGCGCTCGTCCCTCGACCTGGACAGCAGTGCTAGAAGAGACACCGTCGTACTGCAGGGCGCAATCAGACACCCACAGCGAGGAGTCTTCACCAGGGCTGACGTGGATGATGGTGACGGCGGAGCCGCGGCCGCTGCCATGCATGCGGAGGTACATGTGCGAGATCCACAGCGCAGCGCGCGTGTCAAAGATGGGCGCGTCGGTGACCATCATGCACTGCCGCGGACTGCGGTTTAGGGTGGGCTTGCGCTCCTGGAGCATGCGCTTCATCGCCTGCGGCATATCCGCGTCCGTGCAGTTGCCCTGCATGAGACCACACGCTCCTTCGCCCTTTGATGTTGCCGAGAACACAACGCGGACGCGAACACACGCTGCCGATGAATCCACCCGCACCAGGCACGCGCACTACCATGAATGCCACCAGCACGGGTGTATCCCCTACTTACAGCACAGGCACAACCGCACCCATAATTGTCGTGAGGCCACTGTGAGAGCAATGCGTTTGTTCTGCAGTGTTTCATGGCCCGACGAGAGGCGCCGCCTCCGGCAGACGTGGCAAGCGTGGAGGCCGCAGAGCCGGCACTGCTGTCGCTGCTGCACGACACGACCTACGGGCCTATTACGCATGTGGGGCGCAAGCACACGCTCAGATTCTTGCTATTCACAGTGCTCTAGACATCACACAGGCAGCAGCAGCCCGAACACGGGAGGCGGTTCCCAACGGCCCATCAATTTGGCGGTGTACCCTGAAAATTAACGGACCGCCTTATCTGACAATTGCTCATAAACGCGTCCACCAAAGCTGCTGTAATTGGGAATGCTCAACCATAAATCAGGGATAACGGGCGCATCTATTCGGCGGGAGTAAAGCAGGGAACGCACTGTCACTGTCTTGAGCGTCGCGGGCAGCGTGCCCAGCAGGTAGGTGAGCGCGCCGTCCACGCCGCCATCCATGCCGTCGTCGCCGCTGGCCGGGTCGCCTACTGCCGCCCCATCTGCGCGACCCCGCGCCTCTCCCGCACTGCCGCCGCTGCCCCCGCCGCCTAGTAGATCTGTCAGGTCCATGTGGCCTCGCACCTCGAGATGCGCGGCCCCGGCGCTGATCGCCGTCAGCAGCTCCAGCGGCGTCGTCACAACCACCACCTCCTCTGCCTCCGCGCTCTGCCGCAGCCGCCGCAGTGCCGCATGCGATTGCACGAGGGACGCAGAGGCTGTATCTTTGGCGTGGCCGGGGTAGCCCGGGCGGTCGCCGGGCGTGGCGAGCAGCGCATGTGCATGCCCTCCATGTATGTGCAGTCCGCACGTGGCTGCGGCGGAGATGAGGGTGAGAGCGCAGGCAGGCAAAGGGCCTAGCATGAGCTTGTGCTGCGCGACCGGGTGGCTGCCTTGCTTGCCAACAGTCTTCCAGGCAACGGTGCCTGCAACACCAGCGACAGGTTGGGAACACATGTTATCCATGGGAGATACTGGGGACATTCATAAGGTCTGGAGTGGGCGAGGAGCGTGGAGCTGAACTGCAGCCGATACCAGCCCCGGCGTTAAAAATGAAAAAAATGAAATCGGACAGCACGCCGCATCCGGATGGGCATCGGCCGCAGCACCCCTACGAGCAGGAGCGGGAAAGGGGGCAACATGGGTGACGCACGCAACAGCAGTCGGAGCGGCAGCAGCAAGAACGCAAGGACCCGAGCCAGAACACCAAGCCCGCAGCTGCGACCACGAGGGCCTCGTGACGAGGGCAAGCACACCGCCCCCGCCGCCGCAGATGCAGACGCACACGTCAGACGTATCGTATCAACAGGTAGCCTGCTCCACAACAACCAGGCACATGTGCAGAAGGATGTGCACGGCTCACTCCTCGCACTCATGGTGCGCTCAGAGCTGGGGACCGTCGGTGCCCTGTACGTGCTGTGTGCTGTGTGATGTGTGCTGTGCTGGTGGAGGGTGCCAAGTGCAGGAAGTCATGCCGGTGGCTGCGGTGCTGACCAACCTCAGCTTGCTGCCCTCTGCGCTCGTGAGGTAAAGGCGTGGCACGCTTTTGTATACACGCTCAGTATACACGCTTTTGCCTGAGTATACAGTAGTGCAAGCAGGGCAGCATGGCAGCTCCGGCTGAGGACTTGGAGCCAGGTGCCAACTGTAGATCTACAGCGTAGCTGGCTGCATGTATGAGACCGTTCAATGTGCTCTGTCAGCCTGTGGACCAGTGAAGGAAAGAGAGTTTATGACTGAGCTGGGATGTCACGTGATGGTGCTCTGGCTGCGATCCAAAGCCACAGGAGGTGGGACAGAGCATCCATGACTCTGCACCACATGCCTGTTTGAAACAGAGGCTAATAGGCTGAAGCTATGGGCGAGCCGGACAGCACATGTCGCGAAGTTGGCGCAGGTCGAGCAAACCTTGTTGCAGCTGCGGAGTTGCAGGAATTCCCTGGCATGGGATAGATACGGGGCCTTGGAATGAGAAATTCAATTGAAGGGCAAATCTACCCACCATAAGTGAGTGCGCCTGCAGCGGCTTGTTGCAAGTCCGTTGATTGAATTCATTTGAGCACAGATGTGATTTTACTCGCAACAGCGGCCTTTGTGGCCACCAGTGTGCAACGGAGATGACAAAGCAGCACTCTGCTGGGACTGGAAAGCCAGTGTAACCTGACAGAGTGGAGCTATGCAGCGAGTCGGCGCGGACAAAGCATGGCATACTGTTAATGGCTTACAATCTGAGCTGTGCCTTGATTCTATGGCTTTTACCGTCCTTGATCACATAGAACTGTGCCAGAGTGAGGCCGGCAGCACATAATACAAGAATTCCCTGCATCCAGACCAATTGCCCCGGGTATGAGGTGAAGAGTAGAGTTCGATTTGCTTTATGAGCCTTTCACGACCCATCGATGTGCATCACGTCCCGTAGCCGTGCCACGCAATGGTCGCGCGACCGGTTGGACAAGCTTGCCGGTGAGCTCACGCTGACTGTGGAGCAGCCAGACGCCTTGAGAGTGTGCGTACAGTACAAATATAAATTTTGATATATATCGCCAAGGATTGCATAGCTGAGCGGAGGCGATGTGATTACGGAACGTGGTCACTGGAGCACGACCTTGTGTGCACGGCATCGAATTCGATGGTGGCATGACCACTTAAAGTGCTGGCATGCTGTTGCATCAGGACCGACATATGAATGCTGTTGGCGTACCTTTTGGAGGATTTGGCGAGTCTGCAGTCCGCTACGAGTCATGCGCGCGGGTTATCGCGACGTCGGTCTCGAATCGCTTCGCATGAACAACATCGCTGAATTCGCCCGCAACAAGAGAGCAACACTAGTGTGAAGTGACTGTTCAGGCGGAGGTGTAACGCCTTAAATATTGCAAGGGAACGAGCGCTACCAGCATACCCTTGGGAACTGCACATGTACGTAGCGATGCATATGGTTACAAAGCCCAAACCACAGCTGAAAACATTGGCCTAGGGGATCAGCTGTACTTCCTGCCAGCATAGGGGTGGGTCTCTGCGCCCACGTTTTCGCGTTGTTGTGGCTGACTCCTGAAGTGTTGCGGGTACCTGGGGCGCGAGTGTGCAAGTATCTGCATGCGGTGGCTACAGGTACAGTCCGTGGTCGCCTTTCAAGATTTGCTGGTCGGCTGAACATGTATGCATGCGGGCACGAAGCTATTCGCTTGGTGCACTGGATCGGAGCCCCTCGATGTAACAGTGCATGCGGGCACGACGCTATTCGCCGCCAGCGCTCGGCCGCACGCATGCGAGAACGTGCATACAGCATTGGCTGTTTCGTTATGCTGCGTATCGGTCAGCTACTTTCGCCTTGTACGCAGATGCAGGTTCTATTCTGACGATTAGTGCTGATCTTGCTCAAGTGTGCCTGATCTGCGACATGTCGCGACGTAGCTACGCGTGTGCCTGAAGGACAGCTGGCTGGCGCCCATCAGTTGCAGACGAGCGTTGACGCCATCCAGCCGCGTGATGCAATGGCAAAGCGCCCCCTGATGCGCCGCTACGTTTCAATGATGCTGCGACATTTGAGATCTGAAGCTTCGACACCAGTCGACATACATAAGCAGGCATATAAGCAGGCATATATGACCGAATGGCTTGACCGAATGACAGTGCGGATGCCTCATCTAGACTCACAAGGCCCTAACAACAACGGCGACTTTGGATCCGTTCTTGAGGACGCTCGCAGCAGGCGCAAGCCCCAACGAGCCTGCCTTACACTCACCGCAGCGATCGATGCGAGAAGGTGACCTGCCGTTCGCGGCCTGCGACAGCGACGTGACTCGTTGAACACGCACAGAAATATGTCTGATTGTTCTCTGGAGTGAAAGGAAGCGGCTGTCATGCAAGGGCTGCATGAAGCTCTCGTTGCACATGCTTTTGACCCCGCATGGAGTCATTGTCAATACAAATCGAACAGAGTCGCATCAGCATCTATGCGGGACTTTGTCACTCGTCAGAAATGTGTGAGGGCCATTTGTCAAGACGCACGGCAATATGGCCGCCGAGCATGTGTTGTCCTGGGAAGAGAGACCGCGCGGAGCCCGCGGGCCCGGAGTACCCGTGTCGCCACAGCCTGCAGCCAGGCCCTTGTTGAAGTTGGCCAGGCTGCACAGGCGTTTAGCCTTGTGCACATTCGTTGCAGACACGCGACGGTTTGCAGAGACATGCACAAAATAAGGAGACTATTGTCTGAAGATGACTTGGATCACCCTGGATCCTGACTGCCCAAAACACACATAGCAGATGTGAGGTGCAGTGTCGTGTGTCCATCTCTGGGAGGTTCATGACTGAAAACCATTCCAAATCCCAAGCGGGCGAGTATTACAAGTCGCAAAAATCATGACTGATCAGTAGAAATCACTGGCGAGTAAGTTGCCTGGCAACTTTCGGCTGTGCATGCACTACGAACTGCATGCATACTACAGCACAGCACGCAAGGTGGCACTGGGCACCCCTGCCTATGTGGAGGCGTATGTGCGCCGTGGATGCAAACGCACAGTCGAGCTCATGCAAAAGCTGGCAGGCCTCCCGCTGGCAGCTCAGACACGGTGGGCTGTCCTCTTCCAGTGCCTGCAGCATCGCGAAGCACACCTGCTGCGCACTACCGACTGGCCCCACCTCGAACAGCCGCTCATGGGCGTCGAGAACGCCAGCATACACGCCATGTGCCGCATCATCGAAAAGGAGCAGCTCACTGACATGCAGCCTGAGCAGGCCTTGCTCCCTCATTGACGTGGCGGCATGGGTCTGCGACACTACACAGCCGACGTTACTGACGCCGCCCTCCTCGTGCGGCAGCAGTTGAGCACGCGGTGTTCGCGGACGGCATCGACGGCGGTCAGACGTTCCGCGGCGACGCCGCGGTCCAGCACCAGGCCCGCCTCGCACGCTTGCGGAAGGCATGAACGGCCGTTCAGGGAATCTTAGACAGCCCAACCCCAGCCGACGCCTGGGCGTCTGACACTGGCTCGAAGCTGCGCATGACGCAGCTCCAGAGCGCACTCAGCCGGGAGGAGGTGACAAATATGGCGCCGTCACAGGTGCCGCCCAGTTCATCCCGCTTGTGCATGAGACGTATGGCAGGGTTGGACGGGACGCGTACCGCTTCCTCCAGACGGTCGCGGAGGTAGCCGCGGGACACGGCGCGGTGTCAAAGCGTACTTTCTTGCTCAATGCCATGCGCGACCTGTCCACGACACTGTGCCGCGCGCTGGCGCGCCAAACCCGCGCGGCCGCGCTCCTTCGTGCTAGACTGGTCGGACGGGCGCTGCTGCCGGGCCTTCCTGTGACCACAGACGGCCTGACGGCGCTGACAGGCCATCGCGCACAGGCTTGCGTCGTGCCCCCCCCCCCCTCCCCCCCCACCCATCTCGCCCTGCGGGCCCCCCCACCCCCTCAACCCATTTCGCCCTGCAGCCCCCCCCCTCCCCCCCCCGCACCCGTCCTTCCTCCTCCCTCCCTCTTCCCTCGTCCAAGCGCACGTCCGCCGTTTCTCCTCTACCCCCCTGCCCGGACGCCGCTCGTGCTGCCGGGCTGGCTGTGGCTGCAGCTCCTCGGACTGGTGCCTCGCAGCCTCAGAGATGGCCGTAGCGCGCGCCGGCGCGCCCGTGCAGACTGCTAGTGTTGAGTCGGCGACCGCTTGTGGGTCCTGCGAGTGCTGACTGTGTGTTTGGTGTGCGCGTGGGCTGCGTGGTACTGCTTGGTGTGCGAGTGTCTGCTTTCCAGCTGGCGCTAGTTCGTTCTGGCATTTGCTCGTGCGGCGCGTGGCATTGGTGCTAACGGTGGCCGTTCTGTTGGTTGCCTCGGCGCTGCTGAGTCCGAGATCTATCACTGTGTAACACAGCACAGCATGTACACTAGCAGTAAGTACCCCAGCACAGATCATTTCGTATCACACGCACAGATGTTTGCCATAAGCACGCCATTTCAGCACTAATCGTGCGACTGCATTGCTCACAGTATGCGAAATCAGAGGGATGATGTGCATAGCAGTGGTAACATGCTGTCACTGCCTGTGACCATCATGGTACAACAGGATGGCTTGCACTGGCAAGGGAACTTTAGCGATGGACCACAAATGATGCCACAATGCATGCATGCCCCATCTGAGGTTCTGTACGTGTGTTACACAGTGATAGATCTAGGACTCAGCAGCGCCGAGGCAACAGATCTGTCTTACACAGTGATAGATCTAGGACTCAGCAGCGCCGAGGCAACAGACCAGGCAACAAGCAAACAGACAGACCGGCCACCGCAAGCACCAAGGCCACACGCCGCACGAGCAAATGCCAGAACGAACTAATGCCAGCGCGAAAGCAGACACGCACACACCACGCAGTACCACGCAGGCCACGCGCACACCAAACACACAGCCAGCACTCGCCGGGCCCACAAGCAGCCGTCGACTCGACACTAGCAGTCTGCACGGGCGCGACAGCGCGCGCTACGGCCATGTCCGAGGCCGCGAGGCACCGGTCCCGGGATCCGTAGCCTCAGCCAGCCCGGCAGCCCGAGCGGTGTCCGGGGAGGGGCGCAGAGGAGAAACGGCGGACGTGCGCTGCGAGGAGGGAAGAGGGAGGGAGGGAAGGGGGAGGGATCGGGTGCGGGGGGGGAGGGGGGCGGGGCTGCAGGGCGAAATGGGTGGAGGGGGGGGGGGGGGGGCGACGCAAGCCTATGCGCGATGGCCTGTCAGCGCCGGCAGGCCGTCTGTACGTGTGCGGCAGTTCATGAGCCGCCATTTGTGCCACAGTGGCAGACACCTGCCGCAACAATGCACATAGCAGACTGCCAGCGCTGACGTGGCACATGCATGCACAGGTGTGTGTTTGCTTTCATGCTGCTAGTTCGAACGAATTCGTTCTGGCATTTGCTCGTGCAGAGAGTAGCCTTGGTGCTTGCGGTGGCCTGTCTGTCTGTTTGTGTTGCCTGGTCTGTTGCCTCGGCGCTGCTGGATCCTAGATCCAACGCTGTGTAGTACATGTGCACAGCGGTACTACTGCTCTGATGAGAGCATCTCTCAGCAGAACGCTCCCCTACTCTGCTTACAACTCAGATGAACACGGAATCGAACGGTGTTTGAATGGTGTTACTATATACAAGTAGCTGTTGCCGGCCGTTTGCTGGGATGCGGTCGCTTGCTTGCCTGTTGCCCTAGCTGCTGGACTCCTGCGCGAATCTGTGTGTATTGAACAATGTATACCACACTCTGCCATGAGTGTGGCAACGAGGCGAGGCAGGCAAGCAGTTCATGTGACGAGGAAGCCTAGCATGGGTGGCCTTCACCATGAAGAGTCTGCATCCAAACACTCAGTGTCAACCACAGCAGATGCTTGCTCACCTTGCAGACACGCACAGCACGGTGCAGCAGTCACTGACTCATCCCGCGTACCCCACGTGCTAACACCGTTCTGGTTCCCCTTGTACCGCCCACCCAGCGGGACATGCCGGCGCAGCTTTGCAAAGGTCGCGTGGCTGTGATCGGCCACCCACCTTGGTGCTGCCTGTTGCCGCTGTGTCAGCTGTGTGATGCCAGATTCCTCCTTTTGTTCGGTTGCTGCACCCACCACTGTTGCCCGTGGCTTGAAGGGCCGGCTGCCCATCTATGGCCCGTGCGCATGGCGGTTCAACTGTGTAATACATGCTCATATGTTCTGTGATGTATGTGTGTCAGCGTGCGCACCGGAGCCGGCACTGGCACGGCGTCTGCGCCCATCCGTGCGGGCATGTGCGCTCCCCCGCTCTCTGCGGCATGCAACTGACACATGCACAACGCATCCACCTCCCTTGCAGTTGCACGTCTACGCCAATTATTATGTGTGTCTTGAGGCTCACACATGCCAAAACACAAGCAGAGGTAGCCACCTCAAGCTTCAGCCGTAGCACGCCCGCCACGGTGACGACCGGGCCGCAATGATTACACGCACAGGATAGCTATAGAAGCGATGGCCCGACTGCGCACGACACAGTGCCACCCGCAGAATGCAGGAATCATCGTGGGGCACCAGTGAGCAGATGATCGCGAGCAGAAGACGCGGTAAGCAGGCCGCAGCCCGCAAAACGCAAAACATTGATACAGCTTGCCGTCCCACCAGTGTACTCGTAGACACAAGCCTGCCGAAGCTTCGCAAAGCCTGCCCACTCCTGTTACGGAGGCAGGAGGGCCGTGCTGTCAGAGGGTCAGTGAGGAGGGCCATATTACAGCACCGGATTCATCACAATCGGCCGCGGCCGCTTCCGCCCTGCCGTGCTCGGCGGCGCCGGCACCCCCGCTTCGCGCTGCGACAGCCGGTGCAGCACGCGGCATGCGATCTGCATCTGCGCAGCGTGTAGGGCCCGCTGACCAGCCGCAGCATGACGCGCCACAGCATGACGCGCCGCATCAGCGCCGTGCCGCTCACGCCCTGGTTTCCGCTCGCCCACACATCACACGGCGCGCGCAGCACGCTCTCAACCGCCTGGCTTCCACTCACGCACATGCATGCATGCCGCGGCGACGCATGCGGCCTTGAGCCACGCCGGCATGTGCGGAGTCAAGCAGCATTCCACAATGCTCGCAACGCCGCCGTCCGTGCTGTGCGCTGCGTGCTGTGGCAGTGCGCGGAGAAGGCTGAGGTGGCAAACAGGGTTAGGGAGTCTGCATCATCGAGGGTCGGGCCGGGTGGAGGGTGAGGAGCGGCGTATGCTGCGGCTGCTGTGATGCATGCTGCGGGGTACGCGGCGGGGGCCGCGGCGGGGGCCGCAGGGTTGACCCGGCTGCCTCGGACGGCGGGGGAAGGGGGCTCGGGGCTCCAGCCGCGGGACATGCGGCGGCGTCGGCACTGGGACGTGCGGGGGCGGGGGCTTTTGCGGCGGCCGCCGCGGACGACGGAGGGTGCTCCGGGGGCGGTGGCAGGATCGGAAGATTCTTGAGGCCAGGGGCTATAATGGCCTTGAGAACCAGCGGCGTGAGTGACGTGTCTGGGAGGCAGCAGAGGATGTGGCAGAGCACGTAGACAAACTGCAGGCCACATAAGCGCTGTGGGGCCTGAACGCGCATGCATGCAAGCGCGTAGACAAGCGGACTGCGGCCTGGCCAACGTGTGCAAGTCCGTCAGCGCACGCGGGGGAGCCCGGTCGGGAGCCGGGGCATGTGATCTGCAGCAGACATGCTGTGCGAGCTGCATACAGGCATGCTGGGCATGCTGCGGGGGCATGTTGCGCGTGCTCTGGGGATCACACAGTACAGTGCATGGATCCTTCAGTATGCGATAATGATGAAACAGCGCAACAGCCCGAGAGTAGACGAGTGCCGGAGTCAGGTTGTATAAGCGGGCGTGGCCGAGTAGCAGGGGCATGCCTGCCAGGAGTCCAGTTTCTCGATGAGCGGTGCTAAGAACCCGACAAACGGCACAGCGAGCCGCCTTGACCCAGAGCAGTGGATCAGTTCGAACAAGTGAAGCGCCTGTTGCAGTGTCAGTGCAGACGGGGCCAAACTGTCCATCACCTGCACGAACACCGACACCACTTCCCCGCTGATGCCGGCCGCCCTCACGCATGCCGACGGCGTCGCAGCCGCTGCGGCGCCGCAGAGCCGGCTGCGGTGGCAGGCCGCCACGAGGTCCGCCAGCTCCAGTGGCGCAACCGCCTGGGCCGTAGCGGCGCAGGCCCGGAAGAAGCCCCTGCTGGTGAGGGCAGCCGTGTGCTGCATGCTGAGCGGCGTGTCGCAGCGCGCAAAGCGCGCGTACATCGCAATCGGTGCCCCCAGTTCCGCCTCAAGGTTCATCACCTGTAGCCACCACGCTCTGCATCAGTGAGTTCACACTGTTCACCTATTCTCCCTGCTAGGTTCAGCTGATGCACAGCATATGATGCATAACATATGCTGTGCTGTGCTCTTTGAAAACTGGAGCAGGAACAGTCTTTGACCGCCTCTCTCCAGGTTGCTGGTGGTTGAGCGTTGTCCGCTCACGTGACACGAACCGCTTGCCTCGCGGACAGCCATGCCCAGCACGCCATGGTGCACGGCAACACGTGCAGCAGCAGCCTGCTTCCCACAAAAACTGACTGTGCACATCATGTGGGCTCTGATAGACACATGCTCTGTGGTGTCTACTGCACTATAGCTAAACCACCCTTTTCTCATCTCGTGCAGCGGAGCAACATGTGAATGGTGACATGTGAATGGCAGCAACGGCCAACACAGCATGCAGCGACTCGATGCAGACTTGAACCCAGTAGCGGCCTTTCTGACGGCAGCACACAGCAGAAACCCAAAAAAACAGTTGTTGCTTGTTGCTGTTGTCTGCTTTCGGGGGTTTGGCCGCCTACTTTCCTGCTGTTGCCCTCGCTGCCGGGCTATTGCGTTCATCTCCGTGTAACACAGCAGCAACCCAAAAAAAACAACCAACTATCCATTGTCATGCGTGCGGATGCCTGCCAACTGCCACACCTTTGTCTTTGTATTCTTCTCAGAGGCCATCACCGCACGTGTGGCGCACTTGTTTAGTGGCTTGGGATTCACTCGGGCTTTCACGTTCAGCTGTGCCAGTGTCGCACCACGCACAGCGCTGAGCACAGCAGCGGCCGGTGCAGCCGCCGGTGCAGCCGCCGGTGCAGCAGCGGCAGTAGCACTGTGTGCGGCCACAGCGGCGGCAGCGGGGTCGGCGGGTGCAAGCGACTCCAAGGTGGCTATGGCGGCGTGGAGACCGGATTTTACATTGCGCAGCACGCGGGGCCGCTCGTGCGCGGGAGCGCACTGCACCTCGAGTGCAAGCCGGAAGAGTGTGGACGACGCGCTGCTGGCGGCATTCACGTTGTGTGTGTCTGCTTTCCGCCAACGGAGCTTCCCGTGGCTGGGGTGTCGGCCAAGTTAGCGCCGGCATTGTGGTGTGGCGCCACGAGCGCGTCCAGCAGAGCCCCTGCCCACGCCTCGGCCTGCATATGGGTACCCCGGATGCGAGTTGCTGAAGGTGTGGGACTGTGCTGACTGCGCTGTTCCGGCTGGTAAGAGCCCGCGGTGGCTGCAGACTGTGGCGGTCGCAGACTGCGGTGAGAAATGCAGACTGCGGTTGGCAAGAACAAGCAACGGCCACAGCCGCAGCTGTTGCACATTGAGGCAGTTGTGTCTTGTGATTCACGCTGGCGACTCTAGAGCCGCTCCGGCGTATACACTCCTCGGAGATATTATATTACCTCATGAACATCAGACGGCTGAGCTTGTGACATGTCACATGGCAGACTGCACAATGCTGCACACAAGGTGATGCAACGCTGCACAGCACGCAGCCACGAACATATCTCTCCTGATCTTATCAGAAGGATGCCGGAACGAAGCCAAGGGGAGCTCTGAAGTATGTGCGACCGAGCGGGCACGTTGCAAAGTTGCAATTGGCAAGCATGTGACGTGACCACTCGCTGATCACTCATGTCTATCATGCAGATCTGCATGCAAATCACTCATGTGTAGCTTTATCTGGCAGATCAGCGCGCTCGAGGCGTACATGTGAATAGGAGCTCTTGGGAAGTGCCATGCCGCACTGTCTGTCGAAGAGTTTGTGACAGGCCGTCTAAGTACTGAATTCGCTTGCAGTGGGCATCATACGTTTTCACGCTACGACGGTTTTCCACGGCCCCGAGGCCGTCCTTCAAGTGTTGTATGTGAGATTCCAAGGCTTGAGCCCCCTTTTGTATCTTTTCATGATCATTTTTTGTCAATAACGGATGCTCCATCATATTGCTCCGGTCCTCCTGCCAAGCAAAGTCCCAAGGTAAGCTCATGCAGCTATAGAGCGACATATTGTTTGATTGACCTTTTTTTAACACTCCACTCTCCCTACTGATTGAGCATAGACCATGCCATCTGTGATCATGAAATTGGTAGAGCACCGCGCAATCTGGACAGCAGTCCCGGTACTTATTTGCACTAGACAGCTTCGCTAAGCCGTTTATATCGTTCATGGCTCACCTACGCGTACGACAGACCGTCTTCGATCGAGGCGGTGCGCATGCACACTCTCCTCGAGCGAGCGCACAGCAGGCATGGCCGCGGCAATCGTACACTTTCAAAAGCATCCACGAAACGCAACCATCTCTGGACTTTTTATGTTATGTACATAGGAATGTCCGCGGCGGCCTCGAGCGTGAATGCACTTTGCAGAGTCGGGAACCCCCGGTCAGACATTCTGTTCACGGAATTTAAGAACTCCAGGGAGACGCAGAACAGTGCATAGATGTAAATCCGAAGATCAGTTACTCACCATACTCTGTCCAGGACTGCAGCGATTAAGTTCGTTACTCGTGTGCTGCCTCAGTCGGTCGATGTGTCAGCGTCTGATGCCACGAGAGCGGCAAGGGCAATAGCTAGCGCTCTGATGCGTTACACATCCATATATTCTATTATATAGATAATGCAACACTGCGCCGAGATGTCCACTTCTGCCCACTGTTTCGCCAAATCCAATACACAGGCTATTTATAATAGCGCTACTTGCAAGCCGTCTAGAGGTAGCCACCTCGTGCCGCAGGTCTATAGGGCATAAAACAGTACATGTATGATGTATACACGCGAGAGGTTTCTATTCGGAGATACAGCGACGGTGTGGCGAGCGGTGCGTGGGGTTCGCACCCCACGTAAATACATGTAAATGTAAATGTAAAATGAGTTCCTTGCCGTAGCCGATTAAGCCATTGACATCTCCGGCGAACCGGGACTCAGGAGCCGTGGAGTTCGAAAGCGTGCGCGCAAGGTTAACGTTGCAACGCGTTGGGCGGAGACAGGCATTCGTGGAGCCAACCCGGAGCTTGGACAGCGGGTAACCGGCCATTGCTTTGTCGTCCTGCACTTCACGCCAAGGAGCGCCAGGGCTTTTCCAAGCACATGGAGGGGGGAACTCACTCAGCCCTATAGTACATCCAGTCCTGTCGCAGACACGGTAAACACCCAAAATCAGCTTTGGGGTCACTGAAGGGCATGACTATGTACTCTGGGAAGGTCTGCGGGCTCGTTTTGTGTAAAATGGTACATTCGGGCCAAAAACGGCTCTGTGTTTGGGGGTTTTGGACAATTCTTCCCAAACTCGCTGGGGGTGCTTTACAATGGCCGGCCCAAACGGCCTGTGGGCGCCCCAACCTCGGCTACGGGGCACATGAACAACCTGATTCCGATCAGAGTGCACATAAGCAATGGATGGGGCGCCTCAGGCCACCAGGGACCTGTGTGGACACCACACGCTAATTCAGAGGACGTGTGGGTTGCGTAGCATGCAGTGCATACTCAGATGCCAGGCGCTGATCTGCTGCATGTGCTCCTTGCAAAACGCCCCATTCACTATTGGGGGCCTGCATCGTTGCTTTTGGTCTGCAGACAGCAGCTAAGCGAGCGGGCAGGTATCATAGAGAATGCAAGAACACGTATGCAAGTGTTACACGGAGTGTGGTGTAGCAATGGCCCCCACCGTGCCAGCCATCCACGGATGGTAACTGATGCACGAAGGTCAGCCATGCGCAGCCTGCCTCCTCCATCTCTCACATCTTAACTATGCTGGCCAGAACAGGTAATCCTTGAATATCGCTGTGGGAAAACATGGGCTAAAATGTCCAACTAACGAGGAAGTCAGCAATTTCAATACTCAGATCCTTCCAATGTTGGATTGATTCACGTGGCCACAGGGGTAGAATACTTTGAACGTGGTGCAAACAAGGCCGACATCACAGCTGCCCAGTTACCATCGAGCATGGTCAATGCGGTCATGAGTCATGGCGTGCGCACGTCATTACCGTCGACCAGGAACGGTCGAGACCAGGTGAAACCAAGTTAGGTCCAGGCAATACCGATGCATCGCGATGATCAGTACATGTTAGGTGTTGTGTATGGTCTGGGAACGATGGCGTTGCTTTGGGGTGCGTTTGGGGCCATATTGAGGCAGTTTGGGCAACCCCGTCATTTTCGTCTGAAAACGTCCCGATGTTTGGGGGTTTCGACACATCGCCCAAACAGCCTGCAGACCTTCCCAGAGTACCCAGTTATCCCCTATTATGACCCCAAGTTGGTTCAGGATGTTTATGGTGTCCGCAACAGGACTGGACGTACCATAGGGCTGAGTGAGTGCCCCCCTCACATGGCAAGTAATTCAATTTGCACTTACATTTACTCTTCGAGATCTTTGATAGCTGGCGCGAATTGAAACCACCGTGCATGTGCTCCCGCACCTCTTCCTGTTCCGCATGTTGCAGGTGTTGTTCTTTCTGACGCCCCTGCTCGCAGGGGCGCTGTGGCCGATATCGGCCACAAAGATGCCCCTCGGGTGTGTCGTGATGTTGGAATGTCATGCGGAATATCATGCGTGCGCCTGCGCTGGGGCCCTGAGTTTCTTCGAATTCCACAGGCAGATATGGCCAAATACTTGGGTGTGCTGTTGGAGGCCTCCGAGGAGAGTCTGGCAGCTTCCCCGCCCGGCAAGCCGTGGCTGCCGCGCGCGGGTGGCGCGCGCTGGACCAGTGGATGCCAGCCTTGAAATGTGCCCACTTGACTGCTGCTACAAAATGCATGACATATGGACCAGGGTGTCCCCCTGCATGCTCTTTGGCATGGAGCTGTGGCCGGTCGTGCCGCCTGCTACGGCCATGGATGCGGTACTACTGGCGGCCGCCAAGATGGCCGCCGATGTTCGCCCGTCCGCGCTGTCACCGTCGTGGGTACAAAAGCGCAGCATTTCGACCAAAGTCCTCCTTACCGACCTTGACTTGCTTTGCTCGGCCGACCAAGGTCGCGTCGCACATGCTCGACAAACTGCCCGTGCTAGGGCATTGGATGCCGCAGCCGCTCCCCTGCGCGCACATGACCCTCTTTCTGTCTTGTTCTCCGCCAGTCTCCCGGCCGGGCTGTCAACGGAGTATGGACGCGGCTGTCCGGGCGTCTATGCCTGCGCGGGACGCCTGGTTGCGGCTGCCGGCGGCCGAACACGGCCTTGCTTCGGACCTCAAGGCGTCGGCTTACGGCCCTTTGCCAGTGCCCCCACGCGCGTCCGACATGCGGTCCAACGCTGATGATCGTGCCTACGCGCTTGGCAATGCAGACCTCAGGGCGTGTATCACGCTCTGGGCACACAGGCAACGCGGATTTGGCGTTGCGGGCACCGACGCCCCCGCGGGCCCCCTCAGCGGTCGCCTGCGAAAGCGCTCTCGGCCGCGGCCTGCTGCTGGCAACCCCATGGCGCGTGGACACTGTCTCCCGGGGCGGATGTCGCGCCGTACACGCGGTCCCAGTCCGATGTGGTCTATCCCCTTATGGCGTTGCGGTAGTCGCACCTGCCGGGTGATTATTCGGTGACGTATGGGACCCTGCGGTGCCCCCATGCGTGCTTCCCTGTGAGCATGATGTGTATGACGAACATGGCGACCTGCGTGCGGAGCACAGGTGGTTGCATGTTGAACATCTCCTGCTGTTCTGCCCCTGCCTTTCCGATATATAGGCCGTCCGGCTTACCGGGGCTTGCTTCCCTGCTGGCGAACCTGTTGCACGGCGTTAGAGGCAACGTGGCTGCGCCGTGGTATCGCGCGAGGCCTTTCCGTTTTCCCCGGACTCTGCGCTGGCTGCGGCGTTGTGCCTGGGGCCTTTTCTGCTGGACCTGTCGGCTGCGCTTCCGGCTTCTGTTTCCTGTCCTGCCCGCGCCTTGTGTATTCGTTTGGTGGCTGCAGCATGCGTTTGTGGCGGGCGTTGCTGCGCGGGTCTTTGCCGTCTGTGCGTACAAACAAGTGGCGGTGGGTGAGGTGTGGCTGCCTCTTTGGGCCCAGTTGCGAGCGTGGCTGTGCGGGGCAAGCTCGCGAGTTGGTTCTGCTTCGGCTGTGCCTGCTGCGGTTGGGCGTGTTGTTCGTTCTTCCGCCCCTGCTCGCAGGGGTGCTGTGGTTGATGCCCGTTCGGGTGTGGCTTGACTGCCAGTTTTTTCTTTTTTGGAGTAACGCATCGCCAAGGCCGTCAACGACCCAAAGCCGAACGACTCAAAGCCGAGTTTGCCACGTGTGTGTCACAGAGATGGAAATGCTGCCCCGAGCCTGCTGAACTTGACTATCAACATAACGTATCCTATGTAACGTTTCTCGGCACTTGACTATCGGCTGTAGATGCGAGCTACCCTCAGGGTGCGAGTTATCTTGCCTGATGCAGCCAGGCTTCATGATGATATCAGCAGTACTAGTCCGCGTGCCTTGCACCACACGCTGACTATGCCGTTGCCTTCTTCCACAACCACCGCCTGCTACATGCACTATTCTGGGAGGCCAAGTGCGAAGGCAACCAAGACCGCGCCATTCTGTGAGCAGGACCTGTAAACTGCAGTAAGTAGTTGGAGCGCATGGAACAGGCTGTCTCCTGAAGCATTTGTGTCGGCTGTGGATCGTTGACGGCCTCAGCGATGCTTTCTTTGTTTGAGGACTCCTAATCGGATTGCCAAGCACACGTGCCTGGGTGCTCTCCCATGTTTTTGGGACATGCCCATGTTATGCTCATCAGTGCGACAATCACTGCTTGCGGGGAAGCAGGGTGCTGAAGCTTGCACAGGCGCCGCTTACCTCTTTCCAGCCGCTCATGTGTTACATGGTGCCGCGTCGGTGTTCCATACATACGCCGCGGCTTGTTTGTGCCATGGCCGATGTACAGCTTTTCAAAGGCACAAGGCCCAAAGGCAAGGCCATGACCATACACGTGCACCATGGTTCTCTTGCAATAGAACGCACAGCACAGCACAGCACCGCAGCAGGACTCACCGCAGCAGGACTGACCCCAGCGCCCCCCCGCCGGTTGAGCATTGCCTGTATACCTTGATGCCGATTGAGCACCACCACCATGTGCAAACAATAATTTTTATGGTGAATACTGTACTGTTACATCGAGGGGCTCCGATCCAGTGCACCAAGCGAACGTACAACTAGAGTCTAGACTCACATGCAACCCAGCAGATGCGAGCCGGCCAGGCGATCACCTGGCATTATGGTGAATATTGTACCTTGTTTTGCACTCACTCTGACTTTGATGCACTCGCAACGGCAGAATTCTTTCAAGACTTACTCAGACAGTGACAAGGAAGGCACAGAAACGCTGGAAAGAAAAGCCCGGAATACATATAGCACTGGCATGCATCACAGAAGAAAGAAAAACACTGGACAGGAAAAGATACACTGGAAACAACAGGAAGCACTCGGCACATCGGAAAGTGTGGAACTGGCTCTGCCAGCATGTGAGGTGTCAGAGCCTGCTCCGAGCCGAGCGCGCGCGCGTGCTTGGGATTCGAGTCGGCCAGCCCCATGCATGAGAGCAATAATAAAGACCATGCTTTTTGTACCACCATCATGATGTATGAAAGCATTGGAAAGTCCCAGCTCACTGAGATTCTTGCAATTGGCGCCAGCAAGTTCTACTTGGAGCCAGTGCGGCCCGGTTGAGTCAGCCACTGACTCACCATGCATGGTGCCCTCCCAAGGGCACACGGCCGTGCACGGTTGAGCTTGTCACCACGTGCGATGCATCGATCGATCTGAAGCAAGCCCATGCATGGCCGCTCAGGGCTCAGACACGGTCCCTGTACCGCGCGCTCATGGGTACATGGCAGCCTCATGCATTTGGTGCGGCTTCAGCTGGCAGGCGGCTGCCCCGCTGTTGCGGCTTCTAGCGACTCCGGACTGTGCAGAATCGTGCGGCACGCGACGCTGAAGTCGGTGACCGTCGTCCGCTCGGCCGGGTCGCGGCGCAGCAGGCCCAGCACGGGCTCCTGGAAGATTCCCAGCGCGCACAGCACTGCCGCTGAGCGCGTGTCGTCCTCCCACGGCAGCGTCCTCCCGCCTTGCGCTGTGATGTGCTGTGCGGCCTGCACCGCCGCACCACCAGCCACTCACTTCCCACGCAAGGCAACGCACAGCATCATCTCCTGAGCGGCTGCTGTGGCGATAACAGGCACTCATCACAAAGCGCACAACATGCACAGCATGCGCAGCATACACCCGCCAAAGTGAAGCGTACCTGCTCGGGTGTGCTTCCCTGTGCAAACACCGGCTCACCACTGAGGAGCTGGACAGCCACGACTCCCAGCGCCCATGCATCTGCGGCGGCCGACACGCGGACGGCGGGGAGGCCCTCCTGCCACACGCGCACCACCTCGGGTGCAGCGTACGGCAGCGTGAAGACCAGGGGTGCGGTGTCGCCGATGCGGGCGGCGCAGCCAAACCCGGTCAGCGTCCAGCGGTCCTTGCGCGGCAGCCACATGATGTTCGCAGGCTTGAGATCCCGGTGGGCGTAGCCGGCCGCGTGCAGGTTGGCGATCCTCTTGGACACATGTACAAGCACCTGCTGCCACATCAGACAGCTCATGCATGCTCAGCGCTGCCCCCAGCGCCTGAGATTAGCAAGAGATGTGAGACTGAAACGACGCCGTAAGGTGTGTTCCGCAACTAGAACTACCTTATTACACGAAACTCCGGGAAGACCTAGTGCAGAGATGATACAATTTGAGATCTGGTTAAGTACTAGAGATCAGAAAGGAGAGGAGCGCACAGCATACAGGAGCAGCCGGTCTGGCTCCACAGTGCGGCACCAGATATCCAGGGACTCCCCCTTCTCCATGATAATGCAAGGCGGCATCTTGTGGCCGTGGGGATCCCGGAAGGATCCGTCTGTGTTGTCACGCAGAGCACGCAGCGGCGGGAGGTACGCGCGGAGGGGGCCCTGAGCATCGGCGTACAGCGCAGCTTCCGCATGGAAGGCCGCCGGAGCGGCAAACGCTTTCATCGCATACTCGCGGTGCGTGCGCGTGTGCCGCAGCACTTGAACGATCGCCTGACCTGCAGCACATGCGCCGCCCTGGAGCCCTTGCACCCGAATGGTTGAGGCATATATGATACTGTGAACAAACGTTCCACTGTGCGTTTTCCGAGTGATATGTATATGTTCTCAGCTGCCTCGCAGGGGCGTGAACGGTCTGGCACAAACTGCGTCAACACAGACCCAGAAGCGGCCAAAGTGTGGGACCATCTAAGCAGCTAGCCTAAACATTCGACACCGCCAGCCAGACAATCGGAACAGCTAGCCCACACTCTGCCATCACAGACCCAGCCGCCAAAGCACGGGCCGGATGTTGGTGATAGTAATGCCTGAATTCTTTGCGCATTATGCTAGGTGCGCCGGGGGATGACATGATACATGTGTCCTGGTGTTTCAGGATCACGGTGCGACTGCTGCAAGGCCGAACCTCCCCGCATGCGGTTGCCAAGCGCCGCGTCGGCCATGTAGTACTCTCCCAGCAAGCCCGCGCCGGGGCCGAAGGCGTCCAGCTGGTACTCAATGTAGCGTAGCCGGGACCGCACGTCCACGTTCGGCGCAACAGCAGGTCGCACGGCGACCGCATACGCGCTGTCGCCGCCTCCGCCCACGGCGTGCACGCTGCGGCTGCCCCCAGCGTCCGATGCGAGCAGACTCCGGCTGCCAGCCATACTGCCGATGCCCGTCGACAGCGGCCCGCTCTCCGTCATCCCCATGGCGGCGGCTGCCGCCGCCGCCGCGCGTGACCCGGCGAGCGTGCGCCGCGACGCGGCGGCGGCCGCCGCCGCGCTGGCGGCAAGCTCGGCGGGCGGCCCTGCCGCCGGGACGGCGGGGTCGCCACACGGGCTGCCGTCGCTGGGGCCGGCGGCGGCAGGGGAGGGGTCGGACGGGTGAGAGGCGCCGTCGGATGTGGAGGCGACGTGGAAAAGATGGTTCTGGTACTGCGAGAAGGCTTGAGAGACTGAGCTGTCGTTGAAGGAGGAGCCGTTGGCAGAGTCGCCTGCCAGAGGCGGCGGCGGGAGGCCTGGCGAAGTTGCGGGGGTGCCGGACGAGGGGGGGGCCTGTGACATGCTCAAGCAGTCAGTCACACAATCAGCGCTTGCATCTCGCGCTCAATTCTGAGCGTTCTGAGAGGTCTCGGGCGGATGCCAGGTTATGGACGCAGGCTCAACAGCAGACGTGCATTGTGGGACTCTGTGACAGGAGACACAGCAATTGCATGCATGGACATGTGCATGAGCCCCAATGTCATGATGGAGCTTGCATTGGAAGCAGGCTGCCAGTCACACAGCATGCGGCGCTTCCAGATTTCAAAACAGACGACGTCGCTGCTCGGCCCGGACCTGCGTGCGCTCCGTCGTGCACACACGGCATGCATGCTGGACAGCTCCACCTCTGCCAGGCGGGCATGGTGAACATCCGACTCTGATGCAAAAGGACAGTACGAACAGCGCCGCAGCGCTCCTGCCAGTGCTCTGGTCTCCGCAACGTGAGCCAGCGAGTCCTCTGGCCACTTCAAAACAGTGTGATTGGAACTGCAATGGGCTATTCTACACAAGCAAGAGAACGACCTCAATTCACTGCAGCAGCGGGCCGCGCACCTTCCCAGCAGAGCGGGCAGAGCGCGCAGATCGCGCAGAGCGCGCAGATCGTGCCGAGCGTGCTGAGCGTGCCAAGCCAACAGGCGGATCGGACACAAGCGGCGTCCTGCGGCGGCGGCGGCGGCTGCAGCGCACCCGCCGCACCACCACCGCAATTGCTATGGCCGCCGCAACGGCCACGATCGCAACGGCAATCGCCACCACCGCAAGCACGCTGACGCCTCTCCCACTGCCCCCGCCGCCCCCGTCTGCGTTCGCATCGATTGCCTGGACGCCGGCCGATGTGTCTATCTGCGCTGCTCCCACAGCATCAGGCTGGCCGCCTGCGGCGGCGCCCGGTGCGCCCGGTCCAGCGGCACCGGTATCGTTGCCGCCGGCTGCTCCTGTCGGGCCGTCGAGGGCGGCAGCGTCGGCATCGAGATCGGCGGGGGAAGGTGCGACGGTGTCGGTGACGATTTGCGCGCCGGCGGCCGCTGGGCTAGCGGCGTCCGGTGCTGCGGCGGGGGCATTCGCTCGGGTGGCTGCGGGGGAGTCAACTGCCTGCAATCCGGTTCAACATGTTGACAGGGAATCACAGTCGCGACGTGCAGGACTACACTTGATGACGCACACATCGGACACATGACTGCCTTCGCTGCACCGTGATCACATGTGTTACACAGTGATAGATCTAGGACTCAGCAGCGCCGAGGCAGTAGACCAGGCAACAAGCAGACAGACCGGCCACCGCAAGCACCAAGGCCACGCGCCGCACGAGCAAATGCCAGAATGAACTGACCACATGTGCAATGCCCTCAAAGCTGTTGTCTGCAAAGCTATCGACCTACCCAGGCACGTACATGGACATGTGTTACACAGTGATAGATCTAGACTCTGCATGGACATGTGTCATCCACATGCTGCTAGCTGACACACGTGGCCGCATATCTTAGATAGAAGATATGGGTTACACAGTGATAGATCTAGGACCCAGCAGCGCCGAGGCAACATACCAGGACCAGGCAACACGCAGACAGACAGGGCACCGCAAGCACCAAGGCTACTCTCTGCGCGAGCAAATGCCAGAGCGAATGCGTTCGAACTAGCGCTGGCAGATAGAAGATAGAAGATGTGTGCAGTTCCATCCAGTTGCGGCTTCCAAGACCCAATGAACGAGGCAAGCAGAGCAACACTGAAAGGTTGAGAACTGATGCGCGACGATAACGGTTGATGGTGGCAAAGTCAACTCAAATGCGGGTGTTGGTGACACTGACAGGGCGAGGGGGGTGTGCACTCACGCAGACACCCGGGACCCCCCCAGACAAGTTTGGGACGTCCATGGGGCATATCTACATGCTTCGGGACTGCCTGTAGCCTTGTTTTGTGATATCCGGAAAACGGGCCGTTTCGGGCCAAATGGATCCTCATCTCCGGGAAAGTGGAGCTTTCTTTCTCAAACATCCCCAAACCGCTCCCAAACCTATTCAGGCGTTCACAATGGCCCCCCAATTGGTATAGGAGAGCCCCGTAAGTCTCAAAGTATTGGTCTTCTGGGTCGCTTCCCAACCATCGTCACTTGTAGCCAATATTATAATATACATATGTGCTACAAACTCATCAAGTACAAAGAGAGTGTGCAGGGATCGTATACGGTGGTGCCGGTTGTGCACGAGACATATGGCAGACTAGGGTCGCATGCCATGCAGTACCTCAACACGCTGGCAGTGTCGTTGGTTGGGCCGTTCAACAAGAGAGCAAAGGCTCGCTGGATTGAGAACTCCTTTCGGGAGTTCAGTGTGGCGACAGTGAAAGGAAACGGGTTTGTGATTAGAAAGATCATGTCCAGGGTAGCACGGCTCACGGGTGCGCAGTTCGTGCCAGGTGATCGCCTGGCCGGCTCGCATCTGCTGGGTAGCATGTGAGTCTAGACTCCAGTTGTACGTTCGCTTGGTGCACTGGATTGGAGCCCCTCGATGTAACAGTACATATGTGCTGGCCACTGGGTGCCTGTACACATGTGGCCACTCCAGGCCACTTATTGGTACCTAATCTCCTTCCTGGCACAGTGCCATATCTCCTCATGCACAATAATCATGTGCACGTGTGTCATGGTCTGTGGAGCAAGGGGAAAGAGCCTACACTGGCTTTAGTTGTGACTGTTTGTATTGCATGCTGCATTGATTAATTTTCATTCACATGGCAGTGATGCAAGCCTAAAACCTTCCTCCAGTACAGATGACATAGCAGATGATGTGTTACACAGTGATACATCTAGGACTCAGCAGCGCCGAGGCAACAGACCAGGCAACAAGCAAACAGACAGACCGGCCACCGCAAGCACCAAGGTCACGCGCCGCACGAGCAAATGCCAGAACGAACTATCGCCAGCGCGAAAGCAGACACGCACACACCACACAGTACCACGCAGGCCGCGCGCACACCATAGCAGATGATGCAGTGTGAGCAAGATGGACTGTGTTCGCCAAGAAGTGCTGCCACAGACACCTTTGGCAGTATGCAATTGCTGAAAATGAACACTCCCAGCTGGCATAACCAACAGTTAAATAATTATGAAACCATGGGGCAGGGAACTTGAGGTCAGCACTGTGGCCTCCAGTGTGGAGCGGTGTTGTGTTTTCCTGCGAAGCCTTCATGTTGCCCAGCTGGACAGGTCAACGATATATCTCATGGCCACGCACTGGTATCGCGTCATGGCGCCGCTGGGATGCGTCGCGTTGCTAGCGCCTATCACCAGCGGTTCCGCTGACAAGGCAAAGCGTGTTGTCACCCACATTACACCAAAGGAAATCAAAGTATAGTGTTTTCGAGGTGTTATGTGTGCTTTGGGACTATCGGGAATGGTTTGGGATCGAAATGACGGCCCGTTGACGACTATCGGGGAAATGAGAACTTTTCGCCGAAACTTGCCCCATTGTCGGGGAAATTGTGCAGGAGTGCGCGTGCGTGTGGGTGCGTGGGTGTGGTTGTGTCGGCTGTGTCGGTTCGTTGTGGCTTTTTCGCCTGGGAGTGTGATTGCTTTTTGCTGGTGTCTACTTTCGGGGGTTTTGGCCGTCTGCTTTCCTTCTGTTGCCCTCGCTGCCGGGCTATTGCGTTCATCTCCGTGTAACCCCATTGTCGGGGAAATCGACACGCTTTCCCCGAACCCCCACAGGCAGTTTCTGAGCATGTATGTATGCCCTATGGACATCCCGAACTTGTTTGGGGGTGTCCGCATGAACACCGGACGTGCTATGGAGCTGAGTGCACACCCCCCTACAGGGCGAGAACTATACACGGCAGGCCATGTAAGCATGCATGATGCCTGCCGGCCTCAAGCACCCGTGTGCACACGCAGCATACGCAGCACGCACGCACCTGTTGCACCGCCAACAGCCAGGGGTCCTCTGCCTGCAGAAATTCAACCCCCTCCGGCACTGCGGCCAGCGGCTGCACTCTAGCCGCCGCTGCCTCGGTGCCGCCGTCGTGTAGCGGCAGCGCGAGGTCGTCCGCAAAGAACCGCGAGGTTCCCTCTCCGTCGGCGAGCGCGTAGCCGTCCGGGTCGGCATTGCCCGCAAACGTGCATGCCTCGACCCGCACCGCGGCGCCACCGGTGGCTGCGACCAGGCCGGGCAGGGGATCTGGGGGAGCGTTGTTGCTTGTCAGGGTGCAGTTGTTGAGAGAGAGGGTGGCGGAGGGGCCGCTGGCCAGAATTACGGGCGCGTCTCCGCCGAAGTTTGCGATGGTCGTGCCTGCACGTGTTCCGACGTTTACAACGGGCATGGTGGTCCGAGGGGCGCGCAACGAATCCACGACATGCTGATGCACATGCATGTACAGCATGATTGATTCAGAGGATGGTCATGTGCCGCGCCGCCGTGGCCGGGATCACACGGCGACTGACAGCCACACGCGCTACGGGCTGCCCGCGTGTATGAGCAATGCAATGCGAAACACGTGAACTGAAGCGTCATGCGGGCATGCAATGTGCATGCACAACGCTATCGGCAGAGTGGCAGCATTGCCGCGGCGTCTGTGGTAGCGGCAGCGGCGCACTCCGCACGTACGCACGCTCATCGACCCGAACGGACATGCCGGTTCCAGCGCCCGAGCCCTGTAGAACACTGTCGGTGACCCACAAGCCGCCGCCCGCCGCAGCCGCGTCCGCCTCCGGCGCGGCCAGAAGTGGCGCGGGGTCTCCGCCGTCCTGGCGAACGTGCGGCGCCCGGAAGTAGAGGCTGTCCAGCCACAGGCGGAAGGTGGGGGCGAGGGTGCCGACGTCGGTCAGCAGCACACACTGCTGCGGCTGCCGCGGCAGCAGGGGGGGGTTGAGCGCGGCAAAGTCGGCGTCCGGAGGGACGTCCACGCCCGCGCAACGGCCCTGCAGCAAGGCTGTGCAAGTGTTGCAGCCACGCCGGTGCAGCCAGCTGTTGGACACCCGTGATCTCGTGCTTGGCATGCTGTGACGAAGGTGACATGCATGTGACTGCGCTGGCATCTGGAAGCCTTCATGGCGGGGAGCGCTCCTACTTCGCTGCGCTGATCAGCGGTTCAACAAGTTGCAATTGCACAGAGGGACGACCATGCATGCACGCATTGTCAACCATGGTTGGGTACACCTGTGAAATGGCCTTCTAATGAAGTGCGCATTCCATGCTGAGGCTGTGGTCGGTTGCAGCCGGAGCTTCAAGCAGTGTTCAAGTTGTGCAGCTCCACAGGACGTGTGTTACACAGTGATAAATCTAGGACCCAGCAGCGCCGAGGCACAGGCGGTGTTTGAGCAAATGAGCCCGGGGTCCGCACCTCATGCGATCGATTACAGATGATTGTTTTTGTGCAGGGCACAGGCACGGCCGAGCGGTGTCCGCACCTGGATGGAGCGGACAGACGGCGGAATGTTGGCGAGCAGCGTGGCCTGCGGAATGCCCCGGAAGCCCCGGGGCGTAATGTTCCAGAAGTTGAGATGCTCGCGGACCTCGATGTGCTCCGCGCCTTGATGGATGCTCTCCGCCAGCTGCAGGGCCGTCGTCACGACGGTGATGGACGCCGGGCCGGTGGGCGCGCCAGGTAGCTGGCCTTGGGTAGTACCGGCGTCGACTTCTAGCAGCTTCCGAGAATGCTGCTTGCGGGGGTGGCGGGACTCTAAGAACAGACTGCCCGCGATGGCGCTGTGATCAGGAAGTGCAGGCAGAGCGGTGCCTGCTGCTGTGTGGTGCTGGCCCATTCTGCTGGCTGTTGTCGCTGCTCGAAGCTGATCAGCTTGAAGGAGGTGTGGAGGATGCGGTGAGCAGCGCTTTTGGCGCGCTTATGGCCATGCGTGATAGGCCATTGGTGAGGGCGAGCCTGCATGGGCATGATGTGCATTAGATGCGCAGGCTGCGGGGTTTGTGCACAGTTGTACAGATGAGCATGACGTTTATGTTACACGGAGAAGAACGCAATAGTCGGCATGCCGTTTGTGTATGACATGGCTGCATTTGTTGGATGTTCTGTGGTTGGGTTGCCGTGGGATAGGTGGCCAGCAGCATGGCGGCGATGACAAGCATGTGTTTGTGGTGAATAAACATGAAGACTGGCATTGTGCTATTGCGGAGCTGCTGCTGTTGTTGTCTGCAGTCACATGCATGTGCTAGCTAGCCTGAGGCATCATGATGCATCACTCATGGTTGCTGTCGATCCAGGCAGATGCATCTAGATGTGCACAGCTGCAAGCAGAGCTGGGCGGGCCGGCCCACTGCAGCCAACCAGCAGGCAGCGAACGCCATGACCACGGCAGCCGTGGACCTGTGCGTATGTGGCTCGAAGGTGCCCCCTGGTGCGCCGTCAGCAAGAGCGTCGGCTTCATGTGCATGCATACATACTCTCCCATTTGCGTGTACAGGTACATCATTGCGAGCAGCTGGATATGGGCAGGCGTGATGTTACTCTCATAAAATGCTTCCCACAGAAATCAGCTGAGTGATTGAGTCTTCCGTGCGAACATTGGCCATTGCCCTGGGTCAACTGTCTATGAGGACACGCAGATGCACGAGTGGGCGTCGCGGATTCCGCGGAACGCAAAAAATGTCACTAGCGAAGAGTGTGAATATTGACTCTACTTGTAGGTATCAAAAGCTGCGGCGCATCAGCCGGTGGCGCCTGGTGGAGGTTCAACGCAGGGCAACAACGAGACAGTGTACCAGGTCCGCGACAAACGCAGCGGTCACACAAATCAGCGCTAGACCTACCAACTGAAAAGTTTTACAACATAAGCAACAAGAGATAGGTCAGATAGAGCTGAGAAAGGCGATGGAGATGCAGATGCCGCGGGAACGTGCTTCAGCTCTGCGGCAACGCTGCCCCACGCAAGTCACCGCTCGAGGCTTACCTACAGTTGAGGCGAAGGTACATATTATCATCGCTGTGTGTTGCCACCACACTCTGCCTGCAGGAGACTTGCTTGGTGTGAAGAACACGCCGTCGACACGAAAGACACAAGCTACGCTGGTTGCCGTATGGTGTACTCTCTATTCTAATAATGACATCACAGACTCAACTACTTACCATGGGGGCCTGCACATGCTATGTACTGGCGTTCCTGCGAAACGACGGCCAGTATACGGTGGCATGCACAAATGGCAACGACCACACGAAAAAGTTATGCATGGTCTAGATAGCCCATGTGTTGGGCGATACACGTTGATAATGCAGAACGTGCTCGCCTAGTGTGACTTCATGGCGGCAAATAAAGACCCAAACGGGACCGCAGATACCAACACACTGACTGCAGACATGGCCGTGCTGGAATGACTCATGCAGTACTGGCAGGTACCCCAAGCGGCGTCCACCTGCAACCCCATCATCTGTATCTGAACGTGTGTAAGCCATGTTCCTCTGCAGCCATTTATTGCTGCTTCCTGTTCTTGCCCAAACAGGAACTTTGGAGTGCCAGCATGCCGCACACACAAGCGTGAAAGTTTATGCAGGAGGAGTGTGTCTGTATAACACACGGTCTACTGGCAACAAGGCACCGGCAAGCCAGAAATCTATGCTGTTGCACCAGCCATGGTACTGTGGGACATGACCCAAGCAACAGATAAACCACGGTCACACTCACCATGTCTGGCACCTGCAAGCTACTTGAGTCTCTCCATTCAGCAGTAATATTCACCCCTCCGTCACATTGCTGTGGGAGCTATCAGAATCTGACTTTTCATGCAGAATGATTTACACAGTCATACTCAGCAGCTGTCACCACCTGCCCAGCTCAGTAGGCCCCACATTGGCAATCCTTCATCTTGCCACGCTGGCCAAAGCCAGGAGGCAGTGAAAAGTGCACAAGTACCAAGACATGCACGTGACTTAGTCGCCTGACACCTTCCAATACTAGGAGCAAACACAGGCATAGCTGGCTGCAGACTGTGAGGCAATTCACACATGGGGCCATGCTTATCTGAAAACATTCCTACGCAATCTCTGCACACAACTTCCCATTCTGCATCATGCCTGACCCGCAAAAGCAGCCATTGTCAAGTGTGACACATGATCAAGCATCACTGCAGCCAGAGCTTCTACTTCTAGTACTAAGGAGCATGCGTCTGCGGCAGCAGAGCCACCCGGGTGCATGCATACCTCCCAGTGAGCCAGCTTATGTGGCTGACCCTGCATGAAGATGAGAAAAAGTGTCATGGGGCACAACCTTCTTAGAATGCATTTCGCGCGGGCGTTCAACATGAGAACAAGTTCCAACGCAATCAAGCAGTGCTAAGTTGCCTGAGGCTGCATGCCACAGGCTCACGTCAGAACAAACACAACAGCAGCTACCTGTACCTCACGCAGAGCCACAGAAGGGAGGCCACGGCGCTTGCTGCGAACACGATGCATGGAGCAGGCCGAGGTGCCACTCATATGAGCTCATGAGCAGCAGCTTGTCTCGGAGAGCACAGTCGGCAACTTGTTTGGGCTCGCACCTGCAGCCAATGTCGCAGCCGGGTCAGATCTCCTGCCACACCTCTGCCACTTCTCTCCTCTGCCGACGGAGCCATTCGTACGGTGTAGCCAGTACGCCACGCCTCAGTGTGCCCAACCGGCACACAGCCAAAGCCGGCAGCCGTGGCCAGCATCTAGCCTGGACCTGCTCTAAACGCTGCAGTATGTGGCCCGCAGGCGCGCCGCCAGCGCGACCGCCCCGCTCGCCTCGTATATCAACGCGAGGTTATGCGCGCACTCGAATGACACGTCAGCAGGCCCCCAGTCGTCCGCCGCGCCTGCGCGCGGCGACCCTGGCACGGTGTGTCCGCCGCACAACGCGAGGCTGCGGTTGTACCACTCCGCAGCCAGGTGGGCAAGCTCCAGGTGGTGAAAGGCGCGACCGAGGTTGTACGCGGCCTCCGGCGGGCTGCCGCAGCGTGCCGCGTAGCGGGAGAGGAAGGCAAATGCCTTGAGGATCGCAGCATGGCGGTCCCCAGGGGCGCGGGAAGTTGCGTAGGCGAGGTACCCAACGCCGATGAACAGGCTCACGAGAGCGTTCTCGGGCACCATCTTGAAGGCCTGCAAGGGGCCAGTACAATGAATGGTGGTCATGCATGCTGAACATGCATGCTGTGGGTGGGCTCGGCTGCAGGCGAGAGGCGTGTGTAGATGGTGACAGAACGAGCTGTGTGAAGGTTCTGGAGAAGGTGTTTGTGTTGTGGGACGGCCGGTGGAGGTGCATGATGAGTGAACTGTTTACAAGAGCGGTTTGGTCAGGGGTGTGGGCGCCACCGGATGCTGCAGGGAACATCAAAGCGCATGCAGCTCTGGGGATACCAGTGTGAACGCAAGTGCCGGAAACCGTGATCGTGGCCTTATCAGAGCTTCAGCATGTTCCGTGCCTGGATTTTCCAGTGACGAGTGCACTGACATGTCATGCGCGGACAATCGGGCGGTGCCGGACAACCAGTAGCGCTGCAGCACGCGTTCACCTGTGGCCATCTTCCGCACGGTGTCCAGATGCCTGTGCACGACAGTTCTCACGCTTGGCTGAGGCAAGATGATGGAGAGCAGATAATGGTTCCACACAAGCGAGAGCTGACAGCTGGTGCAGCTGGCTCGGCGCTGCTGGGTCCTAGATCGATCACTGTGTAACACAAGACGGAGCGGACAGCTGGTGCAGCTGCGCAATGGTATCACACAGGAGAGAGCTGACTGCTGGTGCAGCTGCGCACCCCGAAGTACGTGCCGAGGGCGGTGGCGATCTGGCCGGACATGAGGCTGGTGTGGCCGCGGAGCAGCAGCAGAGGCAGGCTGTCTGGGAAAGATTCATGCAGGCGGTTGATGAGCTTCACGGGCAGGTGGCCCCGCTGGTTGCACCACCTGCAGAACACTGGTGATCAAGTCTGTAAAGTGATGGAAGCAGAACAATGGTGAAAGCAGAACACTGGTGATCCAGTCTGTGAAGTGGTGAAAGTGGATGTGAAATGGTACACAGCCTTTCTCTAGAGTATACTACACGTCACCAAAGTGTGGGTGATGGCTCTAGACACCGCCTGCAGAAGGTTGTATACACCTGGGGTTGCACCACCTGCAGAACGCACCAGAACAGTTTTCAATAATATATCTCGGTCAGGACGGACCACAGAACCTGGCCACTCTAGCCAGGTACTGTTTCAGCTCAATGATGAAGTGCAGGCGCTAGATCGAGTGAGCTACCGACTTGTGGCTGCCTGTGATCTGTTGGTCCGATGAAGCGCAAAACAAAACAGCACGGCACTCATCTCCACCAGCGCATACAGATCCGAAGCTCGGCAGCGTGTTCCGGCGGTTCCATGGCGCAGCGTTGTCTTGAGCAACCTCGGCGCGGACCGCTGGCGGCAAGCCACCATCATGCCACACCTACATGTGGCTACACTGGCTACTTGTTGTGGCTGTCATGCAACCGCAACTGCAACGGCACCTGAGTTCTGCTCCCAATTTTGCACGCTGGCGACACAGAACTGTCTGGGACACCTACACTGGATGCCTCCCCACAAAAAGCGGGACTTCACACCGCCTACACAGCACACCTGCTGAACAGATTCCAGGCCTGGAGGCTGTGTGGCCAGGCGGAGAAGAGCTGCTTCTGTTCAGCCTGGGACAGCGTCGACAGGGCGCCCTCGTCAAGGCGGCACCGCATGGAGAGCAGCTGCAGGCGCGTGCGGTTGCAGCGCAGCTGCTGGCTGCCGGTACTCTTGCGCAGGCTGCGCAGCAGGTCGGCCGTGTGCCTTGCGACCCACTCGCTATCGCCCCGCTCCAGCCGCGCCTCAAGCACCTGCACACTGCTGCCGCCCTGTCAAGATCTGCTGCCGCCCTGTCAAGATCTGCTGCCGCCCTGTCAAGATCTGCTGCCGCCCTGCTCTTTCCGTGCTGTTTCTTCGCTCAGCGCCGCTGGGGCCTTGATCTATCACAGTGTAACACATGGCTGCCGACCTGGCACGAGCTGAGGAACTATCAGAGTTGAGGAACATTACAGGTGTATGCTCCACAAGGTGGCACAGCAAGTGGGCAGTCAAGCATGGCAAAGCTCAAACTGATGAACTGCGGCCGACCTGGAAGAAGCTATCATCCTGAAGACTTACCAAACGGAAGACGGTCGCTTTCGCAGTCCAAGTTCTGGTGAACGTGGGGGTGTTGGTCAGGGCTCGGGAGGCACCCGTGTTGTGACACCTGCTGACGTGGTCGAGCCAGCACAGTGGCTGCCAGACAGCTTCTCTCTCTCTCTCACACTCACACACACACACACACACACACACACACACACACACACACACGTGTGCAGTTTGCAAGAATATCTGGGCAGCAACAGTGACGAATCCCGCCGCGGTGGAGAAGACATGGTAGCCAGGCATGGGGCTGCAGTGCAGCATTGACTGGTCACGCCTGGCAGATCAATTCAGGCCGCCGCCCCGAACACAGTCAATGCACCATCAAGCTGCTGCAGGTCTGGCCGTAGTGTAGCAATGTTTCGATGATGGTTCCGGCATATGCAGCCCGGACAGCACGCGCAGGCTCTGGTTGTTGATTCCTCATCGCCATGTGACGGTTTTGATCGTGTGAGACCTGCTGTGCTGTTGTTGATTTGCGGAAGCGTCGTGTGCACATCACCTGAGCGACAGGTGGAGCTCACCTGGATGAGGATGGGGAAGAGGCCGGGGTGCTCCGCGAGGTGCTTCAGGCGCTTGCCGCCTGTCTTGTGCATCGCGCCTGCAATTGCCAGCTCCTCGGCGCGCTCTTGCATCACCTGCACGGCACATCGCCTCTATGAGTGCACCTACCTGCTGTACTGATTGGGAATAATAAACTGATTGGCAATAAAAAACAAACTCAATATGCCTTGATTGTAATGGTTCTGTTAGCTGCAAGTCATGCCGTGCACCGCTGGACTGCCTGCTGCAGGGCTGCTGCAGAGCCAGCACAGCCATGTTGGCAGAGACCAAGAACCAGTCCGAGCCACAGCGTGAGCCCTCATTGATGATGCTTTTAGCGGCACCCACGTGCTGAGGGCAACTGGTTTAAGCAACTCAACCTCCCAACACAACCCCGCGGAGTGTGATTTTGTGTGGCAACGACTGCTGGAATGCAGCGCCACAGCGCAGCCCCTGAGCAGTTGTCAGACGAAGGACTGGCCCGGCATGACCGTTCGAACAAGCACTCTCTGCGGGTGGCGTCGATGAACGCCAGCAAAGCCATGGCAGAGCTTCAGAAGTCGACAGACCCTCAAGGACTGCAGAAGTGCAGCTAGCATGCAGTAGCAAGAGGCTCCACGAGCACACCGCGCCGCTGTGGCGATCACAGCATTCCAGCATGTAACATGTGTATGGAGGAGATGGCTCATGTTGACACGCACGCACGCACGCACGCACGCACGCACGCACGCACGCACGCACGCACGCACGCACGCACGCACGCACGCACGCACGCACGCACACACACACACACACACACACACACACACACACACACACACACACACACACACACACACACACACACACCTTGACAGCCTGCGCATCCAGCTGCCGGATGCGGTCCTGCCTCCGATCCTTCACCACTGGCCGGTCGCTCGGCGCGAGCGCACGCAGCGGCGCGAGGATGAGCGCTTCGTCTTCCACAGCGCTCGGAGCAGGCGGCGCCGCGCCGCTCAGGCCAGTGCCCGCAGCCGCGCGGGGGTCTGCCGGCGGACCAGCGCTGGCCGAGGTGGCGCGCGGGGCACTGCCGGTGCCGGCTGCAGCAGCAGTGCCAGGCGTGGCATTGGCAGCAGTGGCGCTCCAGAAGAGCTCAGGGTTGGGGGGCACGAACTCGTCCGGGGGAGCCTCGACGGCGGCGGCGGCGGCGTCGCGGGCGGCGCTCTGCTTGGCGCGCGCGGCGAGATGCGGGTTGCGCTGCAAGTGCACCACCCGGCGCTGCAGGTCCAGGGGGAGGTCGCTCAGGGCCTTGGTCTGCAGTGCACGGTGATGGTGTCATGGAGGTGCTGAGTCAGCGCTGCCGAGTCAGCGCTACCAATGCATGCTGGCAGCTGATGCAGGCAGTCGACTGCAGTCCAGTGCGGACGCGTGCCTGCCAGCTTGGGGTCGAGTTACTGGAAACGTGCGAATTATGCTGAATGATTACTGCCGATGCCATGTGGGATACTCCATGGCAGCCTGTGGCATGCGCCTCAAAGGGATCATGCAGCGGCTTTGCGCTGCTGGAAATATGTGTCTGCTTTGGTGGTCTGTAGTGATCAGAACTGGAACAGATGACGACCGAGTGCTCTGTGCTAGGCTTGACTGCCGGCTATAAACCTGCTGGACAAGGAAAAGGAAAAAAAGTGCATGGCAGCAGAGTGACATGCTTTTGTGTGGAGCAGAGATGCAAAATATGAGATGCAGGAAGTGCTGGCAGTCCAGGTGAGGCGAGTTTGCTGGAGATCTGGGCGTCCTGCACCTTGGCCTGCTGCTCCTCTTGTTCCAGCTGCATCTGCGAGTCCAGCAGCCGGGCAACACACTTTTCGACCTCGACCTCATTGCCAGCTTGATGCCAATTCTCAATAACTTTGACCTGCACAACAGAGTCAGACTTTGTCCGAGCTTGTCTAACGTGCCAATAGTAGATGCTGATTGCACGATTGCCCGGTGTGGCCAGAGTCTGAGTCCAGATTGTGATGAAAGGCTTGCACAGAATCTAGATAAGCTGGCAGAGCTGCAGGTCAGCTTTCCATGGATACCAGCATGACATGGTGTGAGCATGCAGAGAGGGATGATGGCTCGAGGGAGGAGCACCTGCGTGTCGATGTCCCGCACTGTAGCTGTGTCGCTGGACAGGATCTCTTGCACTTGGGTATTAATCTCAGCGGCAAGAGCTTTAGAATGGCTGGTCTGAGTGAGGAGAAGTACATCGACATAGCTGAGCATCACCTGCGCAAGCATCACAGCTGAAAAGAAGTGGCGACATGCCAGAGCACGATTTCATGCGACAAGACCGTATGCGCCTCCACACACACCACAGCAGAAGGTGCACATGCCTGCTGTACACTCACAGACCGTACTTCGACCACAGGGGCCAGGTCAGGCTGGCTGCGCGAAGCTGTAGTGCTATGCGAAGTGGCTTGCGGAGAGCCACGGCCCATTATGGTCAGAAAGACAGTTCATGTAGCATGGGCGCACGTTGCAGTAGTCTGGGTCCTCAGGTTCCAAGACGTCATTCGCAAGCTCATAAGCTGTGAGGGCCAGATCCAGCTCACCAGTCGCAGTGCTGCAGCTGGAGATGAAGGGAAGCATCTCGATGAGGTTTGCTTGGAGTGCCTGGGGCTCTGGCCTATTCTCTTGCCTTGGTGCACTGCCATCGCCTGCACGGCATGCCACCATAAATTCAAAATCAGAACGCCAGTCTCTGCCTGACGGGAGCTGTCTTGCATGCACCATGGACGCATGGTCACACTTGCTTGACGACACACTCGACTGCAAATCCTGCTGATTGAGGTGCACCAGCAGAGTACACAGTACTGGACTTGTGCAGACCATTCCGAACATCTGGGACTACACCCATGGGTAAGATACAACGAACACGTCAGCATGTGACAGTGTTCACCTGAGGCCAGCTGGGCTGCAGACTTGCTTTCAACTTGCTCTCAGATCAAAAGCAGCGGCGATGCCAGCAGCTGGATACCATCGGGAAACTCAAACAGCAGCACTACACAATGGAAGCGGACCTTCAGCATCAAGTGCTTCTGGAATCATGACCTGATGCTCCTCTACAAACTTTTCCAGCATTGTCGCAGCTGCGGCGATGATCTCTGATTCTGCCATAGCCTTGGTCACCTGCATGTTCAGTATCCTGGGTTTGACCTGTGAGTTGAGTGGTCTGTACCTGCATGCAGTGGCAGGAAGTGTGCAGCTGTACATCACTTCTATTCCGCCACACAACCAGTCGAATTGTGTGGCGGGTGGCAGCTCTTGGAGGAGCACCCAGTGCGGATGGAGGGGCATCGACGCAGAGATAAGCAGCAAGGTAATGTCCCACCAGGCGGGGCAAGCTTAGTGGCTACGCGCATTGAAGACGATCACAGCTTACAGAAGGTGATGTGTACCCCTGCTTACCTGCCAACAGAAACACTCGTGGGCCTTGTGAGCCATCTCGTAGAAGCAGCGCAACACGCATGCCACTACCACAGGGATGTCTGCTCTGCCTGACAGCGGCTTTAACTTCAATCATAACAATGAAAAGACGACATAGCAGATAAAGGCCAGTCGAAGTTGACAGAGGTCAGAGGGCCACACATCTAGAAAGAGGTCTGCACGATCGTACGTGACAAATCCCGTGCTGTTCTCTTCTGGGAGGAGCTCCCACAGAGCCGCAGCCCATGTCTCCGCGGCTTTGGCGTTGCCACAGTGGGCATTGCAGATGGACACCTTTGCAGCAAGATCTGGCGACTCCTGTGGTCACTTGCAGCAATCAGCCATATACCAGTAGAAAACACACAACCCACACGGAATTGGAATTGGCGACACACTCAAACGGGCATGCGTAGGGTGTGGCAATCGAGTGGAAAGCATGAGACGGACAAGCTGCACCATGTATCAGAGTACCGTGGCAGGGGAGGGACGCGGCATCTGGCAATATGGCAGGGCAGCAACGGGGACTCTGGTGGCTGGGACTTGAGCAACCGGACCAGCAGCTTACAGCGCACACATATTCATCAGTGACGCGCTGCAGCCGTGGCACAGCAAACCTGAGAACACAAAGGTACCGCACAGCAAGAACCAATCTGGAAGGCACACCCGGCACCGGTCGAGACCGTACAGGTCTCGCAGAGCGTCCAGGGCGGTGCTGAAACTGCGGCGGTGCATGTGCAGCTCCGCAAGCATGTTCACATGCTCAGCACTAAACGAGCCTGGGTGCTCACGTGCAAACTCCTCCAGGAACACTATTGCCCTGCAGATGTAGTCACCCCAGATTGCATGCAGACATGCCGAGACAGAGCACAGGCAGAAGAGCCCACAGAGACCGAGTAGCGCACTTGGCACTCTCTCCCGCCTTGTAGTGAAACTCTGGGAGCCGTAAAGAAGCAAAGCAGTCGCCGGGAAAGGTCCTCAGCATGGAGTTGGCTGCGTGAATGGCCAGTGAGCAGATGCGTCGGGCTTGCTTGGGGTTGGACTGGGCACCAATGTGCTCCATAAACAGAAGCAGGCGGGCCTGTTGAGGCTCGTATTCTCGCCTCTTCATGCGGATGTACTTCGACCAAGCCCAGATGGCCTGTTTGTGATACCCATACACTGCACAGTGGACTTCAGCTTAGTTCTTTCCACGGGAATTGCTGTCAGCCCGCTGGCGCGGCCGACAACACCAAGCCGCATCAATTCAGCAGTACTAGGTGGCAAGGAATGATTTTCTCAGCGATTATCTGCAATCATAGTGCATTGTTGTAACCTTCCACGGCCTTAAAACATGGGCGGATCGTTTCAGGGATCGGCCGACAGGCCCCAACTACTTTGAGTGGCGCTGATTACGGGACAGCAAAGCTTGGTAATAAATCGTACTCATGGACATCTCAGCACATAGCTTGGCAATGTTGTCATCTGAGGGCTTCATGTGCAGAGCAATCGCGTAGCAGTGCAGCGCTCTGTCATGGTGTCCCATGTTCTCAAACGTTGCAGCGAAAGACATCCATGGCTCCGTGAAGTTTGGATATCTCTTGATGCATTCCATCAAATGAGGAAGAGCCTCGGAGAAATTGCCCAACATGATCTCTGTGTTGGCCTTTTGCATGAGCTCGTCGCCTTGAGGAGGCAAAATTCCGCGGCTGACTCTTGTGGGCTTGCGTCTCCTCGCACGACGCCTGCAGACACGGGTCGAGATGATACTTTATAGACTGCATTGTAGAGTGTTTTTTGGCGAGGTCTGGTGTCATGGACGCAACACTGCGCATGTTAATGGCACGTACCCATGTCCCAGCTTCCGTTTCGCGCCCCGCCGGTCTTCAGCTTGTTTTCCGACATGATCAGCCGCTTCTTGGATCTCCTCCATGGCATGGTCAGTGTTGGGATCGTACGCGGGGTCAGCCTCGGGCGGAACATGGCGTGCGCTCCTGCGTTGTTCTCTGAAGAATTCAAATGGCTGCGATCCCTGTGAGCGCAGACATTATTGCTCCACAAGGATCATGTTTTTCGTTGTCAAGGTACCCATTCTTTTCCGCGCACACCTCGGCCCCTGCCTCAAAGGAAGTGATCACATCTTCGGGATCAAAATCCGAATCAAAAACGAGGTCGCCGTCGGTGAAATAATCAGAATTTATTTCAGCACCACTACCATACTCTGTATGAAAGTCAGTTTCACATCCGGCGTCCTCGTCGTCGCTCATGCTGAATTCAGTCCGTCAGCCATCGAAAGAAGAACGATCACTTGCACGTAAGTCGCGTGATGTGCAGGTAGCCATAGATAAATGAAGAATTCTGGTGTTCGGGGCGGCGTCAACTCCGAGAATGTTCAGATTGCTTCTACATGCTTATGGATGCACCTACGTCACAGTTTCGCGGTACACGCCAGCCATCGCACCAGGTTGTACCCCACATAGACACCCCTCCAAACAGTTGGAACTGGCAGCGCACGAATGCAGGAAACGTACAGTGCCTTCAAGGCCGCGGACCGTACATGCAACGGGTGTATGCATGGCTCGCAACATTTTGGACTCGACCCTTTCGTGTCCTTAGTCTTTGTTGGCCAGACTGATCCTTGAATTTATACACACTACTTGTATCAAGATGGCATCGACATCCACGGGACATCGCGTGGAGAACGTGGCTATCAGAGCCATCGTCGACGATGTCCTGGCCGAAGATGAAGGCCACAAGGCGAAACGGAAACGCGAAAAAGACACTGATGCGAAGCCAAAGAAATCCGTGCGATTCAAGGACGTTGATGATGTGCATGAGTTTGTGGTGGATGAAGATGACAAGGAGGTGCGTCTCAGATACACATGCCATATTTCATATGCACCTGCCACACAACTGGGATCCTCTTCAGAGTTGAGATGAGGAATTTAAGGTTCATTAGGCACTTCACGAGCTGGCATGCAAAATTTTGCAAGCGCGAGGGCTGATGTGCAGGAAGGTGGCCCTGTCAAGGAGCATTTGCTTGGCCAAGCATGGCAAAAGCGACAGCAGACACGAGATGGAAAGAGTATCATTGCAGGTGATATAGAATTCAATGATGGCAGCGAGCTCGAGCCTGAAGTAGATGCAGAGTACGATCGTCTCGATGGTGAAGAGGTTTCAGCCTTCAACATGAAAGACGAAGAGGCAGAAGGCTTCAACGCTGCAACAGGTGAAATTCTTCCAAGAAAGACGGATGACGAAGAACTTGCGCAAGATCCATGGCTGCTAAGTTTGCAGCAAGAAGAAGTGTGTTACGTTTTGCATGCACTCTTTGAATTCCTACCTGCCTGCTTGTCACTATCCCGCCTGAGGTGTGCCCTCTGTTTCCAGAGAGAAGAGATGGAAGGGGATGATGGGGTGATGAGAGCCAAGGTTCGCAGATCCCAAGTTATGGTTGATACGCAGACAAAGCAGCGCTTACAGCAGCAGCAAGCAGCATTGGACAACATGAAGCCTTTGTCCGATGAGGAACTTGCTCAGGCGAGATCCACCCTCGTCGAACACATGCAAGCTCGGGAGACTGTCATGCAAGCTATGGCTCGGTTGTCCGCCAAGCCCACCAAAGGCACTCCAAAGGTAAGGAGAGAGTCTAACATCGCCATTCTCTGCGTTGCCGCGGCTGGAGCTGACAACGGCTTTGCTCAGACTGAAAGCTGGTGCACGAGCAGGAATTAGCATGTGTCTGCCTGGTATGGCCACACATCTGTTCCACTCAACCGGCAATCCTGAACATTTGATGCCAAGCGCCATTTCATGCAGAAGCCGGTGGACAGAGTCGGTAAAAAACGCATAACACCAGAGGAACAGGCACGGCTTGATCTCATCGAGCGGTTCACAGACGCTGCCAGTTCCCTGCTCAGCACCGAAGCAGACATCTTCGAGCAGCACAAAGAGGAGCTGCAGCATGCTCTGCGTATGTCCAACATGCTTCGAGCTCCTGCTGCACAGCCTTCAGGTGTGTGTACACGCATTCTGTTTCCTGTCATACTCATGTTGTAGTATGACAGCATTCGCTTACTGTGTCACTCAACACCTGTGCTGTCTGAGAGCTGTTGCGCCCTCCCACACCTGCCTGCATGACTCTACAACAACAAATTTCAGTAACGGTGAGGTGCTGGTGAAGTAGGAGCTCCTGCTTGGGCCAGCGGAGTCTTTGAACCATGGTTGTTTTCAGCTAGTCCTGTGTTGCATTCCGCCCTGTCACAGGAAGTGCACGTGCTTCGAGAGCTGAATCATCTTGTACATTGCTACGAATATCATGTTAGTTGCCCGGACCATCGACGGCCGCAACCGTAGTGGCTGCAAGCTGTTGCGTTCAGTGCCTGCAGCGCCCATTCTCCACTCACAAGTTGCAGTTGAGTGAAAGAGCTAGTGGTCAGACATTACGGCAGACTTTTCAAAAGGTGCACATGAGACCTGTTTCTTCAGATGAGCACTCCTGAACAGGTGGCCCACTGTGCAGCTGCTACAGCCACACGGGCGGAAGACAGTGATGATGACATGTTTGCTGACAGTGACACCGAGGCAGCACCAGCTCTGCCGGCCTCGGGAGCAGCAGCAGCAACCATGCCTAGCGGGGCAGCAGTGCCCCAGTCGGCGCAGCCTGGTGAGGGCATGAATCCGACAGCCGAGGACGCTGCGGCCGCTGATAACACTGCAGGCACGCCTGCTGCCGCGGCAAACCCTGTAGATGCATCTGGGACGTCCCCAGAACAGGATTACTCGAGCTGGCCTGTTTCGGAGCTGAAGCGAGTGCTGAGAGAAGCTAACGTGGACACTTCAGGTGTGGCCCTGACCGCCACATTCACTATGATAGGAGCTGCAATAGCTTAATGCAATTTCAAGCCCCCTTCCTGCTGGCTCGCCTTCTCGCAGCGGTCCCTGTGAAGTCAGGCATGCCGTGCTGTATGTGCCATGGAGCTGTTAGCAGGAGTGTACAGCCTTATTCCTCGTGTATGTACATCGTTGTGCCATCAGAGCAGATGTGCCACGACTTGTCCACTGACATGGTGACGCTGCTGCAGGCGCAACCGAGAAGTCTGATCTTGTTTCCAAAATGCATGATTTAGACAAGCAGCGGGCGGCAAAGGTCACCCCTGCCGGCTTTGTGCTTGATCCCGGCTCCGGCTATTACTACAATGTAGAGACGGGCTGGTATTACCATGCCGAATCTCAGTGCTATTACCGGGGTGGGAAGTGGTATCACATGAATACGGCAACAGGGGCTTTGCAAGAAATGGCAGCATGATAAATGCCATGCATGCGCCTTGTTTTCTCGTGTGTAACAGCAATGCTAGGGCAGGTGTTCTGCTGCGATGATTCCTGTGAGTTCCAGGCTGGACATCGGTAGTGTCGTAGAAGGCGTGGTTCTCGCTGTGTAAGGCAATTGAACAGCATCAGTCCGCAATTCTGTTTTGCTGAATCAGCTGCTGCATGTCGACCCGCGTTGCAATAGAATTAAGTTGATCAATCGCAAGGACCACACGCAAAATAGTCGACAGAGGATATTGAAAACACAGTTTCCGGCCAATGGTACTCAAGAGGACCAGCGCGAGTAGACGATGGTTGTGCAAGGATAGCCCGTTGAATATAGTACATTCTCAGGGACGCTCAGCTATTGACAAGCCATTTTTACGTCGAGGTATTGACAAGCGATTTCAAACTTGTTAGGAAATACTTGCATAAGATGTGCTATAACATTACACAATGGTGCTACTGCTCTTCAGTCCTTCCCCTGCTAGGCTGAACAACAATGAAAGGGGGATGATCATCAATGATCAACACAATGGCTACAAGGGGAGTCCATGTCGTGACCACTGCAGCCCAGGTAATTGGCCGGATCAGGCCTTGCAAAGTGCCGCTGACGATGTATAGTACCGTGCATAAGCATCACAGCGAACGTGCATGTGAAAAGGTCGTGCCGTACTCCTTCAGCTGCAACGGGTCGACAGGAGGTGGACGCCTAGGTCCGTCGCCGGTGTGCAAGCTTGTACAAGGGCATACCTTGCAAAGCGTCTACACAGTGTTGAAGTTCTATTTGTCTGGAAGAGAATATGGCGATTCGTGCTGTGCTTACAGCTTTCGAGCGCTACCAGAAGGAGCGGACTGCATTTGTGAGCACCGTCGCAGAGATGGCCAAGGGGCCACAGGCACGCAACGGCATCATTGCTTGGTTACTGTGATAAAATGTATTCATCGTCCGTAGAATCGCATTACGATTTGCTGTGAGTCGAGAACAGTGACCGCTCAAGCAGGCCAGCCATCTTCACTGCCACCGTCACTCCAAGGATATGCGGATTTTTCCTAACTCCACCCACTCGTATCTTGCAGAATGTTGACGCGCTTCAGCAAGCCGGGGCTATGCAGCTTCTGCGGCCGCTGCTACTAGACACAGTTCCAAGGTGAGCAACGACGGCTTTCCCCCTGACTTCCAAACGTGGCTGCAAGTTGCTCTTACTTACAGAAATTCATTTTCACAGTATTCAGCAGTCTGCTGCGCTTGCTCTTGGACGGCTGGCGAATCATAGCGATGAACTGGCTGAATCCATTGTAACCAATGAAGTGTTGCCGCAGCTGGTAAGCTTTCGCTCCACATCCGAGTTGGCTTTAATATTTTCAATGCCTCGAGCCTATTAACATTAGGCTTGACGGAAACGTTTGCTGGGCTGCACATCAACGGTGTCGATGCTAACTTCTGATAGTCTGCAAGCGCCATGCCGATCGTGGGTGACCTTCAGGTACATTCTTTAGCAACACAGAATCGCTACTACAAGAAGAGCGCGTCGTTCTGCCTCCGAGCTGTGGCTAGGCATTCACCAGAGCTAGCTCAAGCCGTGGTCGCTTGTGGTGCACTTGATCCGCTCGTTGTCTGCCTGGAAGAATTTGATCCTGGTGTCAAGGAGGGAGCAGCATGGGCGCTGGGCTACATCGCTGCACACAACTCCGAACTTGCTCAGCAAGTCATTGATGCTTCTGCAGTACCTCTGCTTGTTCTATGTGTACAGGTGTGTCACTTTGGGTTAGACTGACATCGTTTCTGCAAACACAGCATAGATTGGACGATGCATGTCACCATTTCCCGCGTTGTGTGATGTCTTTTGCATCTGCCATGGGCGGCTCTTCAGTGCGCTCAATTGTGTAGTGGACAGATACTGCAGATCTGCCCAATTTCGGGAATGCCAGAGTCTCCCTTCAGCAATGCTTACCTTGCAGGAGCCAGAGCTGTCGTTGAAGCGAATTGCAGCTAGCGCTTTGAGTGACATTGCAAAACACTCACCAGAGCATGCGCAAGCTGTTGTGGACGCTGGCACAGTCGCGTTTTTGGCTCCGCTTGTCATCAACCAGGATACCAAGGTAAAACGCCAGGTATGACATCACCCACCGCACAAAGTGAGAGAGTGCCAGGCACCACCATGCGCAGCTAGCCTTACAAGGCATCATCACAGACATGTGTAGCATGACCTCAAGGAGTTGTACCATTGCAGGTATGCACAGCCCTGGCACAGGTGGCAAAACACTCGGTTGATCTTGCTGAGGCTGTGGTCGAGGCGGAAGTGTTCCCCAAGGTCCTTACCTGCCTGCAATTTCCTGATGAGACAGTCCGCAAGGCCGCAGCAACTTTGGTGCGCGAAGTGGCCAAGCATTCTGTGGATCTGGCACAGCTGATTGTGGGCAGTGGCGGTGTCGGTGCTCTTGTCGACTACATACAGGTGCCTCCCTGGCCTACACTGTTTCTGCTGTTGTGATGCCATCATCATGTATCCCGAGCCAGCCTGCTGGACTGATTGCTTGCGCGTCAAGACTGTGAATGTGTTCAAGAGGTCCAGCAGTTGGCGAGCTGTCGTGGCGTTTGCTGGCACGTGAATCACCGCTGCAGCCCAAAACTTTGTCGTGCGCGCTGGTGACTTGCCTGCTTCCATTGTCCTGCTGCTTTGCTTCTTGTGCAAGCTTGTGCAAGCTTGTACTAATGCTTTCCCACTGCCTTACTGCCGCGCAGCGGGCAGACGGCAGCTCATGTGCTCCCACTTGCATGCCATAAGCAACACATGTCTTGTACCTTGAATATTGTTCATTTGGTATTTCGACTGCCGTTGTTTCACACCGGCGTCGCCCCTGATGTGATGCCATCTTTCTCTCATGTCATCCACTTGGACAGATTTGGGTGCAGTCAGCTGAAGGTGCTTTTAGCAAATTACATAGCATCAATTCCATTAGTGCATGCCTGCACTTTCAACTTCATCCTGTGGGAAGTCTCTAAGCTGCTGTCGGGTGTTTCAGCCACATTGTCTGTGTTTGTTTCTACAGCCACTGTCATGGCCACAGTTTCACTGTCCTGGGTACACGTCCCATCAAATCAGGTGCAACTGCAAGTAGCACTCTGCCATATGCAGGAGTCAATGGGAACGGCTCGACTGCCTGGAGTTATGGCCCTTGGCTACATTGGTGCCTTCAGTGAGACACTTGCTCTTGCTGTGGTGTCTGAGCGGGCGCTGCCACCGCTTGTGGCAGCTCTGAAGGACGAGCCAGAAGAGCACATGCGAGCAGCCGCGGCGTGGTCCATTGGACAGGTGCGGATACACACACCCCATGACCTCTTCCAGGGGGCTGTGCTGTTGCAGCTCTGTGATGCCATCACCTGCCCCTGGTGGTCGCTTGAATCTGAGTCCATGCACATTGTGAATCTGCTCTGCTGCATCCCTGTCATGCCAGCTCATGCCAACCAATGAGGCTCAGTGAGCAGTTCAATCCCAACTGTTTGAGATGCTCTGTTGGTTGCACACCAGTGACATGCCAATGCCAATCCCTCTCTGCCTATCTCTCCCATCACACCTCACAGCAGCTTCCTGAACGAACCAGCTCATTGCAGATTGGGAGGCACTCGCCAGACCACGCCAAGTGCGTTGCCGATGCGGGCGCTCTGCTGCCTCTGGCAGAGTCTGAGGCCAACGAGCGTGGCAGTGACGACCTCCGTGGCAAGGCCCGCCGCGCCCTGAAGGGCATCGTCGGCAAGCTCACACACCTGCCTGCGCTCGACACGATGGTGCACCGTAACCTGCCCGAGGGCGTCATGAAGGTCGTGCTGGAACAGCTCGGCAAGGTGCCGCCCTTCCCCACCAACTGCTGTGCCTTTCGCTGTCACACATGGCTGGGCCTTGCTGCTGGCCATGTGCGCGCGCCCGATGTCTGTCACCAGTCTGCGGTATACGATGAAGGCTGCAGACCAGACCACGATTGTGCATGACACTGGACATACAGAATGAGGATTGCAGGTGTTGGCCAACGATCCACCCGGCCGGGCAAGCTTTGTGCACTCAGGGGGCCTGCAGAAGCTCCAGGAGATGGCCGAGCAGCCTGGCAGCCGCTTGAAGGAAGCTGTTGCAGTCATCAACAGCAGCTATCCAGAGGAGATTGTTAAGTACTACAGCCCCACGTATAGCGCACAGCTGCTTGAGAAGCTGGATGCCATGGCCGCCGAAGCAATCACTGCATGAAGATTCTGTTGCTGGCGTTCAACCCTGGACACTGCTGGAATGCGAGGCTGGTCGTTGGTGCTGATATGGGCTTGGGATTGTTTCGAACTGACGTATTGCCAAACTGTGGTGGCAGAGCTGCTTGAGTTGCAAGACCACGTGATGGAGAGTTTGCGTTGGGGCTGGCCAACATTTGTACAAGCTGTTGCTATGATGCAGTGGTGCAACAGGCGATGATACCTGCCTGCAATCTACGGACTTCCGCTGAGGCTGTAATGCATGGAACGGAACCTTTTGGCATGTACATTTTTTCTCAGGAGACAGGGAGGAACAGGTTCCAGGAAAACGCGCATCTACCATTCTAGTATGCCAAGAGTTGCAAATAGCACCTTTGGACTGTGCATGAGTCAAAGTCCGATGCAGCCTCGAGACCGTGCAGCTAACACAACCTGGCATGCTATGGCCTGGGCAGGCGCATGCTTTAGCTGCAGGCTCTGGATCAGGCCAGCTGCGTCTGTAAGTCACATTGTTGCTGTCTGCATATGGCATGGCACCGGAATTCCCTGGTGTGATTTGCTGTGCTCTAGATCTCCTGCAGCACGCTGCAGGTCTACTACAGAATGCAGTACGCTCTGTATGAAATACAGCTAGCACGCAGTGCCCGACAATGTTGGCCAGCCTGGCTCGATTCCGGCCGATCAGGCGGCCGCCCAGGCGAGCAGCCGCGGCGTGGTCCATTGGGCAGGTGCGGATACACACACCCCATGACCTCTTCCAGGGGGCTGTGCTGTTGCAGCTCTGTGATCCCCTGAAGGAATCGATCCAGGCGGCTGGCCAGTAGGTCGGAGCGAGGGACGGTTCCCGACAGCAGGAGGTTGACGAACCGACGCATGGCTTTCTCCAGTGCGCTCGTTGTACAATCCGGCGCTGCGGATGTGCTGGTATGTCCACCCGCTAGGGCCGGCTGCAGAACCATGAGTCAGGCCCTGCAGAATGGCCTCAAATCTCGCTGCAGATACTGCCGCAGGGCAACTCCCGCCTGGGCACCCAACCCCGCCTCTCATCACGGGGGCCGCCATGATTGACATGCGTGTTGTCGGGTTTATAGCCTGCATGCAGCGGGGCCATGGCAGCCCCTTGTCGGGGCGGCTCTGGTACCAGCCCCAGTCTCATACTCTGCCCAGTACATCCCTCTTGTACATGCGGCGTGTGTATCGCATATACAGCCGCGGCAGAGTGGCGCCGGAGTCAAATCGGTTCCAACAAGCGATTGTAGAGATGGCGCCGGCACACTGCGTGGTCTCCAGCCGCACTTTCGCGGGTAATGCCATGCATGATCTGTCCACAACATTGTGCCGCAAGCTGGCGCGCGCAGGCGAGCACAGCCGTACCCCTCAGCGCCAGGCTGGACGGGCGGTTGCTTCTGCCGCGCCTGGCTGTCCCACCGATGGCCTGCCGGCTAGTTTCACCAATGACATGACGATGGTAGTTACGGCAGGCAGGTTAAAGATGATGTGACGACGATGTTCCCACCCTTTACGACAGAATTTGCCGGTGATGAGGATTTGTTCTCCCATGCCCGCTGTGGGGCGGGCGCATTTAAATCGCTACAGAGCGCTGACTTCTGCCAAACGCCACGGTCACGGGATCAAATGGGCGGTTGTGCGTGGCTGTGTTGCGGGATACGTTTTAGTCTGTGGCTTACCTGTATACTGATCCAATGCGGTTGCTGGACCTACCTTATGTTACCCTCGATCTGCGCCGCTTGCGCTGCGTGGGGTGGTGAGTACGTCGTAACATGACGACATGTACCTTCACGTTCCGATGATGATGTAATTATGGTGTTTCGTTGTAATCGGTGACAGTACTGCCGGCGCTGACACGCCATCGCTGGGCAGGCCGCCCATGGCATAGCCCCCTCATCCCCCAGCGCTCACGGCAGCCTGCCGGACCCCTCCCTCCCCCCCCCCCCCCTCTCCACTCCCGTCCTCCGCATGTCTCCCCGGCCCTGGCCACCGCCCGTTCCGCAGCATTCGGTGGCAGTGTCTCTGGCACCGGATACAGGTGCCGTGGGGCCAAGGGCCACGGCCGCCGCACATGGCCGCGGACCTGCGCGGCAGCGTGTCGCTCCCGGGTTCGTTCGAGCTGCTGTATTCGGCTCAGTGGGGGCTGGCCGCAGTAATCCCCGATGCATGTTGCCTGTGCGTGGCATGCAAGCAATCAAATTTACCATTCACCATTTTCTGTTACACCGAGATCAACGGAAGAGCTCGGCAACAGTAAGCAAGCAAAGGACCAAAACCCCGCAAACAGGCAGCAACACGCAGCAGCAGTCTCGGGCGCAAAGCTACAACGGACCAGCGCAACCGCAACCCCACCCACACACGCACACGTGCTGGCGCTAGTTCGTTCTGGCATTTGCTTGTGCGGCGCGTGGCCTTGGTGCTTACGGTGGCCGATTTGACTGTTTGCTTGTTGCCTGGTCTGTTGCCTCGGCGCTGCTGAGTCCTAGATCTATCACTGTGTAACACAACAGCGCGGTTGAGGGTCACCGCGGTGCACCGTTGACCATGCAAAACACGCAGCAATGACCAGATGCAGTGCTCGGCGCAGGCGAAGAATGCATCGCTACCGAGATCTCACAGACGCATTGTGACAGCAGTCATTGAAACATGTACACTGTAGTTCGAGGAACTCCAGAGACGCGCGCGAGGCACACGCACTCGCTTTCGGTGGCCACCCGATGCACTCCGGAAAGGGCTTGACCGCACCTTTTGCGCCAGCATCCTATAAATAGCTCATTTCTGGCATCTTCTATGCGCCTGTGACCCTGATTCCTCTAAGAATCGTTAAGTGTCTCTTGAACTGTGGTCACCACTGGACGAAGGACGAATACCATCTGTCCAAATAAACTGTGGCCACGTTTTGCATGACCCGGGCCGAAGAATAACAGTGGGAAGAGGTCACTGCCCTACATGTGGAGGAATTCCAGCTGGTGAGCTGGTGTCGGCTGATATCTCGATCATTCGTGTTACACAGTGATAGATCTAGGACTCAGCAGCGCCGAGGCAACAGACCAGGCAACAAACAGACAGACCGACCACCGCAAGCACCAAGGCCACGCGCCGCACGAGCAAACGCCAGAACGAACTAACGCCAGCGCGAAAGCAGACACGCACACACCACGCAGTACCACGCAGGCCACGCGCACACCAAACACACGGTAAGCACTCGCCAGGCTTACAAGCGGTCGTTGACTCGACACTAGCAGTCTGCACGGGCGCGCCAGCGCGCGCTGCGGCCATGTCCGAGGCCGCGAGGCACCGGTCCCAGGAGCCGTAGCCACAGCCAGCCCGGCAGCACGAGCAGTGTCCGGGGAGGGGGGCAGAGGAGAAACGGCGGACGTGCTTTGGAAGGAGGAGGGAGGGAGGAGGAGGGACGGGTGCGGGGGGAGGGGGGGGGGGGGGCTGCAGGGCGAAATGTGTGGAGGAAGGGGGCCCGCGGGGCGAGATGGGCGGAGGGGGGGGGGGGGGGGGGGTCGCGACGCAAGCATATGCGCGATGGTCTGTCAGCGCCGGCAGGCCGTCTGTGGGGACAGGAAGGCCCGGCAGCAGCGCCCGTCCGACCAGTCTAGGACGTAGGGGCGCGGCCGCGCGGGCTTGGCGCGCCAGCGCGCGGCACAATGTCGTGGACAGGTCGCGCATGGCATTGAGCAAGAAAGTACGCTTTGACACCGCGCCGTGTCCCGCAGCTACCTCCGCGACCGTCTGGAGGAAGCGGTACGCGTCCCGTCCAACCCTGCCGTACGTCTCATGTACGAGCGGGATGAACTGGGCGGCACCTGTGACGGCGCCATATTTGTCGTGCTTTGGCCGTTGGCCTTTTTTCGGCGTTCGCGCCAGCCTCATGTGACGCACCGCGCATATGCGTCCTGGCAAGCGGGTGCATCACCTTCACGTCCAGCAGCGCCATGCGCGTGGTGAGGAATGCCAAGAGGTCGCCGCGCTGCGGAAGCCGCTGCGATCGGGGCAGCGGGGATGCGGGAGGGGGCGCTGCCTTTTGGTCAGGGGCGGGAGGCGCGTCGCGCGTCGGGGCGTGGGCCGCGGCGGGGGGGGGGCGGTAGCGGCAGTTAGGGTAAGGGAGGCCGGAGCCGGGGCTTGGGTGCCATGAGGGGTGTGGGGCACATCCGAAGCCTGGGGGGCCTGCGAGAGATGGGGTGGGGGTTGGACCGGCGCAGCATCGGCTGGGGGGTCCGGTGGCGGCGGCGGCGGCGGGCCTCGCTGACACGGCGCGGCCGGTGCACTCGCAGACGGCGCAGCCAACGGGCGCGTGAAGTCCGCCAGCGGCGCGGCTGGTGGCAACTGCCGGCTGCCACGGAGGGGGAGCACGCGTATGCCTCCGGGGAGCTCGCCAACGTGCGGCTCAAGCGATGAAGCGAGCGACGCGCGCATGAGCACCTTCCTCCATGCCACGGTGATGAGGCCCTGCTTTAGGACTGAAGTCGCCCATAGCTGTCCGCATATGACACTGTGCGCACCGGACGCAGCCACGCGGCCGCAGGTTCAGGCCTCATCCGAGTCCAGGACGTGTAGCAGCGGCTCACCCGGCCGCAGCAGCACAGCCACCTGGAAGTCATGGTCGGTCAGGCCCGTCACCGGGCCGGGGCAGGAAGTGAGGAACGCCGAGGCCAGCGAGCCAGAGCAGCTGAGGAGGCAGGCGAGATCAGCGCACGCTGTCTCCGCCGTTTGGGGATTCAGACCGTGCTTCAGGGTCTGAAGTTGGTCGCGCGTGGCGATCCAGCGTGCGTCGGCCTCCGCCCGGCTGAGCGTGCTCTGGAGCTGCGCATGACGCAGCTTCGAGCCAGCGTCAGACGCCCAGGCGTCGGCTGGGGTCGGGCTGTCTGAGATTCCCTGCACGGCCGGCCATGCCTTCCGCAAGCGTGCGAGGCGGGCCTGGTGCTGGACCGCGGCGTCGCCGCGGAACGGCTTGCCGCCATCCATGCCGTCCGCGAGCACTGCGTGCGCAACTGCTGCCGATGCGAGGAGGGCGGCGTCAGCAACGTCGGCTGTGTAGGGTCGCAGACCCATGCCGCCATGTCTATGATGGAGCAAGGCCTGCTCACGCTGTAGGTCGGTGAGCTGTTGCGTTTCGATGATGCGGCACATGGCGTGTATGCTGGCGTTCTCGACGCCCATGAGCGGCTGTCCGAGCTGGGCCCAGTCGGTAGTGCGCAGCAGGTTTGCTTCGCGATGTTTCAGGCACTGGAAGAGGACAGCCCACCGTGTCTGGGCTGCCAGCGGGAGGCCTGCCAGCTTTTGCATGAGCTCGACGGTGCGTTTGCATCTACGGCGCACATATTTCACATAGGCAGGGGTGCCTAGTGGCGCGCCGCATGCGACCATGCCGTCAGTGGCAACCGTGGCGCCTTGGCAGGCGGCTGCGCGCGAGGCCTTGGCGGGATCGGTGCGGTGGACGAGCGTCTTCTGCTTGTTGCACTGGTGACGGGATTGCACAACTTGACCCATGGCGACCTCTTTCTCAACCGTGCCCTGCACCGTTAGGTCATCGTGGCACGCGATGGCTAACGTGTCAGGGGCCGCTTCTTGCGCCGCTAAAAACGTGGGCCGGAACGCGATGGCGAAGTAGAGGGGGCCGATGGGGTCGCCTTGCTTCACGCCAGATGCACTCCACAAAATTGCGTTGGACCCGTCTTGCTGATGTGCCAGCAGCGGCGATGGCGCTCCATACGCCATGCGTGCGAATGCGGCCAGGGCGGGGATTTGCGCCTCAATCTCCGCGATGATGGTCTCGCGGTCAATTAGGTTGAACGCGTTTTCGAGATCGAGCTGCACTGTGACCGTCTCCGCATCTGAGAAGTCCGGGGCCAGCGCGTGGCTCGGAATCTCAGGGCCGCCGCGGACACCGACCCCAATCTGGTGCGGGGCAAGCAGGCCCGGCGCTTCTTGAACGCGCTTCTTGAACGCCAGCGCGCAGATACCGGCGAGGCGCGTGAACACTTCGCTGATAGCAATTGGGCAAACGCGGCCGTTCGGTTTGGCGATGGTGATCAGGCGGCTGGCGAGCAGCAGGTCGGAGTGGGGGATGGTGCCCGACAGCAGGAGGTTGACGAAGCGGCGCATGGCCTTGCCCGTGCGCTCGTTACACAACCCGGCGCTGCGGACGTGCTCGTATGTCCACCCGCTGGGGCCGGCCGCTGAGCCCTGTGTCACGTTCTGTAGGATGGCCTCAAACCGCGCCGCTGAGACTTCTGCTGAGCGGCTGCCGGCTGGGGTAGGCTGCGCTGTGCGGTTTGGAGGGGGCGTGGGGGGGTGCAGCGCTCGCAAGCGTGGCAGTGAGTTCTGGTCGATGGGAACGATGGGGCTGCTATCCAAGCAGCGCGCAGCGCGGCCAACATTGCCGTTGCATGCATGTCGATGCATGCGCCCTGCCATTGAGATGTCCGCCACAACTTCTGTGCGAGTGCGGCCGGTATCGCTATGTTCAGCGGTGACGAGCAACATCTGCTCCCTGGTCCGCTTCCGGATCTCGCGCACGCGAGCATTGACTCGCCTGGCGCGCCCCTTGCTTGCGCCAGTGTTGCCGAGGGCCTGGCTGGGCAGCAGGAGTAGGAGCCTGAGCTCTGTCTCTACACTAGGCCGGTGACCGCGCTCGGCCGCATCTGCGGTACGTTCCAGCGCTGTGGCCACAACGTCGGCCCAGCTGGATCTGCATTCGTTCGGCACACACTGAGGTATCCGCACGTCCGGGTAGGGGGCCTCCAGTGATGGCGGCGCGTCTGGGGCTGGCTTTGGATCCACCTTGGTGTCGCTGACGAGGTCTGCTTCCGTCAGATCGCGCATGTGGGAGTCAACCCGTGGGCCAGCGCTAATGGTGGCGCGGGAGATGTCCGAGAGGACGGCGCGCTGGCCGGGGGGGAGGCGGGACGCATGGGAGGGTCGGGGGGTAGTGGCATGGCGGCGAGCCGGCGCGCGCAAATGGGGGCAGGCGCGTCGGTTGGGGACATCGACTCGATCATTCGTGGCAAGACTCGATCATTCGTGACAAGGTGCCGACCCAGGAGCTGACATGGGACACACTGCATCTGAAGCAGTCGCAAGCCTTTCGCATCAACTTACACGACACGGTGAGTTGCAGACAAATACATTTCTGCCCACGACACGCTGCACGGCCGGGCCGCGCTGCGGGAACTTGCCATTGCAATAACTGTTGGCCGGTGAGCATGCGCAGTCTCGCGGCGAGCCGTGCGCGCGGCCATCTTCTCGCCACTCGGTCTTGGTTGAGTCACTGCAAATGAAAGTGGCGCAGGTGCAATGTGGCCGAGCGCCCAGGCATGGCCAGGCCCCTATTGGCGCTAGCGCTGTAGGCGCGCCTACCGCGCTATCCATGATGCATGCATGCGGGAGATATTGTTGGAATTGCATGCACTTGCGCAATTCTGTGCGTTTCGGGCATGTGTCACATGGAGATCAAAGAATTGGTTGCAGATTCAGCTCCTTGTGTTCCAAGGCGCTGCAGCGCACTCTTGTTGCACTCATGATGCACCGTTGTTACCCTCCACTCGCTGAGGCCGTAGCATCCTGTCACAAACGCTCTTTGCACAAGCAGCGTGCAGGCCTCGCCACTGCTCATTATAAGGATTACAAACATAACAGACCCCCAGTGCCCTGTGCAGGCCGTGATGTCGCGCCTCGAGGATCTCATGGCCCACACTTCGGCTCATGCCTCACCCTTACACCTGCATCACAGCACCCTCAGACCAGCGCAGCCGCTACAACCCACCGGTAGCCGCCCTTGGCGCTCGCTGCTGGTGTACCGGAGCACGCCGTTGGGCTCCGCCGTGGCATGCGGAACTATCTGCATTCTTGTGAACGGGGTGCTGCTGTTTGTCGGAAGTGGAGCCTGCTTCCAGCACGTGACCTTCTCAGGTGTGCCTCGAGCCCCTTCACCATCATTCTGCCCTCTCTGTCCACGGTCATTTGGTGCAGGTGGTTTGAGCGTGTGGCTATGGCGTAGTTGGTGCGATGGTGGAGTGCGGTGGTGTGCGCGTGTGCGGTTTGTCGTGGCTTGGCGCCTGTGCATGTTGCTGCTTGTTGATACCTGCTTACATTGGCTTGGCCGCGTATCGTGAGATATGTTACAGATGCATTCTCCACAAGGTAGTAGAACACAGATGCACGTGGCTTGGCCGCGTGCTGTTGCCTGGCCTGCTGGTGGTGTGCATGCTGCCTCGGTACGATCTGTGCGCAGCGCTCTGCCGTGCTTGCACCGACTCTTCGTGACGAGCGTGCTGTGCAACACCGGCATGCGGTGCCACATGATCATGCAATGACCGCTTGCAGGCGGAGCCCTCGTGTGCGCTGGAATTGATTTCACCGAAAGCTTCTACGACTGCACTTTCCGCAATTGCCGGTTGTACGTTGCGCACGGGGCGGTCGTCACGCTACGCGGATGCACCCACACCGCAAGCCTCCCCGGCCTCGTTACCAGCAGCGACGGAACCAGAGCCACGGCCACAGAGTGCACCTTCCACAACTGCTCACCTGCGCTGTGCGCTGAGCACGGCGCGGTGCTGGCCGTGCATGACGCACGGTTTGCCAATGTGGATGTCACGGTCGCGGTGAGCGGCGCCGGCACACACGCGGAGCTGAGCCGGTGTGAAGTCGAGTGGCGGAAGCAGAAGGGCCGCGCCTCAGATCCGCACGGCGGCTGCGTGGTCCGTGTGGTCGGCGGTGCGGAGTGTGTGTTGCGGCGGTGCGGCTTCCACTGGTTCCAAGACATCGGAAATGTGTCTGGTAGCATGCCGCGGCTCGAGGTGCTCGATTGCTATAGCAAACCGTGCCAGCACGGAGTCAGCATTCGTGCTGTGCTGCGGTGCATGCACATGGACAGCCGCCATGCATATATATGGCCAACGGATGTGTAGTGCCAAGGTTGGGGGGGCTGTGAAGTTGGGATTTCCAGAGGAAGGAAGGTTGCAAGCGGGGGCTCTTGGGAAGGGGTGTCCAGAGGGAGGGGCTCTCGCCGTGCTGGAGCGCTGTGTGCTGCCAGAAGCCGCAGCGTTTGCGGTCGAGATCGCCAACGGTAAGGCCGCGCTGCTGCTATGTGCTGTCATCAGCGTCTGGACCGGGCTTTGCGCTCGCGGTGAGCGCAGCGCGGCTGTCATGCAGCACTGCGTTGTAGAAACTGAGGAGCATGGCGCCGTTGCCCATGCTGGCGCCGCGATTTGGGTGGAGAACTGCCACATGTCCTCAACTGATTCTGCGTGCGTCGCCATGGACAGGAGCCGCTTCGCGCTTGTAGCTTCTGTGGTGAGCGGCAAGGGACGGGCCGGGCAGCCTGCTGTCATGGCAACACCTGGTGGTGTGCTGCGTGTGTTGCGCTGCAAAGTCAGCGAAAGGATGTTCGTGATGCAAACGAATGATTGCGCGGTGCGTGTCGTGGACTCGACCATACGTGTTCTGCAGCCCAGACATGCTGAAGGACAGGGCCTTAGCATGGGGTACGGCTCCAACGTGGAAATTGTGGGGTGTGTGTTTCTAGGCCAGCCTGCAAGCTACACCTGGCTTCGGAGTCAGACGGAGTGGCCGGAGCAGCCGACGGTGTCTGTCTTTCAACCGGGCCGGGTGCTGATTTTCGGGTGCATGTATAAACAGTTCCGGGTCATCTTCATTGGTGGGGGGCATGAATGCGTCATTCGGGAGTGTGACTTTACGGGCACAGTTCCCCATGCGCCGGAGCTGATCTGCCTGTACAATCGCAGCCGGGCGCTCATCGAGCTGAGCCGATTCTCCAACGCCTCCACCGCCATCAAGATGGACAGCTCTGTATGCCGTGTGCTCGGGTGCGAATTTGGCCCGGAATTGTGGAGCGCATTCCATCTTCACGATGATTGTGATTTGACTGCGCAGCGCAACCAATTCGTGGGATGCGACGTGGCGTTGTATGCACAGCCTAAGCACGATCGCGGGATCGCGCCTAAGCACGACCGCTGTGCTTGAGGACTGTGATTGTAAAGACATGTTAGGTGGTATTCTCTTGACGGGGGCCGAGGTGATGTTCACAGCGCGGCGGCTCAGCATGTCTCTTTTAGCAGAGGCCACCGGTCTGAACGTCAGGACGGGGTGCAAGGGTGGGCCGATCGCGGCGCTGCTCGAAGACTGCACTCTAGCCGGGGGGCGGACGCTTGCACTGTTGGGTCACACCGGGGCGCATGCAACGCTGCTGCGCTGCACGCTGCGGGGAGGCGAGACAGGCGTTGATGTGATGGGAGGAGCCTCCGTGACGATGCGGGACTCGAGGGTTGAGGAGTGCGACGTGGGCGTCAGGGTTGGGCCGACGCGCTCTTGACGCGCTCGATCGTTGCGCTGACTGTGGCATGCATGGGCCTGAGGCTTGGGCGCGTGCATGAGCTGCCGCGCGGGGGCAGGGGCCGGAGCCACGCCGCGAGCCTCGGTGCGTGCATGAGGGTGCAATCGCGGAGCTCTTGCTGGCGGGTGTTGAGTTTTCAGGGTGTGCTGACACGGCGGTGCGCGTCGCGGAGTTTGGGCGAGTCGACGCGACAGGGGTTCACGTGTCGAGCAGCCAGTACGGATTCAGGCTTGGTGGCATCGCTCCGGCAGCACATTTGTAGATTGTGCGGTGTGGGAGGTCGAGGATTCGGGTGTCGTGTGCTGCGCTGTGAACGCTGAGGGAGTTTACAGGTTGCAGGAGGAGGTGCCACCGGGTATCCTGTTTATGCAGCATGGATTCACTGGCGATGATTAATATGCTATTTTAGGCATTGATGTGCTCCTGTGTGCCGTGATACTGCATGCTTGGCTTCTGTGTGCTGGGCTGCCGTGTGCACGTGCCAATTGACACCGGACAAGAGTGTGTAGATCTCCTTTCCTGCATGGTCAGTGAGCCATGGTCATGTAAGTATGTGCTTCTGTACTCATACACTTGCTGCCTTTGCCACGGTGTAGATAAACTGCTATCTGTATGGTTTGGCCGCGCTTGTGTGTTGTCTGTGTGCTGCGTGCCGCCATCACAGCCTCGTCGCGGCTGCGACCCTCAGTCGGTTGGAGCATCTAGTATCAACACCGCTCGGAAGGCTCAAGAAAGTTTGCGGCCCCTGGTCGATTCGGCACCCGACTATTGCCCAATGCATGAGGGCGTCGCGCACAACACAACTCACATGCATGAGCTGCCGGCACCAGCACACTGTGTCAAACCAATCACTCTCCGTGCAGGGCTAGCTGCGCTGTGGCATTAGTGCAATACTATGCTTATCATATACTTGCTACGTCGTTCCCACCTCTCACTCTCCTGGTCCCCTACAGCCTACAGCACTATCCTAGCAATCAACCCAGGCATGTACTACTCGCGCAGCGCCGGCAGCACTTGTGGTAACCACAGTGCTCTCTTCCGCAAGGTCAGGCTTACAAATGGCACAGTTGCAAAACATCAGCAGCTAGCAAAGCTAGTAGAGCCCGCAGAGCTAGCAACAAACGAAAGCAAAAGCAGGCTGCAGCTTACAACAGAGGCTCCTCTGTCGTGATCCAGCCATGCACAGGACTACGGAGACCATGCATGGAGTGGATGCACGGTGCTGTTCCGGAGTGGCTATGGGACGCCATGCACCGATGGCTTACCATATGCACGAGCAATGCATGCTAGATTGTGTGCCGCAGACACTGATTCTGATCGTATCCGTATGAGACGTTGATTGAACGCTCATGTAGGCTCTACTGATCAAAGTGTAATCACTCTTCTTCTGCTAAGTCTCACGTGCTATATTCCAAAGACTGAGAGCGCACTGTCACAGCGGAGACCTGTACACCAGCCAGGTATGTGACAGCGCGACCCCCTGCGCACAGCTACAGCAGTGCCTAGATCCCACGATGCCCAAGGGCTTCGGTCCACTGAATGACGACATGGTATCGGTGATGATTGTGGGTATTCTAGCAATGTTTGTATGCTTGCGATAGAGTCCAGGGGTCTACGACTACGGCTGAGCGTCCCGATGAGCGATTCACACCGCTCTAGCATTTAGCTGTAGAGTCCGTAGAGAGACTAGAGTACGCAGATGCATAACGCTACGGCTGGACTGCATTCTGTTGGTGTACTGGTCTCGGAGAGAGGCCTACGGGTCTACGTGTCCCGCGACATACGATGGTCGTGTTGCGGGATGCCACCACGCCGAGAAGTTCCAATGGCATCTCGCCAAGGATCTATCGGCTCTGACGGTGAGGATGGAGAAGAAGTTCGTCTTCACCACCACACGCGCTCCACAGCGCGCCCCGAGCAGGCCGCGGAGGACCAGTTCGTGACCTACGGGGAAGAACAGCGTGTTGGGACCTACGAATATCCCAATGCAGGTCCTTTGCAGGCTGCATTGCCGGGCAAGGCTGAACCTACGGGGGAAGCAGGAGCTCAGGCCGCGACGCACGGGGCGCAGCACGCATGTGCACAGCGGGCTGCACAGCGGGCGGCACGTTAGGCTGCACGCTGGGCTGCACATTGGGATGCACACTGGACTACTCAGTGGGCATAGTGAAGCCAAAGGAGGATAGAGACTCCGTGGCAGACTGTAGTTTCGTCCATGAGGTCTGGTCGTTGCTACATGCTAAGTATATGCCATCAGTGGAAGTAGAAATACAGAAGCTGCATCACCAGCTCAGCAGTACCCAGCAGGCTGCCAAGCCGCTGGTGAAGCATGTGAATGAGGTGGTGGGCATAGTGAATCAGATGAAGGGACTGGGTGAGACTGTGTCTGATCAGTTATACAGATCACGGTTGCTGGCAGTAGATAGGGAGTACAGCCTGTTGCAGCCCATGCTGCAGGCCATGCCAGTGCAACAGATAGTGTCTACGTTGTTGACACATGCCCAGACGAACAGCAAGCAGGGTCCATCGCGATTCCCACGGGACGATCGCGGTGGACAGCAGCGCCATGGGGGACGTGGGTACCGAGGTGGACGCTACGGTGGTCGCCAAGGTTCACCCCCACAGGTAGCAGCAGTGGGAGCAGGGGCAGCAGGGGGAGCAGAAAAGAGAAAATTCTTCAACTGTGATAAGCCTGGACATGTGCAAAAGGATTGTCCATTGTGTCGTAATTCAGTGGACCGCAGCCCTAAGGCACTGTGGGATCTAAGCACTGTGTAGCTGTGCGCAGGGGGTCGCGCTGTCACATACCTGGCTGGTGTACAGGCCTCCGCTGTGACAGTGCGCTCTCAGTCTTTGGAATATAGCACGTGAGACTTAGCAGAGAAGAGTGATTACACTTTGATCAGTAGAGCCTATATAAGCGTTCAACCAAACGTCTCATACGGATACGATCAGAATCATTGTCTGCGGCACGCAATCTAGCATGCATTGCTCGTGCATATGGTAAGCCATCGGTGCATGGCGTCCCATAGCCACTCCGGATCAGCACCGTGCATCCATGCATACATGGTCTCCGTAGTCCTGTGTATGCCACCATGCATGGTCTCCGTAGTCCTGTGCATGGCTGGATCACGACACATTGCTCTCCGCAGAGGTCAAACAATTCCTGCAGAAGCAAGCAGCTGCAGGGCGAGGCCGTGGCAGAGGCCGCGGTGGCCCTCAGGTAGCTGTAGTTGACCTAGATAAGCTGCGAGCTGACTGTGCTGATGGGCCGTCTCCCAACATGCCGTACACTTTCCTAATAGATAGTGGCTCAGACATAAACATATGCTTTGACTATGATATGTTTTGCGAGATCAAGCCACCAGATATGCCGCAGTGTCAGCCTCTTGACCAGGGCAGGCTAGACATGTATGGTGTGGGCACGATCAGAGCTAATCTGGGAGAGTATGTGAGTGCGCAGGGCACTATCACACCAGTAGACATAGAGTTGACAAACGTTTACTGGGTGCCGGCCAGTCCCATCAACATCCTTTCAACAAAGGAGTTCAAAAAGTCCGAGATATACTTGCATACGGGCAAGCATGCAAACCGGGTAGTGATGCCTGGGTTTCATGACCAGAGCTATGGGTTCCACAAGAACTGTGAGCAGGGTGAGGATGAGGATGGAAAACCTACTCTGACATGGTTCTGTGGGAAAGGCAGGCCGATATGGCAAATGCGGCCGGTAGATAGAGGAGCAGCCTGGACAAGTGCGAATAACTTGTTTCATAGGAATGGGAAATGGGTACGTGAGCAGCAGCAAGTTGCTGCAGTGACCGGTGTACCGAATGAACAAGGATATTCCTTCCAGGTTGACCCATCATTCCTAGTGCATATCGCTTTTCATCATGCCGGCAATCGGGTACTCCAGTTGATGAGAGACAACCCACAACTGTATGACCTGAAGATGCTGAAACCTACGGGGGTAGCGCTTCAGTGTCATGGTTGCCACGTGGCTGAACAGAGAAGTGGCGATAGAGCATAGCACGGGGGCAAGGTGACTGAGAATGCTACCTATGCTGGAGAAGTGTTGCATGCTGATCTAGCAGGGCAGATCAAGCCAGTAGGAATCGGGGGTATGAACTACATCCTGGTAGTGGTGGATGAGTACTCCCGGTACTCCCATGTGATTCCGTTGAAGTCCAAGAGTGGGGCTGCGGAAATGATATGCCTGCTGATTGAGCGAATCCGCACTCAGATCGTGTATGATAGAGAGGTTGGGGTGCGGAGGCTGCACACTGACCAGGGTGGTGAGTTCAGCTCTAACCAGCTGGCTCAGTACCTCGCGTGGCGTGGCATTGAGCACACGTACACTGCCACGTGCCAGCATGAGTCCAATGGAATGGTGGAGAGAAAGATCGGTGTGCTGAACAGGATTGTGAGGGCAAGCCTGCTGCAAGCGGCTGTGCCTGCATTTCTGTGGCCAGAGGCGTATATGTGTGTGAACCATGCGCATAACCTGACGCCTAGCACAGCTCTAGAGGGTGTTAGGCGGAAGGAGGCCAAGCAGAAACTGGAGGAGAGACATGTGCAGACCAGTCGTGACCCGTGGTCAACGAATGAGGCTGTGAGAGCTGCACAGTTGCAGACGAGGAGGGCTCAGGCTCAGCAGATGAGTCTGCAGGCTCTGGCTGATGAGGGTATGGCCAGGGGCGATGGGAAGTTTGTCGCCCAGTGTGTGAAGAATGTTGATGTCAGGCAGATTGTGCCATATTTGTTGTGGTTCAGGAATGTGAGTGAGGACACATTCCATCAGGTGGTGGCCCAGGTGAAGCCTTTCAGGTGTCCGATGTATGTATACATCGGAGAGAGGACTTCAGACACCTAGATGAGAGAGGAGTGCTCGGTTTCTATATGGGACCGGGTGCTGGTCCTCACATGGATAGAGCTTACGTGAAGCGAGGGAATGGGGGAGCAGTGCGTATGTATAGGCATACGGCTTCTCCACCAGCTCTGCTGAGAGAGTTCGCGAAACGTTTCCACATGCCGGAGCAAGCTACGGTGGATCCGGTCATGTTGGAGAACTACGAGCTGGGAGAATTCGAGATCATGCCCGATGAGCATACTCGTGTAGTACCTGACGTTGGTTTCTTGCCCAACATGCAGAAATGGTTGAGATCAACTAGTGTTAGGGCAGTGCGACCACCAGCCAGTCGAGATCACATGATGCCAGAGAGGGACAGAAATGTGGATTGGGCTGAGGGGGAGCATCCAGCGCTGGGGCACACACACTGGGAACCAGGCAGGCAGTTGCATCGGCGCTATGTGCCGGATGATGAGTTGCCTGAGGGTGAGCCGCCGTTTTCACCGCGTGTTTTAGGCTCTGAGCTGATAGCCAGGCATGAGCGGTGGCACACGCCTGAGATCAGTGAGGCAGTGGTGACAGCGCGTTGCGCTTACACGGCCGAGGACTGTGTGAACAGGGTACCACACTGGGAGTATGATGCGGTTCAGCAACCATCCGGTCCGCACAATGCTGAGATGCGACCGAGAGATGTGATCCCTACGCGGGATAGAGCAGTGCTGGATTTGAGTGGCTGCCGCATTGAGCCACAGGGTAGTGAGAATGATGAGTCTGAGGGGGAGGAACAGCCAGAGGCTGTCAGTGACTCGGCTGAGTCATACCCAGTGGTATCTGAGCCCTCAGAATCTCGGTCTCGATCGCGCTCGCGTTCACCGCAGCGAGTCCAACGGTCGATGGGCAAGGCGCCGAGTGAGCCACCCCCACCTGCGAAATCTGATAGCCACGGGAAGTACAACCGAAGGCAAGGGTCAGCGGTGTTAGGACGTGCAGTACGCTGGGAGCATGATGAGCCACGGCATATGCCACAACGTGTTGATAGTCAGGGGCAAGGCGAGCTACGGCATGTGCCTAGTGGAGGAGAGGCAGGCGGAGCTGGCTCAGGGGGAGAGTTAGCGCCAAGTGCCGCAGGAGGCAGCGGAGAACATCTGGATCCACCACAAGAGGTGAGGGTTCGATGGGATCCAAAACCTTTCAAATTGATTCGCAAAACCTTAAGACCTGCTGTCCATGCTGTGGGAGTGAATGAACGTGAGAATGCTGCTGTTGAGCGCATTTCCCCGGATGATGCACGTGAGCATGATGATGCTGGGAGCTCCACAGTAGTCCATATGGAGAGTGACGTCGGTGACTGGGCGGATGGAGTGTTTGCTACGGCTGACAGTGTGACTCCTGATGCAGAAAAGACGACGGGGCAGGAGGTGATTCCGAGCAGTGGCAAGACTGCTAGCCGTAGTGAGTCCCGGCGTGCAGCTGCTGCGAGGAAGAAGGTCAAAGCTGTGCTGGACGATCCAACGGTGCAGCAAGCCATGAGAGGCTGCCATCGTGAGCAGTGGATCATAGCAATGCTTGATGAGTTGACCTCCTTAAGGGAACATGATGTGTTCGAGTTAGTCAGGTGCCCAGCAGGAGTGAAGCCTGTGACAGGCAAGTGGGTGCTTAAGATTAAGCGAGGAGCACAAGGTGAGATTGAGCGATTCAAGGCTAGATATGTAGCCAGGGGATTTACGCAAGTAGAGGGCGTAGATTTCTTTGAGACATGGGCGCCTGTGGGTAGCTATGCTACTTTCAGGGCTCTGTTGTCTGTCTGTGCTGTAGAGGATCTGGAGACGAGACACATAGACATTAAATGTGCTTTCCTGAATGGTGTTCTGGAGGAGGAAGTGTATGTGGCACAACCTCCTGTACTGGATGATGGGTCTGGTATGGTGTGGCGCCTGAAAAAGGCGTTGTATGGTCTGAAGCAAGCTGCCAGGGAGTGGCATAAGGCGCTTGCAGAGCTCTTGTTGAGAATGGGCTTTGTGAGATCAGCCAGTGACCCCGCACTGTTTATTTGCAAAGTAGGACGATGTCTTATTTTCCTATGGGTCGATGATCTGTTGATCTTCGGTCGTAAGGAGCAGATGGATGATGCCATCAGCAGGATCCTTGAGGCATTTGAGGGTCGTGACCTGGGGGAGCTGGGATATGTGCTGGGTATGGAGGTCATACGTGATCGGTCTGCTCGCACTATCACCATAACGCACAGAAAGAACATCAGGGACATGCTGGAAAGGTTCAGTATGAGTGAGTGCAGAAAGGCACCAACGCCGTTGGTACCAAAGCAGAAAGTGTTTAGTCTGAAGGATGATCCTAGCCAGGAGAAGGCTACTGTCGCAGAGCATAAGAGGTTTATGCAAGCCGTAGGAAGCATCCAGTATGTGGCTGCTGTGTCGCGTCCTGATATTTCCTTTCCGGCTAATGTCTTGGCCAGGCATATGGCTGGGAGTGCGAAGTGTCATTGGGCTGCTGTCCAGCATGTACTGAGATACCTGCGAGGGACCATAGATCTTGGCTTGACTTTTAGTGGCTCCAATGAGGGAAGTGAGGTGTTGGAAGCATTTACGGATGCTGACTTCGCCAATGGTGCTTGCTTGAAGAGCGTGTCAGGAGTGATAGTCCGGATGCATGGGAACTGTGTGTTCTAGCGTTCGAAGAGGCAGACTATTGTGGCTGGTGATACAACTGAGGCAGAGCTCATTGCTATGAGTTCAGCAGCCAATGAGGTGATGTGGGCTAAGCAGTTGTGCACTGATCTTGGTTTGTCGGCTGTGAAGCCAACGCTGTGGGGTGACAACAAGAGTGCCAACTTGCTAGCAGTGAACCCCATCTCTAGTGACCGTTCCAAGCACATCAGGGTCAGGGACCTGAGGGTCCGAGAGTTCGTAGAACTCGATGAGTTGACTATCAGCTGGGTTAGCACGGTAGACATGCTAGCTGATATGTTTACGAAAGTGTTGGCGGGACCAGCACTAGCAAAATTTAGAGATAGACTACAGCTTGCGGTAGTACAAGCCTAGTCTAGGGGGAGTGTCGTGATCCAGCCATGCACAGGACTACCGTCACCATGCATGGAGTGGATGCACGGTGCTGATCCGGAGTGGCTATGGGACGCCATGCACCGATGGCTTACCATATGCACGAGCAATGCATGCTAGATTGCGTGCAGCAGACAATGATTCTGATCGTATCCGTATGAGTCGTTTAGAGAACGCTTATATAGGCTCTGTCGATCGTAGTGTAATCACTCTTCTCTGCTAAGTCTCACGTGCTATATTCCAAAGACTGAGAGCGCACTGTCACAGCGGAGGCCTGTACACCAGCCAGGTATGTGACAGCGCGACCCCCTGCGCACAGCTACACAGTTCTCAGATCCTACAGTGCCTTTAGGGCTGCGATCCACTGAATTACGACAAGGAGCTGCGGCACGGACAGCACAATGCTGCTTGCAGCCCAGGAGCACCACGGATAATATACAGGAGCACCAGGGTTAATATAGTGCGTGCATGCGGACAGTGCAAGGGCATGGGCGCTACGGCATCGTCTCGGGGAATGGTGTGTTACATAGTGATAGATCTAGGACCCAGCAGCGCCAAGGCAACAGACGGGGGGAGGAGTGGCGGATCACCGTATGCTGTGCGGTGTGCTGGGTGGCGCGCTGGCAGGCTTTGCAGTGGCTGGACAGGGAGTGAGGCAGGTTGTACACATGCCGGTGTATCACTGTGTAACACATGCCGGTGTAGGGGAGCATTGAGGGATTTTGGTCGTGGTCATCTGAGGCTGCGACTGTGACCGGTTCACAGTACAGGTGTAAGCGGGCCCGCCAATTTAGCACTGTGGGCGCTCCGATACAAGACCGAGACCACGCTGAGGATGATGGCTCTGCACGCGTGCCCATGGCAGCGGGCAGCATGCGTATCAGATGTCACAGGTAGAGTCTGCCTGAGCTGAGTGTTCGTTCAGGTCAAGTTCTTACTCTTTGATCACCAGCTGGGTCCTGCAGTAAGATGCACAGCAACCAGATGGCATCTACACACCGGAGCCTACCTCTGTTAACTCCTCAGGTGACCAGTACTCGAAGCTGCCATCGTTTTTACGCGGTGGCGACCAGGACAGCCGACCAAGCTGCAGAGCTTTGCGAACGACGGCTCGTTTCGCGGCGCACAGGCACGCGATTGTCCTCGTGTGTGCCAACGCGTCCGCAGCCTGCAAGGGAGCAGCACAGGTAAGCACGTGCTGGATAGCACTCCCATGGCAAGGAGACGCTGGGCGGGAGCGTGTACGGACGGTACATCCTTTTTAACACACGATTGCTGCTCAAGCACCGCATCCAGGCGCATGCGTCGCTAAAACGGACGCATTGAGTACCTAGCAAGGAGTATAGTGACGTAAACGTGTCTTACTGTCCCTCAAGTATCCTGCCCTTCTGCGCCTACGGTGGCAAGCGCAAGAAGCTGGTCGAGTGCAACTACTCTTGAGAGCGCTGGATCCAGCATCCCACCTCCGTGATCGATATTGGGCTCAAATGCGAAACTTTTACAGCAACAACACTTCCTATGCAGTCATGGACTGTCGCCGCTGAAGTGCTAACCCAAGCGTCAACGTTACAAGCGGACGCGGAAACGTTGTGCAAGAAGTCTATTCAAAGTTGATTTGTCGCACTGTTATGACCGTCGCCACTTTGGCGAGAGGTAGTCCCCGCAGAGCTTCATCTGGTTGCTCTTCTGCAACGATGTCCAACCATGCGCGCCGAGAGGCGACACTGACAGGAAGTGGGACAAGCCCCACGGCATCATCAATAACTTCGATAAGATTTTGCAGCACCGTGCTACAATCAAGAACATGCTTAGACGCTACGACTTCCAGATCGCAAAATGTGAGCCTTCCATTTGCGACTGTCACTGACGCGCACAGAGCTGCGGCACCTGCACCTGGCGGAGTTGCGGAGCTGCGCGGAATGTTGGCAATCTGACAGACAAGCTGGCTGACAGCCGCAAGAACCACGTAGTTCACTGCGACCTCGAGGTTTGAATCTGCCGTCAATGCAACTTCTACCTTCGTCGCGCGCCGTGACAGGCACGCACTACAGTCTCTATATCTCGAGATATACCCGAGGCATGAATATCAAACAGAATTGTGGATATATCAAACAGCTAATATGACTCGCGTCTCGGGGCCCCGAGGGATACGCCGAGTATGGTTCCGCGCAACGCACCTGTAGACATTCATGCTGCGTCGCGACGCGTCGATACAGCGTGCCTGCAGCGCCATTGGGTGAGAGACATGGTCACACGTTCGTTGACATCCTTGTCGACACCGCCGTTGCGATTCGTGTAACCTCCTGCAAGGGCCTCACCGAAGGTATTCATCATGCCTCGAGATCATGCAGAGTCTGCCAGCAGCCTGCCAGTGCGGCATGCACGCCAGGGCTGCGGCGTGCTGTACATGCATGGGTTACATGTGTTACACGGAGATGAACGCAAGCGCCCGGCAGAGAGGGCAACAGCAGGAAAGCAGACAACCACTGTTGTCTGTTCCCGGGGGTTTTGGCCATCTGCCTTCCTGCTGTTGCCCTCGCTGCCGGGCTATTGCGTTCATCTCCGTGTGACACACACGCGCACTCCCGCACGTGCGGTACCCCGCCATCGCGGCACACAGCGACCACCAGCCACACTTCGTACTACCGCCCGCCCCAGCAAACCCGGCCACCACCACAGCCAGCCCCACTCTAGCACTCCACCACGGGCCCCCCCTCCCATGAGAGCCCGGGGGCGCACGCCCCCCCCCTCCCCCCCCCGCAGGAAAGGGCGTACCAGCCGCCCCCCCACCTCCCCCCGGCTGCCGGGCAGGGGTCTTAGGGCGCCACCATATGCTGTACATGTGTTCCCGCCTTCGTGCTGACACCGACGCGCCCTCCTGCACTGCGCAGAGCGCGTGCGCCGTTGTAGCTGCCCTTTTAGAGCATGTTCTCGCAGAATGCCATGTGCGACTTGTCCACCACTCTCTGCCAAGACAGTTCCTTGCAGCGGCTCCGCTGTGCAGCCGGCTTGCAGGGCGGGCGGTGCTGCCTGGCCACACACACCCGTCGGACAGTCTGCAGAAATGTACGCAGACGCTGGCTGCTGCGCCGCACTGTGGGCTGTAGATGCAGCGGCGATGGTCGCAGCCGAATCTGGTCAAGCTCCCCCGCCTTCACTTCCGCGCGCTCAGGCGTGGCTATGGACTGCCGCGCACGCGGCTGTGTGGAGGTCCGGGCACCCGGCCTATCCTCGTCCTCCTGCAGCTGATGGGACCGGTGGTCCGTGCGCCAGGGGCTGCTTACCCCTGGCTCGATACCGGTACCGGCTGCAGTACTGGTGGCTGCTGGGACTGGCAAGCGAATTCTCGGGTGGGGCTGTGTGCGGTGGTGGCAGCGCCATGCATGGAAGATTCATCGCAACCAGCCCCGCACACGCAACCCCTTGCACCGGTGTCCGCGGGCGGAGCTGGGTATGAACTGGATGGTGTTGGCCGTGATTAACATGTATGCTAGAAACTTGGTGTGCACGTGTGGAGCGCACGATATTGGTATGGGTGCGGTGATGGTGGTGGTGTGCGTTGGTGTGACAGGTGATTCAGGTGCAAAAGCGCTGACGGCCGCGGCGCGGAGCAGAGCGAGGCGCTTGTGACTCTCTCCCAGGCCAGCTGGGAGTCCCAGGCTGTGACATCTATCTAGGCTGTGACAAATTGCAAAGGAAAAAAATTCCCCAGGCTGTGACACATTGCAGCGCACACTTCCTCGCGCGCGCCATTGACTCAACTACGTATAGTATAGTATACGTATAGTATAGTAAGCGCAGCCGTAGCACATGTATGCGCACACCAGGGTCTGCAAACACAGCACGCACGCATGCATGTCTGCGCCGTTGCCGCTGCGGCGCGCATGCTGCCGGCCGGCGCGCCTGCTGCCGGCGCCACCCACACCTGGCCCTAGCAAATCCAGTTCGGCTCTGCCCGGATGCACAGCAATGGCTTTGTCGCCTGCAGAGCTGATAGCATGCCCCCGCCCAGCATCCCGCTCTCAGTGGCGCGCTCGGGGTGCCGCCAGACCAACTCGCGCAGCACAGGCAGCACAGGCAGCACAGGCAGCGCCGGCAGCAGGCCCTCCAGGTCATTCCAGCTTTTCATCAACCCGTGCATGCTCAGCACTTGTAGCTGAGGCAGCGCTGCTGCGTCCGCCGCAGCAGCCCCGCCTTTGCTGCCGCTCACAGCATGCACAGCACGCCCAGCAGCATCTTCCTGCGGCAGCCCCTCCGCAGGTGCCAAGGGGCGCGCTGCAGCCACAAAGGCTTCTCCAAGGCTCTTGACTGCGCCGTGGCGAATGCGGCAGCCGTTGAGGTTGAGGGCGGTCAGGTGCGGCATGAACGCCAGCACCGGCGCCAGCGCCTGAACCCCTCTGTCTCCAAGCCCCGCGTCCCCCAGATCCAGCTCCCGCAGCCGTGACACGCGGCCCCCGCCCGCCCGCGCGGCCAGCGCAGCAGACGCAGCCGGCAGACCGTCAGCCTCCCAGCCTTCAAAGGGCCCATCAGAGCTGCGGTCGTCCTCGCTGAGGACCTCTGCCAGCATGCGCTGGATGAATGCGAGTGGATTGGCGATTGAGTCGCCGTCGTGTGGCCAGCGCCGGGGTCGCTGTCGCTGTCGATGTCGGCATTGCCGCTGTCAGTGTTGCTGACAACAGCAGCTCCAACAGGGGCAGCATTGCTGTCGGCGTTTGAAGTGTCGTCCAAGCTTGATGCGTCATTGCCGGCGTCCGCGCTGGGGGCACTGTCGGGGCTGGGCGGACCATCTGTCCGCGCTGCCGCGAGCGTTGGGGCTGCGGGTGGCATGCTGTGCGGCATGCCCGCTTCGCCACCATCTGCACCGCCCGGAGCCTGAGGTGGCAGCGGCAGGGGCGGCCGCAGCGGCACATCATCGTCCAGGCCGCGCTTCCTGCTTTGCTGCATGCATTCGCAGACAGTTTTCACGGGCTTAGCGACGGCGGCCGCCGGGATGCGCTTGCGCCGCAGGACGAGCCGGGCATGCGTGGTGAGCGCCGCGATGATACGGCCCCAGGCCTGCATCACGGGGGACCACAGCAGCCATGCGGCCACGCGGCTGTTGTACTCCTCACACAGGTCTTCATCCGGCAGCCAGGTGGAGGTGGTGCTGAGGGTGTGGATGGCGGGCAGAGTGGCGATGCCGAAATAAATGGAAATGGAAATCAGCTCCGCAAACCCGTGCACGCCGGGCTCGCCATGTGCCACGCCGCCGGCGAGGGAGATCGAGATCTCCTACAAGTGTGGGTGTACATGCATGAGCAGGGTGTACATGCATGCGCAGGGAGATAGAGAGCTCAGGCAAGCGAGGGTATACATGCATGAGCAGGGACATTGAGTGCATGCGGGGAGCTATGGTACACAGGAACTTGCAGTCCAGTAGTGGCCTTTGGAAAGGCACGGGCCACAACCGCTGCCCGCGACAGCTTGAGCATGGCATGCATGCAGCGCCGGATGCGTCATGCTGAAGCTGCACCATCATGCGACTGCAGGTCACTGCCGTGCTGTCCACGTCTCTGCTATGGACTGATGGAAGTGCAGCTGAGAGGGCGGACCTGCAGAGATGTGTGCTGCTCCCCCAGGTAGCGGCCCTTGACCCGGCCGAGCACCGGCAGCGGCGTCTGCGCGAGGTTGAGGTGAGTCAGCGCCGTCAGCCCCGCGATCCCGCGCGCAAACGGCTCGCCGCACAAATCGTCGGCACAATGCCGCTCGTTCTGTGCAATCTTAACGCTCGTTAAGATTGCACAAAACGAGCCTCTGCAGCTGCGGCAGCCCCCAGAATAGCTCCACCTAGCGCGTCTAGGTTCACACCCACGCAGATGGGGATCAGGTCCAGCAGCGTGAGCTGCGTGCTGTGTGCTAGGTGGAGCCGCATTGTCTCGGCAACACGATGCGCTCGCGGTATCGGCAGGTCCGAGATCTGCAGCGCCTGCAGGCGCGACAGCGCGCCCATGGCGGCCATGAATGCGATAGCTTGCCCCTCATCCAGCTCGCACGCCTCGCAATCGACTGTCCTGAGCGCCAGGTGTCGGAAGTGCGGCGGCATGGCAACAACCGCGGCAAGCACCGCGTACGTCCCCGCGAGGTCGGCGCTCTGCATCCGCAGCTCCTGCAGGCCGCGGAGAAGCCGCAGCACGCGGCACAGCACGGCAGTCAGGGGGGTGTACCGGTCAAGCGCTAGCCTCGCGCCGCGCCAGCGCCTTCACGACTTTGGCCTCGATGTCATCCCTGCTCTCGGCATCCCGCTCAAGCGATTCTGGAGATTGAATTTGAAATTCGAACGACTCCAGATGCAGCGCAGATGGGATGCCCTCGCCCAGCGCGCTGCTGACGGCGTCGCTGCGGCCGATTGTGAGTTGCATGCTGCGCAGGGAGGGCAGCGCGCAGCACGCACGGATGCAATCCTGGGATCCCCTTGGGTTTCCACACGTGGCCGTGAGGCAGGTACAGCCTGAGACGGGTGAGGTGGCCCAGCGCGGGCAGCGCGGAGCGCAGCAGCTGCATCTGCGCGTTGCCGTTGATGGCCAAGTACAGGTTGCTGTCGGCATCGATGCATGGCGCGCACGCATGGAGGAGGCTCACGGAGGGGTGGAGGTTTGGCGCCATCTCTGCAAGGCCTTCTGCAACGCAGATGCGGCCGTGGTATGTGATGCGGGCGGTGAGGTGAGGGGCCACGGCGGATTGGAACAGCGCGGTGGTGAGATCCGGGGAGAGGGCTGCCAACGCCTGCGTGCCAGCGCTCCAGCTGTCGTTGAAACAATCTCAAATTTGGGGCTCAGATCTTACAGGGTGGTGATCCGCCAGGTGTCAGCTTTGTGCGCGGGCGGTGCAGCTGCAGTGTTTGCCATGGCCCCAACCGTTGCCAGGGCGGGCTGTACCGGCCAGCTGTGTACTGATCATTCGAACAACACGTGAGATACGGTAAAGATCATTCGAACAACAGGGCATGCCCAAGGTCAGAATTGTTTCCGTGCATTCACCGTGCCCGCCAGTTTGGGACGAACTTGGTTGAGCTCCTCGAGTGTACATCGGTCTCGGGGATAGTCGATGTATTGCATCCAGGACAGCTTCGGCAACCCCAGAGCTGATCCAACGTCGCCACGCTTGGCTGCACACACGCGTTCGATCGTCCTGTTATCTGCCAAAGCATCAGCAGCCTGCAGCGCACTCAACCGGCCAAAAAAAAACTTACAACTTGATTTGTTTTGACAGGCAGCACCGGGATCGCGGACACCGAAGCTCTGGCAATAACCAGTCCTCTTCTCGCGGGCTTGTCCCCAAGTCGCAACAGAAGATACAGCGCACCCAACCTTGGCGATGCATTGTGAACTCGAACCTATCAAACTCGGTTTGCAGTGTAAGTGCCACATGCCCCCAGAAGTGCCGCGCTTACTGTTCCGCAAATACAACAATTAGAACGCACAAGCATCTCAAGACCGCAAATACCTGGCCATGCATCTAGCTCATGTAAAGTAAAAAAGCGGTCAATCATGGACTCGGCCAATGCTGCATCATTGAGCGTGGCGACATTCGCGTCGAGCTTCGCCACGCAAGTCGGCGAGCACAGTCGTTGTAAAGGGGCAGTACCATGACAACTGACGCAGCCTTTTCTAGCGGAGTATGGTACAGATCTGCATCTGATTGCTCTTGGACGACGATGTCCAGCCACGCGCTCAGAGCTTCGACACTCACAGGCAGCCGGACGCTGCCCGCGGAGTCGCCCTCTGCTAGCAGATTCCGAAGCACAGCGCTGCTGTCAAGAACATGCGGAGTAGCCTTGATTCCAGAGTTGCAGAACTTGAGCTCACAATCACTGACACCGACTGACGCTGTAACGCCCAGTGGGCCCGGGTGGGCCGCCCCAGAATCGTCGCTGCGAGGCATATTGCGAGCCGGTCTCGGATACTTAAGAACACAAACTGCAGCACTTGTGCCATGACAGCCGCTGTTAGTACCATCCGCGCATAGCATTGTGCACAACATGATCACGGAAGCGTACTTCACTAAGTACACTGCCGCGCCCGACTTCGCTTGCTGGACAGCCCTCGACAGCTCGTGGCAGCCCGTACCCCTGTAGTCACAGTTTGTCAGCACTTTACTGAATGAGGAGACACGGTATAACTACAGAGATACTACCTCTGTAGCATAATATGCTCCATCTTAGCATAGTATGCTCAGCAAAATGGTAGAACACACAGGGTCAGATGTCATCGCAAAGTCCGCGCGCAATGCAGGAAACACCTTCACCATGCATATGGCCGAATGCATGCCGTACGCAAACTGAAACAAAACAGCTCGCTAAGCACTATTGTATACTGAGATTTCATCCACCCATCTGGGGTGGCTGTGGTGGGGAAAGCATCTGGGGCCATGGGGCACAAGGCCGAAGTTCGCGAAAAGTTCAAACTCAACAAGTACAAAGAGAGTGTGCAGGGATCGTACAAGGTGGTGCCGGTTTTGCGTGCACGAGACGTATGGCAGCCTAGGGTCGCATGCCATGCAGTACCTCAACACGCTGGAAGTGTCGATGGTTGGGCCATTCAACAAGCGAGCAAAGGCTCGCTGGATTGAGATTCCTTGCGGAAGCTCAGTGCACTGACAGTGAAAGGAAACGGGTTTGTGATCAAAAAGACCATATCTAGGGTAGCACGGCTCACGGGTGCGCAGTTCGTGCCAGGTGATCGCCTGGCCGGCTCGCATCTGCTGGGTAGCATGTGAGGCTAGAATCTAGTTGTACATTCGCTTGGTGCGCTGGCTCGGAGCCCCTCGATGTGTTACTGTGCATACTGAGACGACTCAGTACTATCCGCGACGGCGACATGTGCGTTTTAGTCTGCTCGGATCGTCGCCTATCACCAACCATCAATGAGGCAGGAAATGACGCTGATGTTGACTCGTGCTGACTCTTGCTGACTGCCATGATGGCGCCTACATTTAGTTTGCCTGAACGGTGTTTCTAGATATGCTGCCTACACTACGAGAGTGCATATGACTACACTATGCCTACACTGTGCCACGTCGCTACACTGTGTTGGTAGGCTGTCGAGCGACGTCTTCGTCTGCATGGTCACCTCCCATGTCCGCGCCACGGCGTGCCACGAGTGGAGATTCTGACTGCTTCAGATGCTAATTTCTGTCAGTATTGATAGTCTCTTCGCCGGCTGAGCTCTGCGCTGCTCAGTTGGCACTGCGGTGAAGGCTGCCCGCGTAGCAGCGCGCGCCTGCCAGCCTTCCGAGCGCGCAGCACGCGCATAGCCCTCGCAAGTAGGTCAATATACTGCATGCAACTAGGCGTTCGTAGTCTCGACGACAGGATCCCCAGCGCCTGAGCCTACTCCTTCTGTGGGTGCGCCTGCACCAGGTGCACAGCACCACTTTCTGGCTTGCGCGATCTAGCCATGGATCCGCGCAAGCGTTGGACGGCGGTCCAACCCACTCAGCATCGAATCAGCAAATCGTCCGCTGTGATTCCGCGCAAGCCGTGCCCATGCTGCGGCACTCTGTTCGGGTCGCCGCAGCAGCTACTGCAGCACTGCCGCAGGCAGCACGCTGGTCACACGTTCTCGACAGCAGACCTCGCCCAGCTGAACGGAGCCACGTGTCACTTCTGTGCGAAAGTGTACTCGCGGCTCGGCCTGGGCGCACACGAGAAACGGTGCCCGTCGAACCCCCAACGGCGCAGCAATAGCACTGCAGGGCACCCCACAGCACAGTGCAGCCTTGGCCCCGCACAGCCTGCTCACCGCCGCACCCAGCCTCCGGCACAACCGGCGCCCGTCACTCCGCACTCGACAGCCCGTCCCCGCTCGCAGTCGGTCACGCGCTGCGGCCTGGTACCCCGCGAGGCCGCCTCGGGGCCTGCGTCAGCACCGGCTGCAGATGGGAGGGGAAGCAATGTCCGGCCACATAGCCTGCCGCCCGCCAGCCGCCTCGCGCAGCACCTCCTGGCCGTGAATGGCGAGTACCACGGGAACGGCGGGTCGGCAGGCGGCCGTCAACCTCCAGGTGACGTCCCGCCGTCGCCTGCCCCGCCCCCATGTGATGCTATCATGCATGACGCCGGCGCAGTTGCCAGCCCGACCGCCGCAACCCCCACTGCGGCACCGGATGTCATGCATGACACCGCTGCCGGCAACGGCCAGCGTGCGTGGCCAACACCGACCGAGTCCACCGGTCTGCCTGCGCCTGCCACGCTAGTCAGCCCTGCTCACGTAGGGAACCACGCCATGGTCGCCCCTGAAGGCACGCAGCCCAGCCTCAACGGCCAGCCGCGTCCGCCCGCGCCGCCATCGGGCCTGGCCGAGTCAAGCCTATCCGGCCTGCGCATCGGCTCCGCGCCCGCCGACAGCGTCATGCAGGACGTCGGCACAGACTCCGCCGGGGTGCCGGCGGCAACCGCACCAGCCGTGGAGGAGGCTTCCTCTCCGGGCGTGGCTACGCCATACCGCGACGTCAGGGTGCCTCAAGAACTCCCCAGGTCGGTCACTGATGTCTTTGCCGCGGCCGCGGCCGACTGCCTGGAGGCCATCCACGATGCCGTCAAGCGCGAGCATGATGCGAGCAAGCAGCAGCACATCACTGAGCTATTGATGCTCCCTACCGAGCTGCTTGGGGACAACCGCGGCGGCAGCGGGCAGCGCCGGCGGGTCCTGGCGCGCATCCGTGACCTCCATAAACGCCGACGTGCTGCCGCGCCGGCTGATACTGACGCCGATGCGAAGCCCCAGCGCACTCGGATAGCGCTGCTGGCTGACCATGAGCTGGCCGGGCGCATGTATAGGCACTGCCGCAACGGCAATGACGGGCGCGCGGCCCGCTGCCTGGACAGCAGCCCGCTGGCAGCCGTTGATGCGGCCACTATAGCAGCGTTGCGGGAGCTGCACCCGTCTGCCCCCCCGCCCGTTCTGCCGCACACCGCTGACCTCCCGCCTCCCGCCGCAGTGATCGGGGAGGAACAATTCCATCAGATCGTGCTGAACCTGTCGCGGGGCACGGCAGCAGGGCCCAGTGGGTGGACAAACGAGCACATCCGCGCCGTGGCACTACATGACCCACGCATCCGCGCCGCGCTGCGCCATTTTGTCAATGACCTCCTGTCGGGGAGCATCCCCCACACGGCTCTCCTCCAAGCCAGCCGACTGATCGCCCTCGCCAAGACGGCAGGCGGCGTCAGGCCCATCGCAATCGGTGAGTCGCTGATGCGCCTGGCGGGCATCTGCGCGCTGGCGACGCTGCCGGATGCAGCCAGCCTGTTTGCCCCGCTGCAGGCCGGTGTCGGCATCTCTGGGGGTGCTGAGATCCCAGGCCATGCGCTGTATCCTGACTTTCATGACCCCGATGTTGTGACCGTCCAAGTGGACCTCCGCAATGCCTTCAATCTGTGCGATCGGACCGCCATGCTGGCAGCCGTTGCACAGCACGCCCCGGGTCTCTTGCCATTCGTGTGGATGTCATACCAACAGGCATCGGCGCTGCTTCTGCGGCGCCCGGACGGCGCACATGAAGTGCTGTGGAGCGAGACCGGCGTGCGACAGGGCGACACGATGGGGCCGTTCCTCTTCAACCTGACGTATCAGCCGACTCTGCGAGCAGCGAGCGAGGTCAGCGGCGGAGCGCTGGTCACGGCATGCCACGATGACACGTACCTGCAAGGACGGCCGCAAGATGTCGCCGCCGGCGCAGCACTGATCATGGGTAGGCACCCGTGCCAGCCGCAGAAGACTAGCGTCTACTGCGAGGACACGGACACAGCTGCGCATGTCGCCGCCTTGCTCGGTGCGCGCGTCGCCCCGGACGGCATCGTGGTGTGCGGCACCCCGCTGGGTAGCGATGAGTTCGTCACAGCACATGTCTCCCGCCGCTGCGCAGCCACTCGCGCGCAGATTGCGAAGCTGACCGCACTGCCACTGTCCCCTCAGGTGAAATGGCTTGTCATGCACAACTGCCTGCAGCATAGAGAATCCCATTTGTTGCGCAGCACGCAGTGGCGGTTTCTGGAGCAGCCGCTGCACCAAGTGGAGACAGCGCTGCTGAAGGGCCTCGGCGACATTCTGGATGTGACCAGCCTTACGGATGCACAGTGCCTGCAAGCCCTGCTTCCCCACCGCCACGGCGGCATGGGCCTACGCAGGTTCACCCAACCCATCGCCGACGCTGCTCGCCTGTCGTCCGCTGCACTCGCCCATGCAGCCCTCGCAGAAGGGACGGATCGAGGCCTGCCGTTCCGTGGCGATGCGGGCGTCGCCATGCGCCACACTCTCGAAGAGTTGCGCCAGCAGTGGCCAAGCATCCCGGGGCTGTCTGAGTGCCCCGCCGAGCCCGCGGCATGGGCGGGCCTGAGCGGCGGGGGGTCTGCCATCCGCATGTCACGGCTGCAGAATGCAGTCGGCCGGGCCGACTCTGACGCCCGGGCGGCTGCGCTGCTTGCAGCGCTGGATCAAGGGACGCGCAGCCCGTCGTCAGCAACACGCGAACACAGCCTTACCAGCAAGGCGCGCTTGCATAGTTGCGCAGGCTCGATGGCCTCAGCTTTCCTGAAAGCCAGGCCCGGTGCGACTGAGCTGACTGCCACAGAGTTCCGCGTGAATGTGCGCTTGCGCCTAGGTGAGTCACTGTTCACCGGCCCAGAGGCGGACGGCGACTGCGTGTGCGGCCGGGCATCGCCTGCTGATGGTTCGCATGCCCTGGTGTGCAATGCGGTGTGGCGCACGGTGGTCGCCCGCCATGATGCGATCACGCAGGCATGGCGCCGCTTCATCATGCGGGCGGGCATCTCCACGTCTCTTGAGCCCAACATCAAGAGCCTCCCGCAGTACCCGGATGTGCCGGGCGCACGGCCGCCCGCACAGCCGCCCGGCCCCTCCTGTGAGCCTGCCAGCTGTGCTGCCGCTGGTGCGCTCACTCCACCCACCCCGGCCCCCAGCGCCTCGGCCGTGCCTTCCACCCCATGTGGCACCCAGACGCTGGCGCATTCCCCGCCTGCCCCCTTGCGCCCCTCCGGACCGGCGGACAACGCTGCCCCGCTCGGCGACGCCGCCACGGCGGACGGCACCTCAGAGGGACCAGCCGCCGCGGCTGCACTCGTCGCTGCTGCCATCTCAGCCGTTGTTGCGTCGTCCGAGGTCAAGGCTGCCGCGGCCGACACGGCAGGCGCCATGGACGTAGACGTCCCCGGCGAGGCGGCTGTCGGTTACAAGGGCGCGCGAGAGCTCGGCGCGGCAGCTGCCGCCGCCGCCGCAGTGGCCGTGAAGGCGGCCGCCCCGGCCGGCGAGTGCGCGGTGCGGTGTGAGCACCTGCCACAGGTGGGCCCGGTGGCCACTAGTCCGCCGCGACGCCTGCCCGAGGGTCGACGGGGCCGCGCGGCCGCGGCTTGCGCCCGGCCGCTACCCCCCCGCTCGCAGCGCGACCCGGAACGGGGTGATCTGCTTGTGATGTTGCCCTGCGACACCGTTGTGGCCGATGTGTGCGTGACCTGTCCGGTGGCCCCCTCCCGGGTCGTCGCCGCGGCAAACACGCCAGGCGCTGCCGCCCAGCTGATGGACGACCGGAAGCGAGACAAGTACGGCCGCTCCGGCACAGGCGCATGTCGCTTCGTGTCCCTGTCGCATGAGACGTTTGGCCGTGTGGGCACGGGTGCGTTCGCCTTCCTGAATAAGATCGCTGACTTTGCTGCGGCTTCGGGGGCCGTGTCCAGGCGAGCGTTCTTGCAGAATGCCATGTGCGAACTCTCCACCACTCTGTGCCGTGGTGTGACGCGCCAGGTCCTCGCTGCGGCTCCGCTGCGTATGCGGCTGGCGGGCAGGGCGGTGGTGCCTGGCCACGATGTCCCGTCGGACGTGCTATAGGCGGCCGCTGGCCGCCTTGCTGGACCGGGTGCCGCGGCTGCAGCGGCGCAGGCCGGCCCCGCGTCTGGTCGTGTTGGCCCGCCGAACCTTCCCGCGAGCCACCGTGGGGGGAGTGATGCGGCGCCGCTAGTGCCCTTCGCGCCCCGCCCTGAGGCCCCTGTCGGGCGGCCGGAGGGGGAGGGCTGGTACGCCTTGCACTGTGGGGGGCGTGCGCCCCCGGGCTCTCATGTGCGGGGGGCCCGTGATGGAATGCTCCAGTGGGGCAGGATGGAGTGGGGGTGCTGCTGTAGGGGGGTCGGTGGTGGCTGGTTTTGCTGGGGTGGGCAGTAGTGCGGTGGTGGTTGTTGCTGTGCGCGGTTGTGGCGCGGGTGCCGTAGTGGAGGGGTGCGGGAGTGCGCGTGCGTGTGGGTGCGTGGGTTTGGTTGTGTCGGCTGTGTCGGTTCGTTGTGGCTTTTTCGCCTGGGAGAGCGATTGCTTTTTGCTGGTGTCTACTTTCGGGGGTTTTGGCCGTCTACTTTCCTTCCGTTGCCCTCGCTGCCGGGCTATTGCGTTCATCTCCGTGTAACACTATGCCTACACTGTGCCACGAACTGACACGTCACAGAACTGACACGTCATAATATTATGGCGTGTGTGTATGGTCGAGAGCCTTCTACCTCTGCTACGCTAACATGCGCATGCTCGGCACGCTGCACTAGGCAACCGCCAGGCGGACAGAGACAGCACTGGTAGACTTTAATTTCCGGAATTAGCTGCTCCGCGAGAGTTGCGGCAGTTGGCGCGCGTCGTGACGCCTGCGCCTGCTTTGTACCATCGGTACCGGCAGTCGCAGCAGCTTCGCTCCGCTAACCTCATCGCCTCGCAGTGCTGCAGCGTAGATACTGTAAATTAGCCATACTTATGTTTGCTCTCGGCCACGGGGCCTAGTCCAAGGCCTCGCACTTTCTGCGGGTGCGCGTGCACCAACCACTTCGCGCCAGCGTAGCGTACACACGCCCGAAGGCCCCAGCCTCGTTCCCACAGCACAGCACTACCACGAACGGGGACCTGAACATGCATTGCCCCGCGTGCCCTCGCCGCTTCGGTGCCGCCGGCGATCTGCTGGCCGACTGCCGGGGATGCCACCCGAAGTACAAGTTCACGGAGGACCAACAGCAGGCATACAACCTCTCCTACTACGAGGCATGCAAGCTGCCCTTCTCAAGGTACAAATATCTGGAGAACCACAGGCATGCAGCCAACTGTCGCGGCGTACCAGCGGACTCCCATGACCCCACTCCCGCCCGCACCCGGTGCAGCGGCCAAACGGGCACACCCACCGACACTGGTCGTGGCTGCTCGCGCTCACGACACCGGACACCGCCGCAAGTCAGGGAACCACCGACGTAGACCCAGCCCTCGCACGTCGAAAACGACATGGCAGGACGACACACAGCCCGTTCGCAGCCGCCACAGACGGGCTCCGGTCTGGAGGTCCGAACGCCCACCCTTGCGGCAGCGGCGTGCGCCGGCTGGACTGCGCCTCGGCCGCAAAGCCAGCCACCCGCCCGCACCGATTTGACAAAATCGTGCTGTCTGACATCGGTTAATGAGCACCGCATACTTGACGGCGGGCTGGCTGGTGGCCACCAACCCCCAGGTAACGTCCCGTCACCACAGTCCTCCGGGACTACACTGCATGACAACGAGGTGCACGATCAGAACACAGAGCCGCGCAGCGCCCGGCTGTCCGCAGGCATTGCCACCTCGCGTGCATTCATGCATTCACCTCGCCGTATGGCCCATATGTGTGACACCGGGACAGCTACCACGACAGCTGCGCCAGTCGCGGCTGCATACGCAGGGACCAAGCGCGGGACGTCCCTGACCGACGCGCCTGCCCCCATCTGCCGCCCGCCGGCTCGCCGCCGTGCTACTCCCCCTCCCCCCCCCCCCCCCCCGGATCCTCCCATGCGCCGCGCCTTCCCCCCGGCCAGAGCGCCGTCCTCACAGATGTCTCCCGCGCCACCATTAGCGCCGGCCCATAGGGTGATTCCCACGTGCGCGATATGACGGTAGCAGACCTTGTCAGCGACACTCAGATTGCTCCGACGCCAGACCTAGGCGCGCCGCCATCATTGGAGGCCCCCCTGTGCTGGATGAATGCAGATTCAGCTGAGCCGACGTTGTGGCCACAGCGCTGGAACGCACCGCCGATGCGGCTGAGCGCGGCCACTGGCCTAGTGCAGAGACAGAGCTGCGGCTCCGGCTCCTGCTCCTGCTGCCCAGCCAGGCCCTCGGCAACACTAGCGCGAGCAGAGGGCGCGCTAGGCGAGTCAATGTCCGCATGCGTGAGATCCGGAAGCGGACCATGGAGCAGATGCTGCTCGAAACTGCTGAACACGGCGACCCTGGCCGCACTCGCACAGAAGTTGTGGCGGACATCGAAATGGCAGGGCGCATGCACCGACATGAATGCAATGGCAATGTTGGCCGCGCTGCGCGCTGCTTAGACAGCAGCCCTATCGTTCCCATCGACCACAGCGTACTGCCACGCCTGCGAGCGCTGCACCGAGACCCCCCCCCCCCCGCGCCCCCTCTTGAGCGCGCAGTGCAGCCTACCCTAGCCGGCAGCCGCTCAGCGGAAGTCACAACGGCGCAGTTTGAGGCCACCCTGCAGAACCCGAAACAAGGCTAAGCGGCCAGCCCCAGCGGGTGGACATACGATCACATCCGCAACGCTGGGTTCTATGAAGAGCGCACGGGCGCGGCCATGCGTCGCTTCGTCAACCTCTTGCTGTCGGGCACCATCCCCCACTCCGACCTGCCGCTCGCCAGCCGCCTAATCGCCATCGCCAAACCGAACGGCGGCGTTCACCCGATCGCTATCGGCGAAGTGTACATGCGCCTCGCCGGTATCTGCGCATTGGCGTGCGTCCTAGAAGCGCCGAGCCTGCTTGCCCCGTACCAGATCGGGGTCGGTGTCCGCGCCGGCCCTGAGATCCCGAGCCACGCGCTGGCCCCGGACTTCTCAGATGCGGAGACGGTCACAGTGCAGCTCGAGAACGCGTTCTACCTGATTGACTGCGAGACCATCATCGCGGAGATTGACGTCGACGCGCAACTCCCCGCCCTAGCCGCATTTGCACGCATGGCGTACCGAGCGCCATCGCCGCTGCTGGCACGTCAGCAAGACGGGTCCCAACGCGGTTATGTGGAGTGCATCAGGCGTGAAGCAAGGCGACGCCATTGGCCCCCTCTACTTCGCCATCGCGTTCCGGCCCACTTTGTTAGCGGCGCAAGAAGCGGCTCCTGAGCGTTGGCCATCGAGTGCCACGATAACCTGACGGTGCGGGGCACGGTCAAGCAAGTGGTCGCCATGGGCCGAGTTGTGCAATCCCGTCACCAGTGCAACAAGCAGAAGACGCTCGTCCACTGCACCAATCCTGCCAAGGCTTCCCGTGCAGCTGCCTGCCTAGGCGCCACAGTCGCCACTGATGGCATGGTCGCATGCGGCGCGACGCTGGGCACCCCTACCTATGTGGAGGCCTATGTGAGCCGCAGATGCAAACGCAACGTCGAGCTGATGCAGAAACTGGCAGGCCTCCCGCTGGCGGCCCAGACATGGTGCGGCTTACCGCCGGCTTACCGCCGTCGATGCCGCCTGCGAGCACCGCGTGCGCAACTGCTTTCAACGCGAGTCGCACACTAGGCCCAGTTGGTAGTGCGCAGTAGGTGTGCTTCGTAGTGCCGCTGGCAATGGAAACGGACAGCCCACCGTGTCTGGGCCGCTTGCGGGAGGCCTGCCAGCTTCTGAATCAGCTCGACGTTGCGTTTGCATCTGCGGCTCACATAGGGCTCCACATATGCAGGTGTGCCCAGCGGCGTGCCGCATGCGACCATGCCATCAGTGGCGACTGTGGCGCCTAGGCAAACAGCTGCGCCGGAGGCCTTGGCGGGATCGGTGCAGTGGACGGGCGTCTTCTGCTTGTTGCACTGGTGGCGGGATTGCAAAACTCGGCCCATGGCGACCACTTGCCCGACCGCGCCCCACACCGCCAGTTTATCGTGGCACTCGATGGCCAACGTCTCAGGGGCGGCTTTTTGCGCCGCTAACAGATTGGGCCGGAACGCGATGGCGAAGTAGAGGGGGCCAATGGCGTCGCCTTGCTTCACAACTGATGCACTCCACATAACCGCGTTGGGACCCGTCTTGCTGACGTGCCAGCAGCGGTGATGGCGCTCCATACGCCATGCGTGCAAATGCGTCTAGGGCGGGGAGTTGCGCGTCGACGTCAATCTCCGCGATGATGGTCTCGAGGTCAATCAGGTTGAACGCGTTCTCGAGCTGCACTGTGACCGTCTCCGCATCTGAGAAGTCCGGGTCCAGCGCATGGCTTGGGATCTCAGGGCCGCCGCGGACACCGACCCCGAACTGGTACGGGGCAAGCAGGCCCAGCGCTTCTGGGACGCACGCCAGCGCGCAGATACCGGCGAGGCGCATGTACACTTCGCCGATAGCGACCGGGTGAACGCCGCCGTTCGCTTTAACGACAGCGATCAGGCGGCTGGCGAGCGGCATGTCGGAGTGGGGGATGGTGCCCGACAGCAAGAGGTTGACGAAGCGACGCATGGCCTCGCCCGTGCAATCTTCATACAATCCAGCGCTGCGGATGTGCTCGTATGTTCACCCGCTGGGGCCGGCGCCTTGTGTTATTAAGCCTTGTGTAAGGTTCCGTAGGATGGCATCAAACCGCGCCGCTTAGACTTCCGCTGAGCGGCTTCTGGCTAGGGTAGGCTGCGTTGCGCGCTCTGGAGGGGGCGAGGTAGGGGGGGGGGTGGGTGGACTTGCAGCGCTCGCAGGCGTGGCAGTAAGTTTTGGTCGATGGGAACGATAGAGCTGCTGGCCAAGCAACGGGCAGCGCGGCCAACATTGCCATTGCATGCATGTCGGTGCATGCGCCCTGCCATTTCGATGTCCGCCACAACTTCTGTGCGAGTGCGGCCGGGGTCGCCGTGTTCAGCGGTTTCGAGCAACATCTGCTCCCTGGTCCGCTTCCGGATCTCACGCGCGTAGTGTGACTGTGCAGTGACATCAGACATGCTAGCTTCAAGATAGCTCTGCCCCAAGACAACTGGCAGATCCAACACCTTTGTGTCTAGTTGAGTTTGTGTGATGCATGAATTTACAAGCCGTCATGATCCTCGGGATGTGCCAGTCTATTTATGTGTGACATGGTTGATATGTGCTGGACTTTACCACAAGACTGCTTGCAGAACAGCACCGTGCCCAGTTGCATCGTAGAATGAAGGCCTTCACACAGTGTCCACGACAAAAGTACCCCACCCTGGGTGGGGAAGGTAAGGCGGGGGTCCTGTTCCAGCCTGGGGACTCTTTGGGGATTGAGCATTTTGATGCGCTGTAACGTTGATGATGTAGATATATGATATTTCAGTAGGCCTGCGTTGTCTCTGAGCGTGTGCAGCCTGTGGTGCGGTGTGTGTGTGTGTACGTGTGAAGGTGCTGTCGTTGTTGGCAGCCTCCCTCCATTGCAGCACTGTGAAGCATGAAAACGGGTGAAAGACGCAAGATTGTTACTTAAATACATTATAGTGACATATGCGACGCCGTGGGTGGGGCTAATGTGCATGTTTTCTTGCTGTTGCCTGTACCTTGAGCACAAGCTGCCCTTGCACACCAAGGGCGTCGATATCAAGGAGGTGGCTTGGAACGCGCGATAAGCAAAATATAGTGATATAACCATATGTAGGATGTTATCATGGACGGGCAATCGTGTGATAGTACTGTCAGTGGTGCTGGCACAAGCATCGTTCTCGCCAGGAGGCATGTGCTTCACCGCGTATAGATGACGATTGCGCGCATAAGAAAGTCTACGACGACGTATATGATAGTTGAATTTATGTATAAGACTATTAGCGTGCTTGGATGGCGCTGAAACAGGAGATTTGCGATGAAGCTAGGTGCGTATGCACTCGATGCTCGAGCATTGAGGGCACCGTCGCAAACTGTAGAAGACACGATTAGCGTATACCGAGGCACATTACTATAACAGGGGAATATGTAAGGCTACGCACGATATCTCGCGGCAGGTGGGCCTCTTGTTCGGCGACAGCTTCACTGTGTGTCGTCGCTGGTGCCAGTGGTACTGCTCGACCTAGCAGCACGCCCGATCACACTCTGGCGCATGGGAGCTGATGCTACGTAATTCAAGATACATATTCGTGTAATTATGCGCGTGTTGTGTACAAATGGCGCTGACACTTTACTTAATGGAGGTACTGTATGCTGGTATGTCACGATATGCACCTTCGGATCAGGCGATTAAGCATTGCAACGTTCACACATGTGAGCAGTGCCTCTGAAGCTGTTACATGTGCAAATGGGTGCTTGTCGCGTCATTCGCCAACTTCCCCACCTTGAGGTTCCCCATGTCAACCCCTTCCCCTCCCCAAAATTTTACGTCATGGGGAAGGCCAGTCGGGGAACATGACGCGACTGGGGAACCCAGGGTGGGGCAACCTCGCGAGGCCTCGCCAGCACGCAATAATACATTCTGATGACACTGTGCTGCTATATATATTATTACAGTGCCTAACCAATCTTTCTGGTACCACCTAGTGCACCCCCGACCATGCTAGCACTGGCACCGCCCACCACTGCAGCCAGCACCCACCAGCTGTCCCACATCATCTCAAAAGTACAACAGACATACATCTAGAGTCTTGTGGCGTGTTGAACTTGACTGTATCTTCCGTGACTTGGTATAGATGTGCCTCAGCCTCAAACTGTCTTGCTTCCTTCCTGCATGCTCGAGACTGCTTACATCACAGCTTTATGTTTCGTAGCTGCAACATATCAACAAGATTTTCAGCAGTAGGGCACAGCAATGTGTTCAGCAGTAGGGCACATGTACACACCGCTTGTGCAACTTGCAGCTGCTCTGGTCACACTATTGCCACGCACTTCCACACGAAATATTTGCCTGCACAACACCATGCTGATGCGTAGGCTTCCAGTCAACCCAGCGAGTCATCGCATGAGGCATAGACCAATCACACCAATCAGATCAGACTGACCAAGCGAGCTCACCTGCTTGTCAGATGCTGCGATTGCTGCTGCTGAAGCTGCAAGCTCTAACAAAGATGCATGGTAGAACGGTGACCTGAAAAACAGCAGCATGTCCGTTAGCAGCATTGCTGGACACCACGTCAGCACAAAATTCGATCAAGCCCGGAATGACAGCACTTCATGACTCATGGATTGCTGCATCGCATGAAATACCTCACCTGATTGTTGAAGGCTGCACTAGCTACTGCTAAAATTTCTGCACGTAGGAGCACTCATAAAAGCATAACCCACAGTGTCCACGACAAAGTACCCCACCCCGGGTGGGGAAGGTAAGGTGGGGGACCTGTTCTAGCCTGGGGACTCTTTGGGGATTGAGCATTCTGATGCGCTGTAACTTTGATGATGTAGATATATGATATTTCAGTAGGCCTGCGTTGTTTCTGAGCGTGTGCGGTCTGTGGTGCGGTGTGTGTGTGTAGGTGTGAAGGTGCTGTGGTTGTTGGCAGCCTCCCTCCATTGCAGCACTATGAAGCATGAGAACGGGTTAAAACGCAACACTGTTACTTAAATACATTATAGTGACATATGTGGCGCCGCGGGTGGGGCTAATGTGCATGTTTTCTTGCTGTCGCTTGCCCTTGAGCTCAAGCTGCCCTTGAACACCAAGGGCATGGACATCAAGGAAGTGGCTTAGAACGCGCTATAAGCAATACATAGTGATATAACCATATGTAGGATGTTATCATGGACGGGCAATCGTGTGATATTACTGTCAGTGGTGCTGGCACAAGCATCATTCTCGCCAGGAGGCACGAGCTTCACCGCGTATAGATGACGATCGCGCGCATAAGAAAGTCTACGAAGACGTACATAATAGTTAAATTTATGTATACGACTATTAGCGTGCTTGGGTGGCGCTAAAACAGGAGATTTGCAATGAAGCTAGGTGCGTGTGCACTCGATGCTCGAGCATTGAGGGCACCGTCGCAAACTGCAGAAGACAAGATGAGTGATACCGAGGCACAGTACTATCACATGGGAATATATAAGGCTACGCACGATCTCTCGCGGCAAGTGGGCCTCTTGTTCGGCGACAGCTTCACTGTGTGTCGTCGCTGGTGCCAGTGTTACTGCTCGACCTGGCAGCACGCCCGATCACACGCTGGCGCATGGGAGCTGATGCTACGTACTATAATACACATACTCGTGTAATTATGTGCGTGTTGTGTACAAATGGCGCTGAAACTTGATTGGATGGAGGTACTGTATGCTGGTATATCACGATACAGACCTTCGGGTCAGGCGATTACGCATTCCAACGTTCACATATGTTAGCAGTGCCTCTATGAAGCTGTTACATGTGCAAATGGGTGCTTGTCGCGTCATTCGCCAACTTCCCCACCTTGAGGTCCCCCATGCAAAGCCCTTCCCCTCCCCAAACATTTTCGGCATGGGGAAGGCCAGTCGGGGAACATGACGCGACTGGGGAACCCAGGGTGGGGTAACCTCGCGAGGCCTCGCCAGCACGCAATTATAAAGTCTGATGTCACTGTGCTGCTCTATATATAATTACAGTGCCTAACCAACCTTTCTGGTGCCACCTTGTCCTGCACTTCCGACCATGCTAGCACTGGCACCGCCCACCACTGCAGCCAGCACCCACCAGCTGTCCCACATCATCTCTGAAGTACAACAGACATACATCTACAGTCTTGTGGCGTGTTGAACTTGACTGTATCTTCCGTGACTTGGTATAGATGTGCCTGCCTCAAACTGCATTGCTTCCTTCCTGCATGCACGAGACTGCTTATATCACAGCTTTATCTGTCGTAGCTGCAACATATCAACAAGATTTTCAGCAGTAGGGCACAACAATGTGTTTAGCAGTAGGGCACATGTACACACCGCTTGTGCAACTTGCAGCTGCTCTGGTCACACTGTTGCCACGCACTTCCACACGAAATATTTGCCTGCACAACACCATGCTGATGCATAGGCTTCCAGTCAACCCAGCGAGTCATCGCATGAGGCACAGACCAATCACACCAATCAGATCAGACTGACCAAGCGAGCTCACCTGATTGTCAGATGCTGCGATTGCTGCTGCTGAAGCTGCAAGTTATAACAAAGATGCATGGTAGAACGGTGACCTGCAAAACAGCGGCATGTCCGTTAGCAGCCTTGCTGGCCACCTTGTCAGCACAAAATTCCATCAAGCCCGGAATGACAGCACTTCATGACTCATGGATTGCTGCATCGCATGAAATACCTCACCTGATTGTTGAAGGCTGCAGTAGCTACTGCTAAAATTTCTGCACGTAGGAGCACTAATAAAAGCATAACCTGCAAAGCAAGAAGTTGCTCTGAAGAGTGCAGAGTGGTACCAAGTCAGCGCAGAACCATATCAAGCACAGCAACGCAGCAGTCCATGAACCGCTGCATGAAATTGGTGAGCTCACCTATTCGCGTGGGCTGTGCCGCTGCGGTTGATGTGTGTTACCAAGTGAGCTGTGCATGGCTCTGGCGAAGCACCTGGAACACTGCTGCTGCGAAATTCCAGCTGCACTGCATGCAACAAGCGCAAAATTTGATCTCACTTGATCCCAAGTTGCAGTGGCGTTGATACTGACGACTGTTCCAGCTGCGACACCTCCTCGGTAAGCGAAGTCAACAACACGCTGGCGTTGAACGCCTGCAACACGTTTGCATACTGCGTGAATGGCAGCTCAGCTTTTTCTCAGCTATAAAAAGTACCATGCGATCATGCGCCATACCGTTCTCCTGTTTGACGTCGTGCAACCGCGCACGACGTGGTCATTGTGGAGCAGCGGTAGACGTTCACGCGGCTGAAGGGCTGGAGGTATCGAAACTGCAAATCGGAAGCGAACTCTAATACAAATGAAGCTTAAATCCAGCTGCCTGGCCAATGCCTTCATGTTGCTGCCGTGCTGCAGGTCAATCTAATGCTGCAACTGCACGGGAAACTGCTCCTCCGTACGATTTCATGAAGTAGCCAGCATTGTGCGCAGTGAAAACAAGGACTGACGAATAGCGTAAGCCTTGCTGGAGTCAATTGTGTAAGCCATATTAGAGCTACAGCGTAGACCCGCTATCAGACGGACCGACACGAGTACTGCGCGCAGCTGCAGAATAAGTGGCGAGGTGTACTACTGGTTCGCAGTTACCCACTGCAAGCAGCGACGTCGTTGCGCGTCGGTACATCAGCACTTTGACTACCGCAGAGCACAGCTAATACTTTGTTATTTATTAAATGCCACTTTGGTCAATCACACGGTCTTGCACTTTCAGCGCAGGAGCCCTTCAGCTGAGTAGTTGCCATCGCCACGAACACTGCCGCTGCAGTAACTCTGCGTGTACAGCAAGTCGATAGTTATAGCCTGCATGAGATGATATTCGGCGCCTCGTGAAGACGATCGACAGCGATCGGATGCAATCAGCCATACCAGTCCTCACCAGTGCGCAACAACCGGCCACCCACAAACTTTTCTTGGTCACCATTTCAGTAGAAAGCTGAGTACACAGCTTTCACGCACATAACAAGCAATTGATTCGGAATGCTCACAACACCAGGAGTACATAGCAAGCTGCCCATTTGATCCAACCAGGCGATCACTTGATTCCACCCAGTCGTTGCTCGTTTCTACATGTCTCCCTAGATGATTATCCCGGCAGTGCCCACCGTATACTGTAGCCTACCGTTATGGCGGGCGGCATTACACCCAGCCAATCAACATGTAGCGTCAACACGAGCATCCAAGTCACGCAGTAGTTTTCTCTTGCACACAAAGCCATAAGAAACCATATCATGCAGTGCTTGCCAACCAGTTCCACCTGCACAACTCTCCTACCCTTGCAGTGGGTGCATGAGCAGCAAATATTGCTCGACAAGTCAGAACACAACCAAACAACTGATGCAAACACCCATCAGCACTCAACACTCTTCAGAGAACACCACTGCATTCAATTGGACTTGTGCATTTCCCAGCGAATTGTGAACTGGCCCATTCCCAGTACCTCCACCTCACCTACAAGCCCACCTTGGCGGCACAGCCATCGCTGCCACTCTGGCAGCGCCTCTGCCGCCCATGTTGGCCCACAGTATGCAATACAACCGTTGCTGCCACTCTGGCATCGTCTCTGCCAGCAACGTTGGCACACAGTATGCTATACAGCCGTGGTTGCTGCTCTGGAAGCGCTTCTGCCGCCCATGTTGGCCCAAACTACACCAAACAGCCATTGCTGCCAGTCTGGCAGCGTCTCTGCCGTCCATGTTGGCCCACAGTATGCCATACAGCCGTTGCTGCCACTCTGGCAGCGCCTCTGCTGGTAGCACCTCTTCCGCCGTAATTGGCCGACAGTAGATGCTGTTGTACTTCCCCACCACAGGCTTCCCCACTCTGAGGAGTTCCCCACCCAATACTTGGGGAACCTATGTCCCGGGATCACCACACCAACATTTCTGATGCGCAAAGTTCATAACCACCATTCCGGACCACCAATGAATACCACCAAATGACTTGCCAAGCATCAGCATCCATGTTTGCGTCACCTGGTCAAACTTCCCCACGGTCGAGTTCCCCACCTACATGCCTTCCCCACCCATGACTTGGGGCACCTGTGAGGCCTACAAACCAAAACAGCGCAGCCATTAGTGTTTTTTTCCAGATGAAGCATCAGAACATCATAACACACTTGACTATGAACCACAGACTTGTAAGATTGCAATTCTGACCAGTTTCTAGAGAGTTACCAACTTCCCCACTTACAGGTTTCCCGTCCCAGGACCCTCCCCACCCAGGTGGGGCAACCTGGGCGTGGACGCTGTGCCTGCAAAGCAAGAAGTTGCTCTGAAGAGTGCAGACTGGTACCAAGTCAGCGCAGTACCATATCAAGCACAGCAACGCAGCAGTCCATGAACTGCTGCATGAAATTAGTGAGCTTACGCATTCGCGTGGGCTGTGCTGCTGCGGTTGATGTGTGTTACCAAGTGAGCTGTGCATGGCTGTGGCCAAGCACCTGGAACACTGCTGCTGCGGAATCCCAGCTGCACTGCATCCGACAACCGCCAAATTTGATATCGCTTGATCCCAAGTTTCAGTGGCGTGGATACTGACGACTGTTCCAGCTGCACCACCTCCTCGGTAAGCGAAGTCAACAACACACTGGCGTTGAACGCCTGCAACACGTTTACATACTGCGTGAATGGCAGCTCAGCTTCCTCAGCTATAAAAGTAACATGTGATCATGCGCCATACCTTTCTCCTATTTGACGTCGTGCTGCCGCGCACGACGTGGTCATTGTGGAGCAGCGGTAGACATTCACGCGGCTGAAGGGCTGGAGGCATATGCATTGAAACTGCAAAATCGGAAGCGAACTCAACACAAATGAAGCTTAAATCCAGCTGCCTGGCCAATGCCTTCATGTCGCTGCCGTGCTGCAGGTCAATCTGATGCTGCAACTGCACGGGAAACAGTCAATACAATCCTCCGTACGATTTCATGAAGTAGCTAGAACTGCGCGCAGTGGGAGTAAGGACTGATGAACAGTGTAAACCTTGCTGGAGTCAATTGTGTAAGCCATATTAGAGCTACAGCGTGGACCCGCTATCAGACGGACCTACATGTGTTCTGCGCGCAGCTGCAGAATAAGTGGCGAGGTGTACTAATGGCTCGCAGTTACCCACTGCAAGCAGCGACGTCGTTGCGCGTCGGTACATCAGCACTTTCACTACCGCAGAGCACAGCTCATACTGTGTTTTAATTTGTAAATGCCACTTTGGTCAATCACACGGTCTTGCACTTTCAGCGCAGGAGCCCTTCAGCTGAGCAGTTGCCATCGACACGAACACTGCCGCTGCAGTAACTCTGCGTGTACAGCAAGTCGATAGTTATAGCCTGCATGAGATGATATTCGGCGCCTCGTGAAGACGATCGACAGCGATCGGATGCAATCAGCCATACCAGTCCTCACCAGTGCGAAACAACCGGCCACCCACAAACCTTCCTTGCTCACCATTTCAGTAGAAAGTCCTGGAACAGGGAGGGCAGCGCAGGTAGCACAGTGCCGTGCTGTGTGTTACACGGACATCAGCGCAAGAGCCTGGCAGCGAGGGTAGCAGCCGGCATGCACGAGCGCTAGACCCAACCCCTGCATGTAGGCATCAACAAGCGGCAACATACACACGCACGAAGCCACAAAGAATCGACACGACCACATCACCTCACCTGTGCTATGCCGTGCTGTGCTAGCACGGGTGATGCAGGTAAGGGATTGCAGCGGAGGCAGGCGCGGAGTGCTGCACATGTGCATCGCCGAGCTTGAGAGTGACCATGTTCAGGTTGCAACTAACGTAAGTGTATGGCGCGCATGCATGGAGAAGGCTCACGTGGACTGGGGAGGGGGGGGGCATCTGCTGATCATACCTCTTCTAACGTTCACTCAACAGTTAACTCAACAGTACACGGTAGCCATGTTTGCAGTGCAACCATGGACACGCTGGAGCGTGTCCACGCCACTCATGGACACTGCATGCATGCATGCATGAAGCGCTGCCGCTGCATAGTACCAACACCCCACTCCACTGCATGTGAAGCCATATCGTGCGACTGTATGCATTGTGGCTGCCAACCTCCGCAGGTGTAACACGAGTGGCAGGCGCAGTGCCGAGGTCGTGCAAAGCACGTTTGATCAACGTGAAGTTGATCATCAAGGTTGATGTTGATCAACATGAGAGACACCGAGAATGCGGACTAAGTTTTATCTGACACACGCTGCACAGCTGATTTTGTCTGTTTACAGCACAACGCGCAGCGCTCGCCAGCCGCAGCCCATGGCCACAGTGGTGGCAACGCACTGCTTCACAGTGGGAAGAAACGAAAGATCCACTACCACAACAGAAATCACCCAGGGCTTGCAAACAAAACACACACGCATGCCTTCAACATGGCATGTGTCGGCTGTGTCGGTTTGTTGTGGCTTTTTCGCCTGGGAGAGTGATTGCTTTTTGCTGCTGTCTACTTTCGGGGGTTTTGGCCGTCTACTTTCCTTCTGTTGCCCTCGCTGCCGGGCTGTTGCGTTCATCTCCGTGTAACACGCATGCCTTCAACATGGCAGCTGCCGGTACGCATGCTGCCAGTACGCATGCTGTGCATGCTGCCAGTGGCACTCACACCTGGCTCTCGCGATCGCACAGCCAAAAAAACCGGGTTTGACTCTGTCAGGATGCACAGCAACGGCTTAGTCTCCTGCAACCCTGATAGCTCCATCCCACACAAGATTCTCTCATTGCCGCGCTCCAGGTGCCGCCACACCCCAGCTCGCGCAGCAGCGGCAGCACAGGCAGCGCCGGCAACAGGCCATCAAGGTCACACCAGCGTTTCAGCGACCTATGCATGCTCAGCACCTGTAGCTGAGGCACTGCTCCGGCGTCCCCCGCGGCAGCCCCGCCTGTGCCGCCACTTCCAGCATGCGTAGCAGCACTTTCCTCCGGCACTGCCCGTGCGGGTGCCAAGGCGCGGGCTCCGGCCATTCTCCGAGGCTTCTCCGAGGCGGGCCCGGTGGCTGCATTGTGGCAAATGCGGCAACCGTTGGGGTTGAGGCGGGTCAGGTATGGCATGAACGCCAGCACCGGCGCCAGCGCCTGCACCCCTCTGCCTCCGAGTCCCGCCGCCGCCAGGTCAAGCACCCGCAGCCGTGACATGCGCCCCCCTCGCCGCCCTGGCGACCAGCGCAGCACGCTCAGCAGACAGACCGTCGCCATCACCTCCTTCAACCAAATAGTCAGAGTTGCAGTCCTCCGTTTCGATATCCCAGCTGCAAACCTCTTTGAATTCGAAGGGGTCGGGGTCAGGGTCAGCCAGGCCAGCACCGGGGTCACTGTCGCTGCCGGTACTGTTGGTGTCAGTGTTGCTGACAGCCGCAGCACGCGTATGAAAAGGGGCAGCGTCGCTGGCGGCGCTGGAGGGGTCGCCTGAGCTGGATGCAGCATTTGCACCGTCCGGGCTGGCAGCACTGCTGCCGCTGGGCGAGCCGTCTGTCTGCGCTGCCGCGACCGTTGGGGCTGCGTGCGGCATGCTGTGCGGCATGCTGTACGGCATGCTGTGCGGCATGCTGTGCGGCATGCTGTACGGCATGCTGTGCGGCATGCTGTGCGGCATGCTGTGCGGCATGCCCGCTTCGCACCCACCCGAGCCCGCGGTGGCGGCGGCAGGTGTCCACCCCCGTCTCTGCCTCGCTTGCTGCTCTGCGCCATGCCCTCGCAGAACGACTTCGTCAGCTCAGCGACGGCGGCCGATGGCATACGCTTGCGCAGGAGGTCGGGCCTGGTCAGCGTGGTGAGCGCCGCGATGGTGCGGCCCCAGGCATACATCACAGCTGGCCACAGGTCTGTTGGAACGCAACTGTCGTGATCCTGTTATTGGTCTTTGTCCGGCAGCCAGGCGGGGGTGGTGCTGAGGGTGCGGAGGGCAGGTAGGGTAGCGATGCTGGACAGCAGCTCCGCAAACGCCTTCACGCCGGGCTCGCCGTGCGGCACGCCGCTGGCGGGGGTGATCGACAACTCCTGCACACGCTGGTCAGCTGAATATCTGCAAACGTGCATGCATGCTTGGCCTGGCCGCAGGGCCAAGAGCTCCTGGTCTGTCAATCAGCCTACCAACGTGTGTTTCATCTGACCACATTCGGCATTGGGCATGTCTATCAGGCTGCAATGGCGATCAGTCTGCAAATCTGCACGGTCAGCGAGCCTGTACATGTGCCGCACAAGATCGGGGGAGACCGAGTGCTCCTGCAAGGGAGATTTGACAAGTGAAGATGCATCACGCTGAAACTTTGCCATGATGCTACTGCAGGTCAGCGCTGCAGTGTGCATGTCACTGCACCAGTGTGCAGCAGCTGTCGTTCTCCCTCGCTGCCAGATCGCCTGCCAGATCGACAGCTCCTGACCAAGAGCTCCTGCACGGGAGCATTGTCATGCGTATGCAAGGGTGCGTATGCACTACATGTGAGGCTGCACGAATGCAAGCAGCGGAGCGCTGTGAGTTGCCTGCTGTGACTGAGCGCCTGGTTCAACGTCTTTCCGACGAGAGGTGTGTTCATCAGATCAGGCCATCATGCGCCGACATAAAACTTTTGTGACACGTGCGAGGGTGGCCAAACCCGCAAGAGGTCTGGCAGAAGGTGGTGCCAAACAAGCCTTTCTTCTTTTGCGCTGCTATAGGTAGTGGTACCAAAGGATCACTGGTGTGAGCATTGCAGGGTCACGGAGAAGGTAGCAAGGTGCGTGCGCACTGTGCAAACTACACGTGTCTTGCCGCTTAACGCAGCCACGGGCAGATTGCATTGGCGATCGTGCAAGTTCACATGTCTGGTTGGCAAGCAATTCCGGGTGTGGTGAATGCGTGCTCCACACCGCAGCGCACCGCGCAGCACGACACGGCTGAGATAGCAGCAGCTGAGCGCCAGGGCATGCTCGCACCGCGCCAGCGCGGCCCTCATGACTTCACCTTCGATGTCATCCGCGACCTGATCATTCCCCCCATTTGAGTCCTGAGTATGGATTTGAAGCTCACACGACTCCAGATTCAGCGCAGACGACACACCCTGGGCTAGCGCGCTGCTTGCGGCATCGCTGGAGCTGACCAAGAGGTGCATGCTGCGCAGGGAGGGCAGCGCGTAGCAGGCATTATTGCAGTCCGGCGTCCCCTTGGCTTCCCAAAAGCTGCCACAAGGCAGGTGCATGCAGCCTGAGGTGTGTCAGGTGGCCCAGCGCAGGAAGCGCGGAGACAGCAGCTGCATATGTCCATTGCCGTTGGCGGCGAAGTACAAGCTGCAGTCAGCGTCTATGCTGGGCGCGCATGCATGGAGGAGACTCACGGAGGGGTGCAGGCGGGGGGCGACTTCTGCAAGGCCTCCTCCGCAGCGCAAACATGTCACCAGCTCATACATGCATCCCGGTGTGCATCAATGGCCCAGGGCGCGCGCTGTCGCTCGAACTGGAACGCATCACAGTGCGGGACCCAGATGTCGTAGTTCCACAGCCATGTGGTGGCGTGCTGGGGGAGGGTCTCGGAGCTCATCGCGTCAGTGACAACAGAGACCTTGGTTCACTGCCTCGAGTCGGAGCCCCTCAATGGAAGAGTACATGGCATACTACATGCTACCTGAACCAAACCACACTCCACTGCAGCGTGGCCCCACAGTGACGCATGACAAAGCGACGCAGAGCCCCTTCCCCTGGCACCGAAACGATCCTGCTGCACCCTGCCCGCCAGATATGACATGCTTGCCAAGATGCACTGCATGCATGCCAGAGAACCATTGGTGCGTTGGCTGCAACAAGTTTCGCAGCAGCATGGTCGCGATCGGGCAAGGCCCCGGCTGGAGTCGAGCTTGGCGCCGGGCTTCGACACGTACCAGTCATGGCTACAAGTGCATTGCATGTCGGCATCTGCATGGCGCCACACAGCCCCGGCCGAAATTAGTCCGGAGTATACTGGGGAGTATGCGTACTCGAAAGTGACCATGCTAGTTCGCGTACTACAAATGGCCTCCGTACTAGCTATAGTACGTTTAAACCTGCTGCAGCTGCGAACCCACGTGCAGCCCCGTTATCCGACGCATGTAGAAGAGCAGAGGAGGTAGGCAACACCACGCGTACGCTACACCGTGGAAGGGTGAACACAGGGGCAGGACAGCAGTTGATGCTTGATGTGGTTGATTGGTACCTGTGCCCACGCGCAGCAGCAGCAATTAGTGCAGCATGGGTGTCATACACAACGCGCTTAGGAGATGTAGAGGGATTGACGCGAAGCAGCATGTTGCACAAGATATTCGCCTGGAAGATTGAGCGGGACGCAGTGCACGGACGGGGTATCTGACACAAGGCGAGGACCGTGTGTATATGACGTGACTACGGAATTCGGGTAGCAAAGCCTGCGCAAGCGGGTTGTGCAATACAGGGATATGAGGACGTTTCCTGACACACGTCATCCGCCACAGAACAGGCGGGAGTGCCAAAACGGCGCTGCCGCCGTAAGGTGATGTCCGCCCAAACTTTGGGCATCGCGAAGCGTGTGCATCACCATCGGCGCTGGCCACCACACGCACTAATGATATTGTCACTGAGGAGCTGCAGGTGGCTGAATGCAAGATCATATGCAGGTACAGCCATGCATCCCACTGGCACTTGTGCATGCAGCCCCACACCATCCTGCCCATGTAATGAGGGAAGAGTCCCCCCCGGCAATCGCGCAGCCATCGACAGGGGGTCACGCGAGCACATGGCAAATCTCGAGTTTGAAGTGTCAAGCCACCGCACACATACGTGTGCGACGCGGCAGGCATCAGCGGAGTCAAGCAACGCTTCGGTCAACCCATGTTTCGAGCAGGACAACACATGTCATCCAAATAATGACCTTCTGGGACCTCTCATCCAGGAACCACATTATCCGAGCTAAAACTGTGGTGTTCCCCAAGCGTCGCCAGTTTCACTACACCTGCAGCCCAGGGCCTGCAACACAGGCTATTACACAGCAAAGCTGCAATGAACCCCACAAATCAAAATACCCCAGCATGGGAGGTACATGCTGGCCCGTTCGAGGGGCGTGCCACTGGGCCGACGGAATCGGAGCACGCCCACGGCTGGCCATGCCTCCTCAAGGTGCCAGCATGCAGCATGAGAGAGCACCGGTGCCACGCTGACCACCGGCATTCGCCCACGTCCGCCTCTCATAGGTGGTACCACCGCACTGAAGATACCCAGTCGCAGCACAGCACCTGCTGGCCCTACCGCACGCTGGATCAATTCCTGTGCTGAGCATGCCTCCATTCCGATGCCCGCTAGCCCAGCGTGAGCAAAAGCTAGTCAGACGGGGACATGCATGCACCGGGATTCGAACGATTCTGAGTCTACACATACCGACGGCGTTTTCGCCGGTCCTATCACAAGCTTTTAGCCAGCGCCCTTCCTCCCAACTGCTTGTGTGTGTGGCGCTGACTCTGCGCAGTGAATACCCAAGTCGGCAGGCGTGCATGTGAAGCTCAGCTCCTGCTCATGCCATGGCCACAGGTGGCCGGCGTCCTCCACTCCCTGGCTCAGCACCTTCATCCCAGCTTCCCCGCCCTTTGCCACAGGCTCGTGGCTGCGCGCGTAGAACGTCGGTGCTTCCGCAGCGGCAAAGCCATTAAACTTGGTCGCGAAACACATGCCGTATGCCCCTTGGTCCGCGAACTGTAGCCAGTCGCCGCGCCGCAGCAACGGCATCGGAAGATTCTCAAATATGCGGTCCATACTGTCTAGAGTGGGACCATAGACGGTGCTTCGAAAGAGGACCGGCGCATCGTGCGCGGGCGGCTGCGGCAGAGTGGGGCTGCGCAGAAGGTGCGCGCGCACTGTGCGCCGGCCGCTCTGCATGAGCGCAAACGACCCATGCAGGCCTGCATGCATGGTGTGAATTGGCTGTACGCTACACAGAAGGGGGGGTATGGTCAACCATCCGTGCGCTGCGGGACAGGCCCCGAACCAGTGAGACATGATGGTGCACACAGCACACACGCTCGAGCCGGTGCATCCGTCGTGGACACGGCCCTTCCAACGTAATGCAGGACAACCAAAGCGCATGGCATGGCATACCAAACCATTGACCCCCATTGATTGTTGTGTGTTGAAGCAAACTGTCGCATGTGAGCAGTTGGGCAGCTTCCCAGACACAGCGCGACTGGGACAGGGAGGGACGGGTGAGGGCCTTGGCCCGGGCACTGAGGGGGGGGGGGGGGGGGGAAGTCCGGGAATTACTTCGAATGTGGAGTGGATTGTTCGACTTCACGTGCGCATGCAGTCAGGCAAGTAGATACAGCACTGTATTTATGTAAATCACCGTTGATATCATGACTCATCGGATGCTGCAGGCCACAGTGCAAATGTTATCAAGAGCTGGATGCTTTTGCCAGGATCGTCAAGTGTGGGCAACCGGCTCACAGCCATTGTGAGTACAGCACTGCCCAAATCATCCCAGGCGTCACGTGTCCATACAGCTCAGCAAGTGGGCCAGGAGCATGCATCTACTCCTGTATATGCACGCGTGTGCGTACAGCTCGTGCGAGCTGAGTTCGCACCGTCGGTGATGTGATACATGCGGTGACCGTTTGGCCTCGTCCTCACAGTGTGAACCATCGCAAACAAGGTCATGCATGTCTCAGCAAAGTATCGCCCTGGCTCCGCTATGACCTCCAGGTCGCCGTACTGCTGCACCGGAAAGCACTCATGCAGAGCATCGTTCACCACGGCCGCGACAGCCGCGAGGTCGACGCTTCCATCCGGCAGAAATCGGCCATAGAAGCCCCCGCCGATGTCCAGCAGCCGCAAGCACGCCCCGACGGCCGCGGCTTCGTCAAAAACAAACCGCGCGGCGTGAATGGCGGCGCGGTACGCGTCCGGGGTCTCGCTGCCGCTGCCGACGTGGAAGGACACGCCGATGACGGTGAGGCCACGGCACAGCGCAGCAGCCAGCAGCGCGGGGGCCTCTGTGGCAGCGTCAGCTCCGAACTTGTCACCAAACTGGATTTGCGCTGAGAGGTCGTCCGCGCGAATGCGCAGCACGAGCTCAGCGCTCGGAAACAGCTCAGCGATCTTGTCCAGCTCATCCTCACAGTCAAACGTCATTTTCTGCACACCGTGGTGCACTGTGCACTTTGCTGTAGCTGCGCCGCTGCAGCTGGCACCAACGATGCAGTAGCAGTGGATGAGTCTGCCCACTGCTGGATCAATGTTTCAGCAATGCTGCTCCATGTCAGCAACGCTGTCCAAACACCAGGGTCACAGTTTTACCAGTGTGTGAGCTGTGCCTGTACGTGTCTGCTGGGAGCAAGCTGCGGATCGATCCGATCGTGGCATGCAGTGAGTGCAACAAGGAGATCAATGCAGCAGCCACGCAGTCACCTGGTGATGCAGCACCTGGTGGTCTCTGCAGCGAAGCACTGATGCTGCTGCATTGATTTTTGCAGCAGCCAAGCAGTGAAGGAATACCAAGTATGCAGTCTAGCGCAGCGGCCGCAGTGCAATCTCGCAGACCACCACGTGTTCTTTCGCGAGATTCCCTAACTGCAAGCACCAAGGCGTCGCAGGAGCTACAGCAGGAGCTACAGCAGGAGCTATAGCAGCTTAGAAGGCTTGCGGTGCATATCTGACCTGACGCGTGATCACGAAGCACGGGCCTTTGATGAAGTCAGACTTGATCAAAGACCTCGCGCGCGCACGCGTCTGCCGGCCAATAAATTTAAATCAATGCGCAGGGAGGGCCGAGGCGGAAGCCCACCGTCACACCGACGCTTGCGGCAGTGCGGATGTCTGCGGGACACTTGCAGGTGTTGGCTAGGATGATGCTGCGTGCTGGGACGCCTGCTGCAAGCGCCGCATGCACCTCGGACGCCGAGGCGGCGTCAAAGCCGCAGCCAGCGTCCGCCAGCGCTCCCATAATGCCGTTGTGAGGATTACACTTGACAGAGTAATACGGCTGGACTCGCGGCATCGCCTCGCGGAATGCCTGCATTATAGGTGGCGGTGGCGAGGTGTATACAGGTGTATACGTGTGCGCACACATGTGTCATTCATGGCTGAACCAATTGCAACGCCAGAGGAGCGGGGAATGGTTTCAGCTGCATATGGGAATCACAGCAGCGTCCTTGTTTGAAACGCAGATATACCCAGATCACTGGCAATGCCGCGAGCACCGGTGCTGACGCTTGGCCAACTTGAAGCCGTGCGTGTGTGGCCAAGCCTATGGTTTGAGGTTGATATCTGTGTCCAGTGAGTCAGGTCTGGCATGTGCATGTGCAGGCACCAGGCCAGACCTGGCGCAATGCCGTTGGACCGATCCAGCCACACGCAGGACTTGCATGCACGCAAGCAAGCTTGCTTAAGCACGACAGCAGTACTGTGTTACACAGTGATAGATCTAGGACTCAGCAGCGCCGAGGCAACAGACCAGGCAACAAGCAAACAGACAGACCGGCCGCCGCAAGCACCAAGGCCACGCGCCGCACGAGCGAATGCCAGAACTAACGCCAGCGCGAAAGCAGACACGCACACACCACGCAGTACCACGCAGGCCACACGCACACCAAACACACAGCCAGCACTCGCCGGGCCCACAAGCGGTCGTCGACGCGACAGCAGTACTGTGGCACACACATTTGGTTGGGTGTTACACGCATGTGTTACATGCATGTGTAGTGCCACACTAGCTCATGATCATGATCAGCTGCAGGCGCAGGGTCGATGCATGACCCGTCATCAATGCATGCGTTGCAGCTGCTACGTGTGCCACAGCTCTTGATATGCAAATCACCATGTATTCCTTTGGTGGGCACCAACCATGCTACACGTGCCCCTGAAGTACCATTTTGTACTACACTGGAGTCGTGCACTGGGTTCAGGCTGCCATATATATGCATGCTGAGGAGTCTAGCTATAGGGCATGGAGCGTGGACGTACTTGGGCAAGCCGTGCAAGCCGGCCGACGTCGATGATCTGGAAGGTTCCATCTAGGCCATGCTGCTTGATCAAGTCTACGCCGAGGTTACGCATGCATTGCACTCCACCTGCAGCAACAGCCGTGGACGTTTGCAACCGCCGTGGACGTTTTCAACATGGAAATCCGTACATCTTCCGCCCTGCTCGCAGGGGTGCTGTGGCCGATGCCCGTTTGGCCGTGGCGTGATGCCCGTTTTTTTTTCTAGGAGGAGGGGCGGGTGCGGGGGAGGGGGGGGGCTGCAGGGCGAAATGGGTGGAGGGGGGGGGGGCCCGCAGGGCGAAATGGGCGGAGGTGGAGAGGGGGGGGGGGGGGGGGAGGGGCACGACGCAAGCCTACGCGCAATGGCCTACATGTGTGCAGGCCCGCACCACTCCACTGTCGGTTCGTTGTGGCTTTTCACCGAGACAGTTGCTGCTTGTTGCTGTTGTCTGCTTTCGGAGGTTTTGGCCGTCTGCCTTCCTGCCGTTGCCCTCGCTGCCGGGCTGTTACGTTTATCTCCGTGTAACACCACTCCACTCCCTCAGGGCGAGCATATATGCATCATGCGAAAGCTCAAGGTGGATCGAGTGTCACAACACTAGCAGTGTCGACATTTACGTGTAGCACCGTCACCATAGTACACCTTGCTCCAAGTCACTGCATGGCGCAGGTTTCACTGACCTGTGACAAATCGGGGGTTTTTAGCGGGTTTCGGCTCACAGGTGTCACAGCCGAGTCCCTTATCAAGGCCTCACTTGGCACGACGCAGACATCATCACCACTGACACGTGTGACGTCCTCCCGTATATGACATCACGTTGCAGAACTCATACACACAAGTAGCTGCGCTTAGCCTGAGAGCGTTGTAGATGTGGACGAAAGCAATAATGATACAGTATGATAAGTTCAAGACTTCTCCGCTGCCGCTGGCACGGCTCAACGTTTATTGACTTGACGTGTTACCATCAAACATTGCCGCACGGCATTGCAAAAAGGCCAACAGCTACAGAGCACACAGAGGCATCCCATATAGCACATCATGGAACTGCACTCTGATTTCAGGATGGCCAGTACCACTTGTGCTGTAAGTGAAGCCGTTGTGAGCAACTTCCCCAAGTATACTTTGACTGTGAAAGAATCCGTTAAATGTGTTGTTTCGGGTTAGACAGATGAATGGTGGGGCGACATGATCAGGTCAAGGGTGGGGTTCATGCTAGGGCTATTGTTCTTGATGGAACAACAAGCAGAGGTTAGATACCGCGAGGCAGAGCTCTCTCAACTGCATAACGCCATGCCAGACGGACGCCTGCCCACATTGAAGCCCCAGTCGAAAGTGCGTTGCTTGTCCTGATGAAACAAAGCGTGTGAATAGCGACTGTCGATGTTGCACAATGTGCTGCAGGAGTTGTTTGTTAACAAAGCATTCCAAAAGCATCAGTCTGTAACACAGGACATGCCATTCGATAGAACAAGCTCTCACATGTAGCATGCTTGGTTCGGCAGGCGATATGCAGATTGGGTCTGTATGTGCAGTGTCTCCGGATCCGAGAGCTCCGGAGACACTGCACATACAGATCCAATCCAGTTGGGGAGCTCACTATTGGAATTAGAGCACTCTGTCAATGACATTAAGCCGGCAACCGATCCAGAACTTCAGGGCATGGACAATGTATAAGACTAGCTTGTCAGATAGAGCAACGAAGCCATATTGTGACACCTGAACACTATTGCGAACTCCTGGCCATTGGATACCAGCGATCCGGCGCACATGCAAGCTGCCAGACCTTGCGCACGGTCATATCATAAGCTGCACACTGTGTATTAGTTCGTGCTGCAGGACTACATAGTTGTGGCATCGCGTTGCAAGCGCTGTCAAGCATGGCGCTGGCCATGGAGCGCGCTGGCCACCGGTCGCCTCGTTGCGAACTCCTATGCGCCTAGGCCTGGGGCAATCAAACTCAACGAAACTCAACGAAACTGCGCACAGCTACAGATCAAACATAGTATGCTGGAATGATATGTTTTACTCCCTGTGGCCCTTTCACAGTGCCTTCGAAGAATTCTGCCCTGATGGCGAAAACGTGCTTGCAGCGCAGTCATTGTGGTCATGCAGGTAGCCGCGGCGGGGATGCTGACAGGTGCGTCGTGCCAAGTACGGCGTTGATTATGGATCGGGTCACCGCTGCTTCGCGTACCGTCAGTTACAATGTTACACGGAGATGAACGCAATGGCCCGGCAGCGAGGGCAACATGTTCTGCTGTACAGCAGAAAGGCAGACGGCCAACACCCCCTAGGCACCCCCACAGGCAGACAGCAACAAGCAGCAACTGTCTCAGGCGAAAAGTCGAAACCAACCGACACAACCAACACAACCACATGTGCGCCCACGCATCCACACACACTCGGGCCTGAGTGCACACTCGGGATGCTCATATACAGAGTTGTGCGCCAACCTCGAACTGGGTATGCGCATGCCCTGCAGCTGGGTATGACCGAACATGCATGCCACCAATAGCGGATGTTGGTCCTGCCAGTCTGCAGTGCCTCCGTACGAAACCCGACACGTGCAACAGAAATCCGGATCCAATTAGCCCTAGCTATGGGGCGTACCGTACCGTTCGCAATTTCTCTGACGGTGTTCCTGGCCGGCCTGTGCCCCGCTGCAGCATGTCGCGGTCGAGGGCTAGGCATGGAATTCGCAGGCGCCTCGAGCTCCTGTGAAATTGAAGCCATCTAACGTCTCAGTATATACTCTAACGTGCACGAGAATTACCAGACGTTTTAGATGACTTGGAGGCGTGTCTGCTGATATCATCGATCAGCACATGAACACTGCAGCTGCGGTGCACCAACATATATACTGTGACGATACAAGCTGTACGCGGCAGCACAGTCTTCTGGAAGCCTTCAGAAGGTCCTCGAGGAGGCAGAGATGCTTCTCTGACCTTCCGCGCACATGCCTGTGCCGAGGTTGCTGTGTTATGTGGTCACCAACACTGCTACGTGAGCATGCTCGAGAGAGCATGGCTGACGTGAGCATAGACCCTTCTAGAAAGGGGTGTTGGCGTGTGTGGGGATTAGCACATTGCAAATGGGCTAAAGGCAGGAGTCGCACACAGGCCGGAACACTATATAAGCGCTATGGTGTGCTGGCTGGACCTTAGAGGGTTTACACAGTACAGCTTGACACAACCCAGGTACAATCGGAGTACCGTCACATATACAGCTGCTCGAGCTCGAGAGTGGGACAGTGCGCTGCATATATTATATAATATTAATGTAGCGTTACATATATATGTATCGCAAGTGCCGCAGGTCACCAGGCCTAGCAGCAACGGTCTGCACCGAACGTATGGATTTGTACGCTCGGGAGCGGCCCGAGTACTTTTCAAGCTCCCGGTTGGGCTTTGGCCGGCGCCGCGGCCGTGCTCCTTTAAATGTGGCCTCCTGGGCCTCGCGATCGTACTCACGTGCACCCTAGCAGCTGCAGTATCGACATTTACGCGGCTTTTCGCGGTATCGACATCTACGTGGCTTTTCGCCTGGGACAGTTGCTGCTTGTGGCTGCTGACTTGCGGGGTTTTGATTGTCTGCGTTCCTGCTGTTGCCCTCGCTGCCGGGCTCTAGGTTTTGCGTTCATCTCCGTGTAACACCATGCAGTGACTTGTGCCTTTCGCCTGGGAGAGTGATTGCTTTTTGCTGGTGTCTACTTTCGGGGGTTTTGGCCGTCTACTTTCCTTCCGTTGCCCTCGCTGCCGGGCTATTGCGTTCATCTCCGTGTTACACGGAAATCAACGCAATAGCCCGGCAGCGAGGGCAACAGCAAGAAAGCAGACGGCCAAACCCCCCGAAAGCAGACAACAGCAACAAGCAGCAACTGTCTCAGGTGAAAGGTCACAATGAATCGAAACAGCCGCGGCCGGCACAACCACACCCACGCATCCACACACATGTACGTGCACTCCCGCACCCCACCACCACGGCACCCACGCTACAGCCACACATGTACACAGCAACCACCAGCCACACTGCGTACTACCGCCCACCCCAGCAAACCCGGCCACCACCGGCCCCCCCCAACAGCAGCACCCCCACTACATCCGGCTCCACTCAAGCACTCCATCACGGGCACCCGCACATGAGAGGCCCCCGCCAATGAGAGCCGGGGGCTCATGCCCCCCATAGTGCAGGGCCTGTACCAGCCCTCCCCCTCCGACTGCCCGGCAGGGGCCTGAGGGCGGGGCGCGAAGGGCACTGGCGGCGCCGCATCGCTCTCCCCGCGGCAGCCCTCCGGAAGGCAGGGCGGGCCAGCACGACCAGGCGCGGGGCCGGCCTGCGCCGCTGCAACCGCGGCACCCGGTCCATCAAGGTGGTCAGCGGCCGCCTACAACACATCCGACGGGACAGCGTGGCCAGGCACCACCGCCCCGCCCGCCAGCCGCAGGCGCAGGGGAGCCGCAGCGAGGACCTGGCGCATCACACCACGGCACAGAGCGGTGGAGAGTTCGCACATGGCATTCTACAAGACAGCGCGCCTGGACACGGCCCCCGAAGCCGCAGCAAAGTCAGCGATCTTATTGATTTCATCTCCGTGTAACACCATGCAGTGACTTGTGCCCACAGGTGGGCACAGGTGCCCGATGCACGTAAATGTCGATACTGCTAGTGTTACACGGAGATGAACGCAATAGCCCGGCAGCGAGGGCAACAGCAAGAAAGCAGACGGCCAAACCCCCCGAAAGCAGACAACAGCAACAAGCAACATGTACAACTGTCCCGGGTGAAAAGCGACAACGAACCGACACAGCAGACACAACCACACCCACGCACCCACACGCATGCGCACTCCCGCACCCCTCCATCACGGCACCCGCGCCACAGCCTCAATTTGGGACGTCCATAGGTAACTATATGTCCTGAAGCCTTCTGAAGGGTGTTTGGGCGTTTCGTCGAATCCCCCTAACATCCGCGCTCTTTTCAAATTTGCGGACTACAGCGCATTTTCCCAAATTTGCGGACAACAGCGTATTTCCCCAAACTCGCGCTAAATGACGTCTATTTTCCCAAATTTGTGGACAACAGCGCATTTCCCCAAACTCGCGCTCAATGACGTCTATTCGCTCCCAAACACGCACAGTCAATCCCAAAGCATGTGCCACACCTCTCAAACACTGTAGAAACTGATATGGTGTTACACATGTGATCTCGACCTTCGTTCATTGCTTCATTGTTGGTCCGCGGCTGTCCGCGGTCAGCAGTCAATTTGCGGAATGCCTACCGTTGCAACGCACATTCACTACCTGCCGTTGGTGGAATTTCTGGAGACGTTGAACCTCTAGATTATGATTATGAAGAAGTACAGGGCGCCATTGACAAGGGTGATTTGAGGACGGCATGTGCTGCGGTGTCACAAGAAGGAGCCCCCCCACCCCCCCCCCCCCCCCCCCGCACCCGATCCCTCCCTCTTCCCTCCCTCCCTCTTCCCTCCTCCCAGCGCACGTCCGCCGTTTCTCCTCTGCGCCCCTCCCCGGACACCGCTCGGGCTGCCGAGCTGGCTGAGGCTACGGATCCTGGCACCGGTGCCTCGCGGCCTCGGACATGGCCGTAGCGCACGCTGTCGCGCCCGTGCAGCCTGCTAGTGTCGAGTCGATGACCGCTTGTGGACCCGGCGAGTGCTAGCTGTGTGTTTGGTGTGCGCATGGCCTGCGTGGTACTGCGTGGTGTGTGCGTGTCGGCTTTCGCGCTGGCGTTAGTTCGTTCTGGCATTTGCTCGTGCGGCGCGTGGCCTTGGTGCTTGCGGTGGCCGGTCTGTCTGTTTGTTTGTTGCCTGGTCTGTTGCCTCGGCGCTGCTGAGTCCTAGATCTATCACTGTGTAACACAAGAAGGAGCACAAACACCACGTGGTGCACAGCTCACCTCACACCGAACTTGACTCAAAAGCAGCATATAAAGCATGGTGATGACAACGTAGGCTAATTCTCATGTTCAAATCCCGCTTCCATCGATGGAAGTGATCAGTGCATATTTCATAGGTCCATACGTATGCTTTGACCTATCATATATGATACACAGTGACCTATCATATGTGCAATTGGAACCTTGCTGCACAAAATATCATCACGATGATTTGTGTGAGCTCCACCTACAGGCTTTCCAGCTGTCCACTCTTCATATATTGAAAATAACAAAGTCACAGCAGAGCTTGCCCATGGCTTCACCCAGGCAGCTGCACCTGGCATTTATGATATGCCATTAGATGGGATGAAAGTAAAGATGGTACTACCAGCAGTGCTGGATGCGTTCTGTGGGCCAAAGAATCCGGACTCGTGGACATGTGGCGAGAGCGGATGGTGGCTTCAGGCGCTGTGCATGAGCCTTATGACGGTGCATCCTACGCGTGCTTGACCAGCGCGTGCTTGACCAACTAGAAGCCCCGATGATTACTTTGGGAGCTTGGCAGGTTGTTTGGGGGTCATAGAACACCCCTAGCACTGTTTGGGGACGGTTTGGGGAAACATATGTAGATTCCCCCAAACATTTGCCCTGATTTGGCCGGATACTGCCTACTTCCCCAAAGATTACAAATGAAGGTACAGGTGGCTTCAGGGCATATAGTTATGGCCTGTGGACGTCCCAAAGTCTGTTTGGGGATCACAGGGGGTCCGCGCCGTCGCTCGGACCACTGGAGGTCATGAGTGCCAGCCCCCCTTCTAAATCACTCTCGGGTCGTGGTGTGACGCGCCAGGTCCTCGCGAGGCCTCGCTGCGGCTCCGCTGCGCATGTGGCTGGCAGGCTGGGCGGTGGTGCCTGGTCACGCTGTTCTGTCGGAGGGGGGTATCGCTGCGGCTCCGCTGCGCAATTGGCTGGCAGTCCGGGCGGTGGTGCCTTGCCATGCTGCCGGAAGGGGGTACAAGTGTCTCAGGCTCATGGCACGTCCAGTGTTCACACGAACACTCGGGAACCCCGCCCCCCCCCCCCCCCCCTGCCCAATAAATCCGCGAATTTCCCGATCGGGACGTTCACAGGGCATATATACGTGCTCCGGGACTGCCTGTGGCCATGTGGGGGTTTGGTGAAATCGTGTCGCTTTTCCCGACAATGGGGCAAGTTGTCGAATGAAATCGTCTAAACACACATGCAGAGGCAATTGCAAAACACCGGTGCCTGACGCCTTACTATGCCAGCGGAGTTGAATTTTGGGGGGGGGGGGGGGGGGGGGGCATTTCCTTCAACGGCACAACGGCATGTCGCCGGCATTTCCTCCAACGGCACAACGGCATGTCGCCGGCATTTCCTCCAACGGCACAACGGCGTGGCAGAGCCAGCCCTAGCATGACCCACAGCGGGCCCATGGGCCCATGCAGACAGTGCTCAACCTCACACATGTACTTCTTCTCTCAGTCACAGTGATGCCACTCTCACTCTCATGTACTTCTTCTCTCAGTCGCATCACCAGTGGCAGGCAGCAATCGCAGTGATGCCAATGTCCCACCACGATCAGTACCACATGGTGTGTACACTATAGTTGCACCGCGACAGCCGCTGCGGCAGTCGTCTGGCCACTGCAGCCGCTGCAGCACCCAGTGCCAATCCTCCTCTAGCACGTTACGACTACCACTAGCACCACTGCCACTAGCACCACTGCCACTAGCACCACTGCCACTAGCACCACTGCCACTAGCACCACTGCCCCAGCGCTGCAGCTCCACCCCAAGCTCACACAGCACGGCCGCGGGCAGCTCACACAGCACAGACAGCACACACAGCTCCCAAAGTTCTGGGATGAGGAGGCCTGCCCTGTCCCATTAAATCCCCATGCATGCTCATTGCATCTCCCTGCCGCAGGGAGACTCGCTCGGTGTCCTCCGGCGCAGCGGTACTAGTTGCCAAACATGAGTGCCCCCCCTTGCTGCGTGCTGCGTGCTGCAAGGCGTGGCGGCTGCTGCTTGCAGGGATCGATGATGTGGCAGTCCGCGCGTTGGCCCCCGCTGGGATCGCTTGAGGCAGCTGCGGATGTCATGCGCACACAGTTTGTGGTGGTGGAGGTTGAAGTGTGTCAGGTGGGGCGTGACCCCAGCACTGCCCATGGCGCCATGGCGCCCAAAAAAACAAGTTGGACATCACGCCACACCCGGACAAGCATCGGCTACAGCACCCCTGTGAGCAGGGGCAAGAGAAGGAACAACATGCGAAACAGGATCCTGATTCGAGCCGGGGCAGGACCACATGGCACACATGCAGCCCGGCCAGCACGCCAAGCCCGCAACTGAGACCACAAGGGCAGGCACACCACCACCACCGCCGCTGGCGCATCCGAGCAGACTTCAGACACTCGTGCAGCCACACCAGCAATGAAAGCTACCACCAAGCGCACACACGTGCACAGTGAGCAGACGGAGGCGCTAGCGCAGCGCGATAGCGCAGCCGACGGGTCCAACAGAAGTGGGACAACACAGCCGATGGCGGTATGGCAGTGTGGCTGCTCCATACCTGCTGCAGGTTCCACTTGCGCAGGCATGGATCCCGAGGGCACAACTGCAACATGTTCGGAGAGCGGCGGTGCTGGTGAATAGTAATACTCGCCCAGCAAGCTGGCTAGGATCCGACATTGTTCATGAATGATGTGTAAAGCATTCTCTTTACCGAGCTGATGGCTCCTGAGCCAGACTTGACATCAGCTTTGAGTATATCTAAGCACTTGCCAGCATTTCACGCTGTAGAGACATGTGGCATTGATATCGAGGGCAACCCGTGCGCAACAGCCTAGGAGCAGCTGTGCCAGCTATGCTGGCGCACATACTAGCACACCAGCTGTAGTATACTGTTGAACGTCATACAGGCCCGCAGGTGAATCTGTGCACATCATGATGATGCAAGTGCACGCCTATACATGCAGCCACATTCTGTGTTTCATGGAAAACACGTGGATATGCATGCATGTGCGGTGGTGTGATGTCGACTGTGATCACAGCTTCTACTGTAACTAGCCTTAAAGTGGGCTCTGACTATAACTCCAAGCCTGTCGCTGGATCTCCAACGATACAGTCAGAGTCCGAGCCTAGTCCAGACCGTCACTAGTACTGTACCTCGATATACTGCGAGTGGTAACCTTGGCTCCCAGTATCTCGGTACAGCGAGAGTGTCGATCGGCGAGGTGCACGCCATCACTGTATCTTCCGGGTAAACTGGGCGAGGTGACCTGGGCTGTCAGTGCATGTCGCTACAGCGAGAGTGTCGATCGTCGAGGCGCACACCATCACTGTATCTCGTCGACACACTGAGCGTGTTCGTCGGGGCTCTCGGTGAAAGCTGGGCACTGTCACTGAGCACTGTCACTGCAAGCTCTGTACTGTCGAAATACTACACAGATACACTGAGAGTGCCGCTTTGGGCTCTCGTTGTAAGCAAGGCGCTGACGCTGTATTGTGCTCACTCTGACTGTAACGGTCATGATGCAGGCACAGCATGGATCGCGCGGGAGCGCCAGTCGAAGTGAGAGTCACGACCAGGCACACACACGGACACCGCGTGAGCACCCGCCGCAGGTGGGCCCGGCGGCCACTGGTCCGCCGCAGCGCCTGCCCGAGGGTCGCCGGGGCCGTGCGGACGCGGCTTGCGCCCGGCCGCTGCCCCCCCGCTCGCAGTGCGACCCGGAACGGGGTGATCTGCTCGTGATGTTGCCCTGCGATACCATTGTGGCCGATGTGTGCTTGACCTGCCCGGTGGCCCCCTCCCGGGTCGTCACCGCAGCAAACACGCCAGGCGCTGCCGCCCAGCTGATGGACGAACGGAAGCGAGACAAGTACAGCAGCTCCGGCACGGGCGCATGTCGCTTTGTGTCCCTGTCGCATGAGACGTTTGGCCGTGTGGGCACGGGTGCGTTCGCCTTCCTGAATAAAATCGCTGACTTTGCTGCGGCTTCGGGGGCCGTGTCCAGGCGCGCTGTCTTGTAGAATGCCATGTGCGAACTCTCCACCGCTCTGTGCCGTGGTGTGATGCGCCAGGTCCTCGCTGCGGCTCCCCTGCGCCTGCGGCTGGCGGGCGGGGCGGTGGTGCCTGGCCACGCTGTCCCGTCGGATGTGTTGTAGGCGGCCGCTGACCACCTTGATGGACCGGGTGCCGCGGTTGCAGCGGCGCAGGCCGGCCCCGCGCCTGGTCGTGCTGGCCCGCCCTGCCTTCCGGAGGGCTGCCGCGGGGAGAGCGATGCGGCGCCGCCAGTGCCCTTCGCGCCCCGCCCTCAGGCCCCTGCCGGGCAGTCGGAGGGGGAGGGCTGGTACAGGCCCTGCACTATGGGGGGCATGAGCCCCCGGCTCTCATTGGCGGGGGCCTCTCATGTGCGGGTGCCCGTGATGGAGTGCTTGAGTGGAGCCGGATGTAGTGGGGGTGCTGCTGTTGGGGGGGGCCGGTGGTGGCCGGGTTTGCTGGGGTGGGCGGTAGTACGCAGTGTGGCTGGTGGTTGCTGTGTACATGTGTGGCTGTAGCGTGGGTGCCGTGGTGGTGGGGTGCGGGAGTGCACGTACATGTGTGTGGATGCGTGGGTGTGGTTGTGCCGGCCGCGGCTGTTTCGATTCATTGTGACCTTTCACCTGAGACAGTTGCTGCTTGTTGCTGTTGTCTGCTTTCGCGGGTTTTGGCCGTCTGCTTTCCTGTTGTTGCCCTCGCTGCCGGGCTGTTGCGTTTATCTCCGTGTAACACACGGACACCGCGATAACGGGACCATGTGTTACACAGTGATAGATCTAGGACTCAGCAGCGCCGAGGCAGCAGACCAGGCAACAAGCATACAGACACTCCGGCCACCGCAAGCACCAAGGCCACGCGCCGCACGAGCAAAAGCCAGAACGAACTAAAGCCAATGCGAAAGCAGACACGCACACACCACGCCGTACCACGCAGGCCACACGTACACCAAACACACAGTCAGCACCCGCCGGGCCCACAAGCGGTCGTCGACTCGACAGTAGCAGTCTGCACGGGCGCGACAGCGCGCGCTACGGCCATGTCCGAGGCCGCGAGGCACCGGTCCCAGGAGCCGTAGCCGCAGCCAGCCCGGCAGCCCGAGCGGTGTCCGGGGAGGGGCGCAGAGGAGAAACGGCAGACGCGCGCCGGGAGGAGGGAAGAGTGAGGGAGGAGGAGGATCGGGTGCGGGGGGGGGGGGGGGCTGCAGGGCGAAATGGGTGGAGGGGGGGGGCTCGCGGGGCGAGATGGGCGGAGGGGGGGGGGGGGGGGGGGGTGACGCAAGCCTATGCGCGATGGCCTGTCAGCGCCGGTAGGGCCGTCTGTGGGGACAGGAAGGCCCGGCAGCAGCGCCTGTCCGACCAGTCTAGCACGGAGGGGCGCGGCCGCGCGGGCTTGGCGCGCCAGCGCGCGGCACAATGTTGTGGATAGGTCGCGCATGGCATTGAGCAGGAAAGTACGCTTTGACACCGCGCCGTGTCCCGCAGCTACCTCCGCGACCGTCTGGAGGAAGCGGTACGCGTCCCGGCCAACCCTGCCGTACGTCTCATGTACGAGCGGGATGAACTGGGCGGCACCTGTGACGGCGCCATATTTGTCGCGCTTTTGCCGTTCGCCCTTCTCGGCGGTCGCGCCAGCCTCACGTGATGCACCGCGCACATGCGACCTGGCAAGCGGGTGCATCACCTTCACGTCCAGCAGCGCCATGCGCGTGGTGAGGAATGCCAAGGGGTCGCCGCGCTACGGAGGCCGCTGCGATCGGGACCATGTGCAAGGCGCACACGACATGGATGGACGCTGCAGCACGCTCAGTGCTTGCAGAGCTGTTTCGCTATAGCGCAAACCCATCTTGACCCGTGCGAATGATCCTTTCCTGAGCATCATTCCCTGTGCGTCGCAACCTTGCAGCGAAAATGCATTGGCGGAATCTGCAACTAGCACGTGTCAACTCGCTTGTGCAGATTGCAGCAGACGCTAGCTTGCACATTGCAAACCAACATCCCTTTGGACTGTTTGTTGTTATATGTAGTGTGTTTCCGATGCTTGCACGCGCTGGCTTGTGCTTCCGAGCTTCGACGGAGCTGCAGCTGGCGAGCACTCTCTATGGCAACCGCATAAGCTTGTGCAGCAGAACAACTCTTCCTTCTCGACATGATGCGGTCATTTGTACGAAGCGTGGATGATGTGCGCTCAGCCTTTCAGCCATGCGTTTGCCTGGCATAGCTGGGTCTCTCCATAGCAACCGTGCAAGCAAGGGCCACATGCGGCCCAATTTGTCATTCTTCCACATACATACAGTTCCCGGCAAGCTTGTGCGTTGTACATGGCGAGCATACCGGCGTTGGACATGCTTGTGTCAAGCACACTGTTGTTGACTCGCTTGCTGTGTCGGTGGCTCCATCAGCCTGTTGTGAGAACAACGGCGAGCTGCCATGTGCGCCAGAGGGCATCATCAAAGAGTTGCAGCATGCCCCATACAGCTCAGCGCCTACTGTGATCAGCACACAATGCCACGCCAACCTTGTACGTGCAACCCGCTCGTAGAACCCGGGGTAATTGCATCGTTCGTGCGCTTTTTCTCCCATGCTTGTCATCAGATGCTGGCATTTGCATTGCAGGTGCAGTCGTTGTGGCTGTGTGGTTCGATTGACGTAGCGTTGAAACACAGCATCCAATGGACAAGATACTGATACGTGATCGCAATTGGCATGCAACATGCTACAATGCCAATGCATTCCATGAAGGTGAACTCTTCCCAAGCATGCTGCTGCCGTAAACAACATCAATCATGTTACATGATGCTTGTTTTGTGTCTTCTCTGTTCGATTTCGAAGTGATCAATCTATAGAGCTTTTGACCAGTGTGAATCTGCCTTGCCGGCTTGGCGTCAGAGAGAGTATGTACAGGTGCTCATGTGTTGCTTGATTGCTTACTGTGGTGTGATTCGATGTGTACGTGTGTACATGGTGTGATTCGATGGACCTAGCTCCACGCTCTAACCTAAGTCTGTGCTGTAGGTCTGACGAACTGAAGGTCTAGTCTCAATCAAGCTGAGGTAATAGCATGAGCAAGACCAGCATGCCTACATGCATATGGTTATGTTGTAGTTGTGTGTGTACTAGCACGCCAGGCAGCTGACTGCTTGGCACGGACTGCGGGTCCACCATGATATGTTAGCATCGGAAAGATTAAGTGTAGCGTTTTTGTGGAAGCACACTCACTGTATCCGTGATTAGCATGCCAAGGAGACCCGCCACTGTAACGATTGCAACCCTCAGTTTAGCTCATCACGCTCTTACTGTATTGATACGCTTACATTGACAGTCAGACGTGGTCTACCGGTTGTCGTGATCCAGCCATGCACAGGACTACGGTCACCATGCATGGAGTGGATGCACGGTGCTGATCCGGAGTGGCTATGGGACGCCATGCACCGATGGCTTACCATATGCACGAGCAATGCATGCTAGATTGCGTGCCGCAGACAATGATTCTGATCGTATCCGTATGAGACGTTTGATTGAACGCTTATATAGGCTCGACTGATCAAAGTGTAATCACTCTTCTCTGCTAAGTCTCACGTGCTACATTCCAAAGACTGAGAGCGCACTGTCACAGCGGAGACCTGTACACCAGCCAGGTATGTGACAGCGCGACCCCCTGCGCACGGCTACGCCATGCTCAGATCCCACAGTGCCTTAGGGCTACGGTCTACTGAATTACGACATGGTATCGGTGATGATTGTGGGTATTCTAGCAATGTGTGTATGCTTGCGATAGAGTCCAGGGGTCTACGGCTACGGCTGAGCGTCCCGATGAGCGATTCACACCGCTCTAGCGTTTAGCTGTAGAGTCCGTAGAGAGACCAGAGTACACAGATGCATAACGCTACGGCTGGACTGCATTCTGTTAGAGTACTGGTCTCGGAGAGAGGCCTACGGGTCTGCGTGTCCTGCGACGCACGATGGTCGTGTTGCAGGATGCCACCACGCCGAGAAGTTCCAGTGGCATCTCGCCAGGGATCTATTGGCTCTGACGGCGAGGATGGAGAAGAAGTTCGTCCTCGCCACCACACACGTTCCACAGCGCGCCGCGAGCAGGCCGCGGAGGACCAGTTCGTGACCTACGGGGAGGAACAGCGCGTTGGGACCTACGGGTATCCCAATGCAGGTCCTCTGCAGGCTGCATTGCCGGGAAATGCTGATCCTACGGGGGAAGCAGGAGCTCAGGCCGCGGCGCAAGGAACACAGCCAGCACATCTCGCAGCGCCAGCTGCGTGGATGACCCAACAGATACCGCCTCCAATACCGCAGCCTTCGCAGGCTGCGATATCATCAGGAGTACCAGCTACGGCTGGATCTATTGACGTAGGCACGCTGGCGCAAGCGCTGTCGCTTGCCATGCCCAGGCCAGCACCAGGGAAATCTCTAGTAGAGAAGAACAGATTCCCGGTGTGGCACTATAAGACTAATCACTTCCGAATATTTAAGAAGGAGGTAGAGAGCTGGGCAAAGATGGTGGGTGAGAGTAGCCTGCTAGTCAATGATCCGCTTGCTCAGAGCAGCCAGGCTCATGAGCAAGTCATGCACTGGTTGTTCACCACACTGCCAAAGAGGATAGAGACTTCGTGGCAGACTGTAGTTTCGTCCATGAGGTCTGGTCGTTGCTGCATGCTAAGTATATGCCATCAGTGGAAGTAGAAATACAGAAGCTGTATCACCAGCTCAGCAGTACCCAGCAGGCTGGTAAGCCACTGGAGAAGCATGTGAATGAGGTGTTGGGCATAGTGAATCAGATGAGAGGACTGGGTGAGACTGTGTCTGATCAGTTGTACAGATCACGGTTGCTGGCAGTAGACAGAGAGTACAGCCTGTTGCAGCCCATGCTGCAGGCCATGCCAGTGCAGCAGGTAGTGTCTACGCTGTTGACACATGCCCAGACAAACAGCAAGCAGGGTCCATCGCGATTCCCACGGGACGATCGTGTCGTGACCCAGCCATGCACAGGACTACGGTGACCATGCATGGTGGCATACACAGGACTACGGTGACCATGTATGCGGGGAATCACGGTGCTGATCCGGAGTGGCTATGGGGCAGCCATGCACCGATGGCTGACCATATGCACGAGCAATGCATGCAAGATTGCGTGCCGCAGACATTGATTCTGATCGTATCCGTATGAGACGTTGATTGAACGCTTATATAGGCTCTACAGATCGTAGTGTAATCACTCTCTCTTCTACTGTCCTAAGACTCACGTGCATTCATCCCCCAACTGAAGGTACAGGCGCTGTCACGGACAGATACCTAAGACAGCAAGGTATGTGACAGCACCAACCCCTGCGCATGACGACATGCTCAGGATCCCACAGGCCTTAGGCCGCGGTCCACTGAATTACGTCAGATCGCGGTGGACAACAGCGCCATGGGGGACGTGGGTACCGAGGTGGACGCTACGGTGGTCGCCAAGGTTCACCCCCACAGGTAGCAGCAGTGGGAGCAGGGGCAGCAGGGGGAGCAGAAAACAGGAAATGCTTCAACTGTGATAAGCCTGGACATGTGCAAAAGGATTGTCCATTGCTCTCCGCAGAGGTCAAACAATTCCTGCAGAAGCAAGCAGCTGCAGGGCGAGGCCGTGGCAGAGGCCACGGTGGCCCTCAGGTAGCTGTAGTTGACCTAGATAAGCTGCGAGCTGACTGTGCTGATGGGCCGTCTCCCAACATGCCGTACACTTTCCTAATAGATAGTGGCTCAGACATAAACATATGCTTTGACTATGATATGTTTTGCGAGATCAAGCCACCAGATATGCCGCAGTGTCAGCCTCTTGACCAGGGCAGGCTAGACATGTATGGTGTGGGCACGATCAGAGCTAATCTGGGAGAGTATGTGAGTGCGCAGGGCACTATCACACCAGTAGACATAGAGTTGACAAACGTTTACTGGGTGCCGGCCAGTCCCATCAACATCCTTTCAACAAAGGAGTTCAAAAAGTCTGAGATTTACTTGCATACGGGCAAGCATGCAAACCGGGTAGTGATGCCTGGGTTTCATGACCAGAGCTATGGGTTCCACAGGAACTGTGAGCAGGGTGAGGATGAGGATGGAAAACCTACTCTGACATGATTCTGTGGGAAGGGCAGGCCGATATGGCAAATGCGGCCGGTAGATAGAGGAGCAGCCTGGACGAGTGCGAATCACTTGTTCCATAGGAATGGGAAATGGGTACGTGAGCAGCAGCAAGTTCCTGCAGTGACCGGTGTACCGAATGAACAAGGATATTCCTTCCAGGTTGACCCATCATTCCTAGTGCATATCGCTTTTCATCATGCCGGCAATCGGGTACTCCAGTTGATGAGAGACAACCCACAACTGTATGACCTGAAGATGCTGAAACCTACGGGGGTAGCGCTTCAGTGTCATGGTTGCCACGTGGCTGAACAGATAAGTGGCGATAGAGCACAGCACGGGGGCAAGGTGACTGAGAATGCCACCTATGCTGGAGAAGTGTTGCATGCTGACCTAGCAGGGCAGATCAAGCCAGTAGGAATCGGGGGTATGAACTACATCCTGGTAGTGGTGGATGAGTACTCCCGGTACTCCCATGTGATTCCGCTAAAGTCCAAGAGTGGGGCTGCGGAAATGATATGCCTGCTGATTGAGCGAATCCGCACTCAGATCGTGTATGATAGAGAGGTTGGGGTGCGGAGGCTGCACACTGACCAGGGTGGTGAGTTCGGCTCTAACCAGCTGGTTCAGTACCTCGCGTGGCGTGGCATTGAGCACACGTACACTGCCACGTGCCAGCATGAGTCCAATGGAATGGTGGAGAGAAAGATCGGTGTGGCAGAATGTGCACTGTGAGTCTACGATGTTCGCCCGCAGCAACATGCAACGTCACAGCCTGCCATTCAGCCAGTCAAACACAACTGTTACAGCTTCACATATTGTACACTACTTAAGCTGTATGGATCTCACCTGTGGCAGAATGTGCACTGTGAGTCTACGATGTTCGCCCGCAGCAACATGCAACGTCACAGCCTGCACTTCGCACACAGCACAATCAATGTCCTAGGTATCAATGCCAACTCACAGCAGTATGCAAACAAAGTCCAAGAGACACGTACCTGCCATTCGGCCAGTCAAACACAACGACTGGTGAACTGGCAGTCAGTCCTATATGTGACAGCGAACTTGCTGATCACCATGCAAATCTATGCATCAACATCCTACTCCCGCAGTCTCATGCATGCATTGCTGCACTGCACCTGCGGCCACACCAACGACTAGCTTGCACTCAGTTGCCTAAAGCCTAGATCTGCCACACACCCCCTCAAGCACTGTCGCTTGGTGGTGGCTTCAAATATCCAGCAATTGCATTGGTCAGCATAGGCCCGGACAATGCCTTTGTCAGCATGTCAGCCTTCTGCTCCTCAGTAGACACAAATTCCACAGACACCTCACCACGCAAGTACCTGTTCCTAATGAAATGGTACTGCACATCAATGCCAGCTACTCCAGCAGTCCTCTGCTTCATCAGCTGAAGCGCACTCTGGTTGTCACAGTACAATGGCATGCACTGAACCTTACCGTAGACATCACTCAGCAGCTTCCTCACCCACAGTGCTTCCTTCACAGCCATTGCTGCTGAGATGTACTCCGCTTCACTCGTAGACGTCGCCACCACCGTCTGCAGCTTGGATGCCCACAGAATCGGCCCTCCGTTCATCGTCATCAGCATCCCTGAAGTGCTCTTCCGACCATCAAGCTCTCCTGCCAGGTCTGCATCTGAGTAGAGCCGCATCACCGCCTCTCTTGGCATGCCCAGCTCCTTGAAGTCCGCCTCAGTGTATGCCCGCACCCCCTGCTCTCCACGTGGAGGACTGTACTGGTAAATCAGCCCCCAGTCCCAGGTCCCTCGCACGTATCTAAGCACACGTTTCATTGCCGCGAAATGCACATCTGTGGGGCTCGACATGAATCGACTCAGCACCCCCACAGGATATGCGAGATCTGGCCGTGTGTGAGTGGAGAGGTACAGCAGTGCACCCACCGATTCTGAGTAGCCCGCCTTGCGCTGGTCATCATCCGTCAGTGGCGAGCCAGACGTCTTCTGCAGTTTGTGTCTTTCCTCCATCGGCGTCGCCTTGGGCTTGCAGTCCCACATGCCTGCCTTCTCCAGCATGCGCTTGGCGTACTGCCCCTGACTCAGCATCACCCCCTGGCCCTTCACTTCTGCCACCTCCTGCCCCAGAAAGTAGCTCAGCTCGCCCAGGTCTTTCACTTCAAAGTGCTTGCTGAGGTCCGCAACTGCCTTGTCATCTTCCCCCTCAGCTGCCAGGATGGCAGCATCGTCGACATGGACCAGGAAATACACCCTGTCGCGTCCAGTCCCTCGAATGAACAAGCACGGATCATGCTCTGACTCCGTGTACTTGTCGCTGATCATCGCCTTTGTCAGCTCTTCATTCCAGGCTCGCGGCGCCTGCTTCAGCCCATACAGAGCTTTCCGCAGCCTCCACACCTTGTTGCCTTGCCGCAGCTCGGGCGGCGGGCGCACGTACACCACCTCCTTCAGGTCCGCATGCAGAAACGCTGTCTTCACGTCCACCTGCCGCAGCTTCAGCTTGGGATCTGCCGCTTTCAGAGCCAGCATCAGCCTGAAGGTTGCGCTCTGGGCCGTCGGCGCGAACAGATCGCCGTACTCCCCCTCCTGCTGAAGGTTGCCCATTGCGACGAGCCGGTACTTGTGCCTCACAAGGTTGCCTTTCTCATCAAACTTCAGATCGCACACCCCCTTCGACGGGAGCGCCTTCTGACCGGGCGGCAGATCACATTCCTCGATCACGCCCTTGCCCCTGAGTGAGCCATACTCTTCATCTTTGGCACTCACCCAGACCTCCCTGTCTGGTCGCTTCATCGCCTCCTGATACGACTTCGGTGCGACCAGCAGGTCTTCATCACTTGCAGTCTGCACCCCCTCAGCCACAAACAGCTGAGCCTGGTACGGCAGATTCGGCGGATTTCTGGCACGCGCCGGGTAGCGCCTCTGGCCACCTGCCCCAGCGGCCCCTCCGCCTCCATCATCATGCATGGGCTCATCCTGCCCATCGTCACCGGAACCATCATCAGGGTTCCCCTCAGCATCAGCACCGGCCCCCGGGTCCTCACCCTGGCCGTCCCATGCTGCATCTGAATCATCGTCACTCAGTGACCACTCATCACTGTCCTCCAGAGTCACGTGGTCTGCGTCCTCATCACCTGCTTCGTCATCAAACAGGATGAGTTCATCGTACTCTGTCTCCGGCAGCGCCTCTTCTGGCTCTCTGGGCTGCTGCAGCTTCTCGTCCTCACGGAACGAGACATCCGCACTGTCCGACAGCTTCCACACACCCTTCGCTTTGTGCATCACTGTCCAGGCCTTCATGTGTCTGGGGTAGCCGACGAAGATCACGTCTCTGCTGACATCGTCCAGCTTGCTGCGCAGCTCTGACGGAATGTGCTCCGTCGCCTTGCTCCCGAACACCCTCAGGTGTGACACATCTGGCACCTTCTCCCAGAACAGCTCATGCGGAGTCTTGTTCTGGCCTTCTGTCGGCACCAGGTTGCGAGTATATGCTGCCGTGTCCATTGCTTGTGCCCAAAGCCGCTTCGGCAGACCCGCATCCTTCAGCATCGCACGCGTCCTCTCAGACAGCGTTCGGTTGATCCGCTCTGCTCTGCCGTTCTGCTGCGGTCTTCTTGCCACACTGTGCTGCATGATGATGCCCCGCTTGCTGCACCACCACTTCAGCTCACCCTTGAACTCAGTGCCGTTGTCCGAGCGAATAATTTTCACCCACATTACAGGCTTCTGCGGTGTTTGCAGCTGCCTCTCCCACTCTTTCAGGCGCGTCACCAATGCTTCTGCGACCTGATCCTTTGTGCGCACACAGATGACTTCAGCATAGCGGCTGTAGTCGTCCAGCAGCGTCACCGCATATTTCTCTCCTTTCAGCCCCGGCACCCGGATCTCCATCATATCCGTGTGCACAAGCTGTAGCGGCGCCTCTGCCTCTGAGTCTGAGCGGGGGTAGTGTGCCCGCGGCTGCTTCGCCAGAGGACAAATCTCACATGCCTTAGCATCATCGGCTGGCCACTTCACCTCGCCCATGCCGGTCACCACCTTCTCGGCGCGTCGCAGATTCTGCATGCCCACATGGCTGTAGCGTCTGTGCCACAGCTCCGCCTGCTTGGCCACGTACGCGTGGGCTGGATGACGATTGGCTGACGTTTCTGGTACCATGTGACAGTTCATATAGTACAGCCCGTCCCGCAGTGTTCCCGTCAGCACCACATCTTCATCGGAATCACGAACTGTCAGCTGACCTCGTCTGCCTTCCCATGAACCGTTGACGGAGTTCACGTAGCCACCTGACAGCAGATTCATGTCCATGCTCGGCACGCATAGCACATGCTTCAGCGTCACAGTTGACCCATTCTCCATCTCCAGCAACGCCTTGCCCGCGCATGCCACCACGTGCTCTTCCTTCCCGGCTAGAGTCACAATGTCAACCGGCGTGTCCTCCTTGTCGTGGACCAAGCTCAGGTCACTCACAAAGTTGTGAGTCGCGCCTGTGTCGAACACTAGCATGTCCGGCCTATCTGCACGGACCGTTACAGTCGCCGCTGCGACGCTTGCATCTGCCCTGACCGACAGTGCTTTTCCGGGCTGAGAACTCTCCTTACCACCTGCCCCTTCACGCTGCTGATCCCGGAACCACTTCATTTCCCGACCCGCAGACATGTCATCTTTCCTCTTTCTGCATGCTCGCCATCTGTGGCCATCCTTACCACAGTAGTGGCATGGCCCCTGCGTCGGAGCCCGCGCCGCGGCCGCATGCCCTGTTAACTTTCGCTCTGGCAGAAATGTTACGAGATCCTTGAAGGTATCGCAGATGACCTCCAATGACGCTCCACGCCGCACATCCGCGCCCAGTTGTGGCCCAACCACACTTCCCAATGTCGGTCTTATGCCCTTGACAAACTGACTGACAAGAAGAGTTTCCTGACCCTGCATGCCCGCGTCCTCGAAGTCCTCGCGGAGCATCAAGACCTCATCAATGTACTTTTGGACACTCTTATCTCCTTGTCGCAGGTCGTTTGCTTTCTGCAACATGGCGTGTCTGCGCATGTATTGGTTCCCTTCATGCTCATGATGCAGCGCCTGCCACGCCGCCATCGTTGTTTGCGCGCCCTGAACCGTTCTCAACAACGCTTCTTTCAGACCGAACTTAATGACCGCCCTAGCCTTCCTGTCCTCGGCTACCCCGGCGTCATCATCCTCAGCTGGCTCCTCGGTCAGCCATCTTTCCCACCCCTTCATGGTGAGGGCTGCCTCCATGTGGGCGAACCACTGACGGAAGTTACCGTCCCGCCCCAACTGCTGGATCCGACCCACGCCACTGCCAAATCCGACATCCCCCATATTGCCACCCAGTTACGGCCTGGCCACGCAAACAGTTACGTATTGCGTCGGGATTTGTTGCCCAGTTACGGCACAACTACGGAATTTGTCTGCAGCGGGTTCACACTCTCGTGACGGGCCCCATAACCTGTGGCAGAATGTGCACTGTGAGTCTACGATGTTCGCCCGCAGCAACATGCAACGTCACAGCCTGCCATTCAGCCAGTCAAACACAACTGTTACAGCTTCACATATTGTACACTACTTAAGCTGTATGGATCTCACCTGTGGCAGAATGTGCACTGTGAGTCTACGATGTTCGCCCGCAGCAACATGCAACGTCACAGCCTGCACTTCGCACACAGCACAATCAATGTCCTAGGTATCAATGCCAACTCACAGCAGTATGCAAACAAAGTCCAAGAGACACGTACCTGCCATTCAGCCAGTCAAACACAACGACTGGTGAACTGGCAGTCAGTCCTATATGTGACAGCGAACTTGCTGATCACCATGCAAATCTATGCATCAACATCCTACTCCCGCAGTCTCATGCATGCATGCATTGCTGCACTGCACCTGCGGCCACACCAACGACTAGCTTGCACTCAGTTGCCTAAAGCCTAGATCTGCCACAATCGGTGTGCTGAACAGGAGTGTGAGGGCAAGCCTGCTACAAGCGGCTGTGCCTGCATTTCTGTGGCCAGAGGCATATATGTGTGTGAACCATGCGCATAACCTGACGCCTAGCACAGCTCTAGAGGGTGTTAGGCGGAAGGAGGCCAAACAGAAATTGGAGGAGAGACATGTGCAGACCAGTCGTGAACCGTGGTCAACGAATGAGGCTGTGAGAGCTGCACAGCTGCAGACGAGGAGAGCTCAGGCTCAGCAGATGAGTCTGCAGGCTCTGGCTGATGAGGGTATGGCCAGGGGCGATGGGAAGTTTGTCGCCCAGTGTGTGAAAAATGTGGATGTCAGGCAGATTGTGCCATATCTGTTATGGTTCAGGAATGTGAGTGAGGACACGTTCCATCTGGTGGTGGCCCAGGTGAAGCCTTTCGGGTGTCCAATGTACGTGTATGCCCGGAGAGAGGACTTCAGACACCTGGACGAGAGAGGAGTGCTCGGTTTCTATATGGGACTGGGTGCTGGTCCTCACATGGATAGAGCTTACGTGAAGCGAGGGAATGGGGGGGCAGTGCGTATGTATAGGCATACGGCTTCTCCACCAGCTCTGCTGAGAGAGTTCGCGAAACGTTTCCACATGTCGGAGCAAGCTACGGTGGATCCGGTCATGTTGGAGAACTACAAGCTGGGAGAATTCGAGATCATGCCCGATGAGCATACTCGTGTAGTACCTGATGTTGGTTTCTTGCCCAACATGCAAAAATGGTTGAGATCAACTAGTGTTAGGGCAGTGCGACCACCAGCCAGTCGAGATCACATGATGCCAGAGAGGGGCAGAAATGTGGATTGGGCTGAGGGGGAGCATCCAGCGCTGGGACACACACACTGGGAACCAAACAGGCAGTTGCATCGGCGCTATGTGCCGGATGATGAGTTGCCTGAGGGTGAGCCGCCGTTTTCACCGCGTGTTTTAGGCTCTGAGCTGATAGCCAGGCATGAGCGGTGGCACACGCCTTAGATCAGTGAGGCAGTGGTGACAGCGCGTTGCGCTTACACGGCCGAGGACTGTGTGAACAGGGTACCACACTGGGAGTATGATGCGGCTCAGCAACCATCCGGTCCGCACAATGCTGAGACAAGACCGAGAGATGTGATCCCTACGCGGGATAGGGCAGTGCTGGATTTGAGTGGCTGCCGCATTGAGCCACAGGGTAGTGAGAATGATGAGTCTGAGGGGGAGGAACAGGCAGAAGCTGCCAGTGACTCGGCTGAGTCGTTCTCAGGGGCATCTGAGCCCTCAGAATCTCGGTCTCGATCGCGCTCGCGTTCACCGCGGCGAGTCCAACGGTCGATGGGCAAGGAGCCGAGTGAGCCACCCCCACCTGCGAAATCTGATAGCCACGGGAAGTACAACCGAAGGCAAGGGTCAGCGGTGTCAGGACGTGCAGTACGCTGGGAGCATGATGAGCCACGGCATATGCCACAGCGTGTTGATAGTCAGGGGCAAGGCAAGCTACGGCATGTGCCTAGTGGAGCAGAGGCAGGCGGAGCTGGATCAGGGGGAGAGTTAGCACCAAGCGCCGCAGGAGGCAGCGGAGAACATCTGGATCCACCACAAGAGGTGAGGGTTCGATGGGTTCCAAAACCTTTCAAATTGATTCGCAGAACCTTAAGACCTGCTGTCCATGCTGTGGGAGTGAATGAAAGTGAGAATGCTGCTGTTGAGCGCATTTCCCCGGATGATGCACGTGAGCATGATGATGTTGGGAGCTCCACAGTAGTCCATATGGAGAGTGACGTCGGTGATCTGGCGGATGGAGTGTTTGCTACGGCTGACAGTGTGACTCCTGATGCAGAGAACACGACGGGGCAGGAGGTGATTCCGAGCAGTGGCAAGACTGCTAGCCGCAGTGAGTCCCGGCGTGCAGCTGCTGCGAGGAAAAAGGTCAAAGCTGTGATGGACGATCCAACGGTGCAGCAAGCCATGAGAGGCTGCCATCGTGAGCAGTGGATCATAGCAATGCTTGATGAGTTGACCTCCTTAAGGGAACACGATGTGTTCGAGCTAGTCCGGTGCCCAGCAGGAGTGAAGCCTGTGACAGGCAAGTGGGTGCTTAAGATTAAGCGAGGAGCACAGGGTGAGATTGAGCGATTCAAGGCTAGATATGTAGCCAGGGGATTTACGCAAGTAGAAGGCGTAGATTTCTTTGAGACTTGGGCGCCTGTGGGTAGCTATGCTACTTTCAGGGCTCTGTTATCTGTCTGTGCTGTGGAGGATCTGGAGACGAGACACATAGACATTAAGTGTGCTTTCCTAAATGGTGTTCTGGAGGAGGAAGTGTATGTGGCACAACCTCCGGTACTGGACGATGGGTCTGGTATGGTGTGGCGCCTGAAAAAGGCATTGTATGGTCTGAAGCAAGCTGCCAGGGAGTGGCATAAGGCGCTTGCAGAGCTCTTGTTGAGTATGGGTTTTGTGAGATCATCCAGTGACCCCGCACTGTTTATTTGCAAAGTAGGACGATGTCTTATTTTCTTATGGGTCGATGATCTGTTGATCTTCGGTCGTAAGGAGCAGATGGATGATGCCATCAGCAGGAACCTTGAGGCATTTGAGGGTCGTGACCTGGGGGAGCTGGGATATGTGTTGGGTATGGAGGTCATACGTGATCGGTCTGCTCGCACTATCACCATCACGCACAGAAAGAACATCAGGGACATGCTGGAAAGGTTTAGTATGAGTGAGTGCAGAAAGGCACCAACGCCGTTGGTACCAAAGCAGAAAGTGTTTAGTCTGAAGGATGATCCTAGCCAGGAGAAGGCTACTGTCGCAGAGCATAAGAGGTTTATGCAAGCCGTAGGAAGCATCCAGTATGTGGCTGCTGTGTCGCGTCCTGATATTTCCTTTCCGGCTAATGTCTTGGCCAGGCATATGGCTGGGAGTGCGAAGTGTCATTGGGCTGCTGTCCAGCATGTACTGAGATACCTGCGAGGGACCATAGATCTTGGCTTGACATTTAGTGGCTCCAATGAGGGAAGTGCGGTGTTGGAAGCATTTACGGATGCTGGCTTCGCCAATGGTGCATGCTTGAAGAGTGTGTCAGGAGTGATAGTCCGGATGCATGGGAACTGCGTGTTCTGGCGTTCGAAGAGACAGACTATTGTGGCTGGTGACACGACTGAGGCAGAGCTTATTGCGATGAGCTCAGCAGCCAATGAGGTGATGTGGGCTAAGCAGTTATGCACTGATCTTGGGTTGTCGGCTGTGAAGCCAACTCTGTGGGGTGACAACAAGAGTGCCAATTTGCTAGCTGTGAACCCCATCTCTAGTGACCGCTCTAAGCATATCAGGGTAAGGGACTTGAGAGTCCGTGAGTTCGTAGAACTCGATGAGTTGACTATCAGCTGGGTTAGCACGGTAGACATGCTAGCTGATATGTTCACGAAGGTGTTGGCAGGACCAGCACTGGCAAAGTTTAGAGATAGACTACAGCTTGCGGTAGTACAAGCCTAGTCTAGGGGGAGTGTCGTGATCCAGCCATGCACAGGACTACGGTCACCATGCATGGAGTGGATGCACGGTGCTGATCCGGAGTGGCTATGGGACGCCATGCACCGATGGCTTACCATATGCACGAGCAATGCATGCTAGATTGCGTGCCGCAGACAATGATTCTGATCGTATCCGTATGAGACGTTTGTGTCGTGATCCAGCCATGCACAGGACTACGGAGACCATGCATGGTGGCATACACAGGACTACGGAGACCATGTATGCATGGATGCACGGTGCTGATCCGGAGTGGCTATGGGACGCCATGCACCGATGGCTTACCATATGCACGAGCAATGCATGCTAGATTGCGTGCCGCAGACAATGATTCTGATCGTATCCGTATGAGACGTTTGGTTGAACGCTTATATAGGCTCTACTGATCAAAGTGTAATCACTCTACTCTGCCAAAGACTCACGTGCTATAATCCAAGACTGAGAGCGCACTGTCACAGCGGAGGCCTGTACACCAGCCAGGTATGTGACAGCGCGACCCCCTGCGCACAGCTACACAGTGCTTAGATCCCACAGTGCCTTAGGGCTGCGGTCCACTGAATTACGACATGGTATCGGTGATGTTTGTGGGTATTCTAGCGATGGTTGTATGCTTGCGATAGAGTCCAGGGGTCTACGGCTACGGCTGAGCGTCCCGATGAGCGATTCACACCGCTCTAGCGTTTAGCTGTAGAGTCCGTAGAGAGACTAGAGTACACAGATGCATAACGCTACGGCTGGACTGCATTCTGTCAGGGTACTGGTCTCGCAGAAAGGCCTACGGGTCTGCGTGTCCTGCGACGCACGAAGGTCGTGTTGCAGGATGCCACCACGCCGAGAAGTCCCAATGGCATCTCGCCAGGGATCTATTGGCTCTGACGGCGAGGATGGAGAAGAAGTTCGTCCTCGCCACCACACACGTTCCACAGCGCGCCGCGAGCAGGCCGCGGAGGACCAGTTCGTGACCTACGGGGAAGAACAGCGCGTTGGGACCTACGGGTATCCCAATGCAGGTCCTCTGCAGGCAGCATTGCCGGGAAATGCTGATCCTACGGGGGAAGCAGGAGCTCAGGCTGCGGCGCAAGGAACACAGCCAGCACATCTCGCAGCGCCAGCTGCGTGGATGACCCAACAGATACCGCCTCCGATACCGCAGCCTTCGCAGGCTGCGATGTCATCAGGAGTACCAGCTACGGCTGGATCTATTGACGTAAGCACGCTGGCGCAAGCGCTGTCGCTTGCCATGCCCAGGCCAGTACCGGGGAAATCTCTAGTAGAGAAGAACAGATTTCCGGTGTGGCACTATAAGACTGATCACTTCCGAGTATTTAAGAAGGAGGTAGAGAGCTGGGCAAAGATGGTGGGTGAGAGTAGCCTGCTAGTCAATGATCCGCTTGCTCAGAGCAGCCAGGCTCATGAGCAAGTCATGCACTGGTTGTTCACCACACTGCCAAAGGAGGATAGAGACTTCGTGGCAGACTGTAGTTTCGTCCATGAGGTCTGGTCGTTGCTGCATGCTAAGCATATGCCATCAGTGGAGGTAGAAATACAGAAGCTGTATCACCAGCTCAGCAGTACCCAGCAGGCTGGCAAGCCGCTGGAGAAGCATGTGAATGAGGTGGTGGGCATAGTAAACCAGATGAGAGGACTGGGTGAGACTGTGTCTGATCAGTTGTACAGATCACGGTTGCTGGCAGTAGACAAAGAGTACAGCCTGTTGCAGCCCATGCTGCAGGCCATGCCAGTGCAGCAGATAGTGTCTACGCTGTTGACACATGCCCAGACGAACAGCAAGCAGGGTCCATCGCGATTCCCACGGGACGATCGCGGTGGACAACAGCGCCATGGGGGACGTGGGTACCGAGGTGGACGCTACGGTGGTCGCCAAGGTTCACCCCCACAGGTAGCAGCTGTGGGAGCAGGGGAAGCAGGGGGAGCAGAAAAGAGAAAATGCTTCAACTGTGATAAGCCTGGACATGTGCAAAAGGATTGTCCATTGCTCTCCGCAGAGGTCAAACAATTCCTGCAGAAGCAAGCAGCTGCAGGGCGAGGCCGTGGCAGAGGCCGCGGTGGCCCTCAGATAGCTGTAGTTGACCTAGATAAGCTGCGCGCTGAATGTGCTGATGGGCCGTCTCCCAACATGCCGTACACTTTCCTAATAGATAGTGGCTCAGACATAAACATATGCTTTGACTATGATATGTTTTGCGAGATCAAGCCACCAGATATGCCGCAGTGTCAGCCTCTTGACCAGGGCAGGCTAGACATGTATGGTGTGGGCACGATCAGAGCTAATCTGGGAGAGTATGTGAGTGCACAGGGCACTATCACACCAGTAGACATAGAGTTGACAAACGTCTACTGGGTGCCGGCCAGTCCTATCAACATCCTTTCAACAAAGGAGTTGAAAAAGTCTGAGATATACTTGCATACGGGCAAGCATGCAAACCGGGTAGTGATGCCTGGGTTTCATGACCAGAGCTATGGGTTCCACAGGAACTGTGAGCAGGGTGAGGATGAGGATGGAAAACCTACTCTGACATGGTTCTGTGGGAAAGGCAGGCCGATATGGCAAATGCGACCGGTAGATAGAGGAGCAGCCTGGACAAGTGCGAATAACTTGTTTCATAGGAATGGGAAATGGGTACGTGAGCAGCAGCAAGTTGCTGCAGTGACCGGTGTACCGAATGAACAAGGTTATTCCTTTCAGGTTGATCCATCATTCCTAGTGCATATCGCTTTTCACCATGCTGGCAATCGGGTACTCCAGTTGATGAGAGACAACCCACAACTGTATGACCTGAAGATGCTGAAACCTACGGGGGTAGCGCTTCAGTGTCATGGTTGCCACGTGGCTGAACAGAGAAGTGGCGATAGAGCACAGCACGGGGGCAAGGTGACGGAGAATGCCACCTATGCTGGAGAAGTGTTGCATGCTGATCTAGCAGGGCAGATCAAGCCAGTAGGAATCGGGGGTATGAACTACATCCTGGTAGTGGTGGATGAGTACTCCCGGTACTCCCATGTGATTCCGTTGAAGTCCAAGAGTGGGGCTGCGGAAATGATATGCCTGCTGATTGAGCGAATCCGCACTCAGATCGTGTATGATAGAGAGATTGGGGTGCGGAGGCTGCACACTGACCAGGGTGGTGAGTTCAGCTCTAACCAGCTGGCTCAGTACCTCGCGTGGCGTGGCATTGAGCACACGTACACTGCCACGGGCCAGCATGAGTCCAATGGAATGGTGGAGAGAAAGATCGGTGTGCTAAACAGGAGTGTGAGGGCAAGCCTGCTGCAAGCAGCTGTGCCTGCATTTCTGTGGCCAGAGGCGTATATGTGTGTGAACCATGCGCATAACCTGACGCCTAGCACAGCTCTAGAGGGTGTTAGGCGGAAGGAGGCCAAGCAGAAACTGGAGGAGAGGCATGTGCAGACCAGTCGTGACCCGTGGTCAACGAATGAGGCTGTGAGAGCTGCACAGTTGCAGACGAGGAGGGCTCAGGCTCAGCAGATGAGTCTGCAGGCTCTGGCTGATGAGGGTATGGCCAGGGGCGATGGGAAGTTTGTCGCCCAGTGTGTGAAGAATGTTGATGTCAGACAGATTGTGCCATATCTGTTATGGTTCAGGAATGTGAGTGAGGACACATTCCATCTGGTGGTGGCCCAGGTGAAGCCTTTCGGGTGTCCGATGTATGTATATGCTCGGAGAGAGGACTTCAGACACCTGGATGAGAGAGGAGTGCTCGGTTTCTACATGGGACCGGGTGCTGGTCCTCACATGGATAGAGCTTACGTGAAGCGAGGGAATGGGGGAGCAGTGCGTATGTATAGGCATACAGCTTCTCCACCAGCTCTGCTGAGAGAGTTCGCGAAACGTTTCCACATGTCGGAGCAAGCTACGGTGGATCCGGTCATGTTGGAGAACTACGAGCTGGGAGAATTCGAGATCATGCCCGATGAGCATACTCGTGTAGTACCTGACGTTGGTTTCTTGCCCAACATGCAGAAATGGTTGAGATCAACTAGTGTTAGGGCAGTGCGACCACCAGCCAGTCGTGATCACATGATGCCAGAGAGGGGCAGAAATGTGGATTGGGCTGAGGGGGAGCATCCAGCGCTGGGGCACACACACTGGGAACCAGGCAGGCAGTTGCATCGGCGCTATGTGCCGGATGATGAGTTGCCTGAGGGTGAGCCGCCGTTTTCACCGCGTGTTTTAGGCTCTGAGCTGATAGCCAGGCATGAGCGGTGGCACACGCCTGAGATCAGTGAGGCAGTGGTGACAGCGCGTTGCGCTTACACGGCCGAGGACTGTGTGAACAGGGTACCACACTGGGAGTATGATGCGGTTCAGCAACCATCCGGTCCGCACAATGCTGAGATGCGACCGAGAGATGTGATCCCTACGCGGGATAGAGCTGTGCTGGATTTGAGTGGCTGCCGCATTGAGCCACAGGGTAGTGAGAATGATGAGTCTGAGGGGGAGGAACAGCCAGGGGCTGCCAGTGACTCCGCTGAGTCATTCTCAGGGGCGTCTGAGCCCTCAGGATCTCGGTCTCGATCGCGCTCGCGTTCACCGCAGCGAGTCCAACGGTCGATGGGCAAGGCGCCGAGTGAGCCACCCCCACCTGCGAAATCTGAAGACCACGGGATGTACAACCGATGGCAAGGGTCAGCGGTGTCAGGACGTGCAGTACGCTGGGAGCATGATGAGCCACGGCATATGCCACAGCGTGTTGATAGTCAGGGGCAAGGCAAGCTACGGCATGTGCCTAGTGGAAGAGAGGCAGGCGGAGCTGGCTCAGGGGGAGAGTTAGCACCAAGTGCCGCAGGAGGCAGCGGAGAACATCTGGATCCACCACAAGAGGTGAGGGTTCGATGGGTTCCAAAACCTTTCAAATTGATTCGCAAAACCTTAAGACCTGCTGTCCATGCTGTGGGAGTGAATGAAAGTGAGAATGCTGCTGTTGAGCGCATTTCCCCGGATGATGCACGTGAGCATGATGATGCTGGGAGCTCCACAGTAGTCCATATGGAGAGTGACGTCGGTGATCTGGCGGATGGAGTGTTTGCTACGGCTGACAGTGTGACTCCTGATGCAGAGAACACGACGGGGCAGAAGGTGATTCCGAGCAGTGGCAAGACTGCTAGCCGCAGTGAGTCCCGGTGTGCAGCTGCTGCGAGGAAGAAGGTCAAAGCTGTGCTGGACGATCCAACGGTGAAGCAAGCCATGAGAGGCTGCCATCGTGAGCAGTGGATCATAGCAATGCTTGATGAGTTGACCTCCTTAAGGGAACATGATGTGTTCGAGTTAGTCAGGTGCCCAGCAGGAGTGAAGCCTGTGACAGGCAAGTGGGTACTTAAGATTAAGCGAGGAGCACAGGGTGAGATTGAGCGATTCAAAGCTAGATATGTAGCCAGGGGATTTACGCAAGTTGAGGGCGTAGATTTCTTTGAGACATGGGCACCTGTGGGCAGTTATGCTACCTTCAGGGCTCTGTTGTCTGTCTGTGCTGTAGAGGATCTGGAGACGAGACACATAGACATTAAATGTGCTTTCCTGAATGGTGTTCTGGAGGAGGAAGTGTATGTGGCACAACCTCCTGTACTGGATGATGGGTCTGGTATGGTGTGGCGTCTGAAAAAGGCGTTGTATGGTCTGAAGCAAGCTGCCAGGGAGTGGCATAAAGCGCTTGCAGAGCTCTTGTCGAGAATGGGCTTTGTGAGATCAGCCAGTGACCCCGCACTGTTTATTTGCAAAATAGGACGATGTCTTATTTTCCTATGGGTCGATGATCTGTTGATCTTCGGTCGTAAGGAGCAGATGGATGATGCCATCAGCAGGATCCTTGAGGCATTTGAGGGTCGTGACCTGGGGCAGCTGGGATATGTGCTGGGTATGGAGGTCATACGTGATCGGCCTGCTCGCACTATCACCATAACGCACAGAAAGAACATCAGGGACATGCTGGAAAGGTTCAGCATGAGTGAGTGCAGAAAGGCGCCAACTCCGTTGGTACCAAAGCAGAAAGTGTTTAGTCTGAAGGATGATCCTAGCCAGGAGAAGGCTACTGTCGTAGAGCATAAGAGGTTTATGCAAGCCGTAGGAAGCATCCAGTATGTGGCTGCTGTGTCGCGTCCTGATATTTCCTTTCCGGCCAATGTCCTGGCCAGGCATATGGCTGGGAGTGCGAAGTGTCATTGGGCTGCTGTCCAGCATGTACTGAGATACCTGCGAGGGACCATAGATCTTGGCTTGACATTTAGTGGCTCCAACGAGGGAAGTGAGGTGTTGGAAGCATTTACGGATGCTGACTTCGCCAATGGTGCTTGCTTGAAGAGCGTGTCAGGAGTGATAGTCCGGATGCATGGGAACTGTGTGTTCTGGCGTTCGAAGAGGCAGACTATTGTGGCTGGTGATACAACTGAGGCAGAGCTCATTGCTATGAGTTCAGCAGCCAATGAGGTGATGTGGGCTAAGCAGTTGTGCACTGATCTTGGTTTGTCGGCTGTGAAGCCAACTCTGTGGGGTGACAACAAGAGTGCCAACTTGCTAGCAGTGAACCCCATCTCTAGTGACCGTTCCAAGCACATCAGGGTCAGGGACCTGAGGGTCCGCGAGTTCGTAGAACTCGATGAGTTAACTATCAGCTGGGTTAGCACGGTAGACATGCTAGCTGATATGTTTACGAAAGTGTTGGCGGGACCAGCACTAGCAAAATTTAGAGATAGACTACAGCTTGCGGTAGTACAAGCCTAGTCTAGGGGGAGTGTCGTGATCCAGCCATGCACAGGACTACGGAGACCATGCATGGTGGCATACACAGGACTACGGAGACCATGTATGCATGGATGCACGGTGCTGATCCGGAGTGGCTATGGGACGCCATGCACCGATGGCTTACCATATGCACGAGCAATGCATGCTAGATTGCGTGCCGCAGACAATGATTCTGATCGTATCCGTATGAGACGTTTGGTTGAACGCTTATATAGGCTCTACTGATCAAAGTGTAATCACTCTACTCTGCCAAAGACTCACGTGCTATAATCCAAGACTGAGAGCGCACTGTCACAGCGGAGGCCTGTACACCAGCCAGGTATGTGACAGCGCGACCCCCTGCGCACAGCTACACAGTGCTTAGATCCCACAGTGCCTTAGGGCTGCGGTCCACTGAATTACGACAGTTTGATTGAACGCTTATATAGGCTCTACTGATCAAAGTGTAATCACTCTTCTCTGCTAAGTCTCACGTGCTACATTCCAAAGACTGAGAGCGCACTGTCACAGCGGAGACCTGTACACCAGCCAGGTATGTGACAGCGCGACCCCCTGCGCACGGCTACGCCATGCTCAGATCCCACAGTGCCTTAGGGCTACGGTCTACTGAATTACGACACCGGTGTGTATCGTTGCCGCTCTGACTGTATCGACCTACCTCGTCCTACTGTTTTTTGCGTTACAGCCACAATGCTAGCCAGAGAAATCGTGCTGCAGCGCGGTTTGCAAGCAAAAGCGAGCATACCGAGCGGGTAGAGTTGGAATATTATCTGCGGAGTGCGGCAAATGAATGATCACGCCCCAACGGGCCGACCAGTGCTGCCGCACGTCCGTCGCTCCGCAGCACTGGTCGGTCCGCTGGGGCAGGATCATTCATTTGCCGCACTCCGCAGATAATATTCGAACTCGACACCTGCGGCAGCAACGAGCGCACTGGCAAAGACAAAAGACGACGTGAGGCGCGCTGCAAGACTACACAACTATATACATGATACATAAGACTCTTTCTCTGTACCGTCTGCGCTGTCCTGTTCCGCAAGTACTGCATGTGAAGTGTTGCCGACGCTGGTTCAACCGGGCAGCGATCGACTCGCATTGGTTCGAACGAGTTCAACACAGCTCAAGCGTGCCTTTACAAGTCGCAGATAGGCACTTAGAGTTCATGCTGAAGTTTGTGCGGTGCGTTGGACAGCAAAATATGCGTGCCGGACCACTTTTGACATGTCGGTACACTGACCTCCATGGCCACGTTCGCTTGCTCAGAGCGTTCCCGACCAGTCCAAAGCCAGCGCGCAGCCGGAGGAAAGACATATCTATATGCTGGACGCAGCTTTTGCTCATTAGAGCTCATGTCTGCTCCCTTCCGCAACACAGCCGCTCGTTGTAACTAGACCACTCTGGCTTTAAGCCCCCACTGTATCTCCAGTTACAGTAAATGCCGTCACCAGAGCGCGAGTCTTCTTCAACTTGCGGATCTAGACGTACGTACCACAGGACGATGGTTGTATGTGAGGCATCTGGATTGGCGCATTGTCGATAACACACTGGATGGACATACAGTGAATCAAGTGGACACACACACCATCATCAGAACTTGTAATCCGCTGGTTTTCGCGGAGCTACATTGTCGCAAGCCCCTGCATGGATGTTCAAGAGGGCGGTGTACTGTAGTTTAAAAAGCTGAGTGCCTCTTACGTCCCAACGTGTCTCACTAGCCCTTTCGTCGCAACTGAAGTCAGGACTGTGTGATCCTGACTTGCGCAGGCTGCTCTGTTGTCTAGATCTGATTGACGCACGTCGACACCGAACGTTGCATCGATTGCCTCGGCGTGCCCATACACAGAGTACTGTACAAAGAATAAATTGGCGTAGAGACAGGGATAGACATGTCCGCGACGTCCCTGCTAGGGCTGGTAATCGCGCAGTGCGTCTACATGTTCAGTTTAGGCCTGTTGCCACCCAGAAGCAGCCACTCGTCACGACGACGAAAATAAGATATATGATATATGCTGCTGAGGGCTCTCAGGGAACCTTTGCCCCCGAAGGCCCTGTCCAGCTCGTGAACATCCTGGCAGAACCACTAACGAGACCGAAGTCCCGGAGCACGCCACACGTACACTGACACAATCAGTGTATAACAGCACTGCCTGAGGTTATTCTTCATTTGGCTCCAAGCCTAGGCATCCGAGCTGACCCCCGACTTCAGGTGCGCCTGCAGGGCTGTATTGACGTCCCTCCGGACGGGACGGTCCGAGTCCGGGTCGACCCCAGCTGCAGGTACCAGGATACTGTATAAAAGTTTAGCGATCTCCGTCAAGAATAGATCCGCAAGCTAGCCATGGTTGGTGCACGTTTATCGCTGTAGGAGTGGTCAGATCGAGGCAGCACCGCGGCCGGCAGTTTACCGAGGCTCACAAGAACAAATGGCACAACAACGTTCGCAGCCGACACGTGAAACAGACTTTAAGACATCGCAGCCATTTGAATTTTTATGTGATCTTCACAGCATTAAGCGTGATCTTCACAGAGTCAATTGATGTGCATTCACTGCTCGCTAGCGTCGCATGTGTAGCCATCTACTGAACGCATGCGGCGCCGCCAGGCTCTCCGTCGCCGAGCTCGGCCGAGCCAAGTGCGAGCTGCACGTGCTGTCCAGTGCACAGCATCTGTATCGGTACGCGAAACATACAAAGCGGGAAGCATGCAATCGCCAGGCATCACTAATTCAATTCTCTTACTTCAAATAAACTCAGCAGTCTACAGACTGCTTTCTAACGACATCCTCGTTCCTAAAGATGGACTCTTTTCGTGTTGTGGATATTGCGGCCCCAGCAGCTTCCCAGGTGAGATACTAGAGATTTTCGATCATTTAATCCCCAGCAACCTCGCGACAGTGGCTGTCGTCGTCGTGAGTCGAGCCTGAAGCCTCCGCACCAGAGTCTTCAAACAGCCTGTGCGCGTTGTATACTCGTACGTGTCGAGTTATCGAAATCTGTTAACTGGTAGTAGTACTAATTTGCACTATCGCCGCTTCAGCTCCCTTAATTCGCGCCTTGACGGCTTCAACGAGGGTCGAAAATTCGATGCAGCGAGTAACTGCCGAATTGCCTCACACACTTGTCCACGTCAGGTATTGCTCTCCAGAAACATCGACTGAGAGATGCTTGCCCATTCAGCAGTCGCCGCTGTATCAATGACCGTGCCTGTGCAGCTTGCCGGATCTGTGTCGGGATATTCTGTGCTGGCCATGTTCAAAGCCGCGCCAGGCCTTGAGATCCGGCCAGCTGTGCCACATACTCATCATTCTCAGGTATATGACCGTTTTGATAGATTTGCTGTTGATCCTATGTCAATGGCACCATGGTGCACCAGTCTGCTTGGGCAGTGCCTCCACGTTACGTCTCCTGCGCGTGACAGAGGCCACAAACAGAAGATGGCGTGATACTTGACGTCACGTGGCATTGGAGCCATCGGAAAATCGCCATGTTGCTCCGTAGTGGATACGTTCCACGACGCACCGTATCCAGACTTGTGAGCATGATTCGTGCAGCCTCACAGCTACGTGACCGAGCTGCAGTGACGTGCTTGGCACGGGCCGGGTTTTCCTCACCCCGTCACAGTCGGCTGTGTCGGTCCGTTGTAGCTTTGCACCTGAGACAATTGTTGCTTGTTGCTGTTGTCTGCTTTCGCGGGTTTTGGCCGTCTACGTTCCTGCTGTTGCCCTCGCTGCCGGGCTATTGCGTTCATTTCCGTGTAAAACCCCGTCACAGTGCCTGCTATGCTGCTGTATGTCTGACAGAACATATATGAGCATGAATGTTGTGCTCATGTGGTCTACATGCCTGAGTGGTGCGCTGAATGCACCAATGTGCATGCTCGGTACATGCGATACACACCATACCAGCTAGTGTTATAAGTAGTGTACAGGAACAGTCATAAGTAGTATACAGGCACACGGCGCCTGCAAAGCACGCGATGAACAGTCAATGATGCAGATTAATGATGCAGAACGCCTCCGACGGTGCCCCCTCCAGCCACGCCACGGAGAACCATACACGAGATACGTTACAGATGTAGGCTCCACGGAGAACCATTGAGGTCCGTCTGTGCAGGGAAAGCCTGGTAGCTGGGACCGGCGGGTGGCACAGGCCGCCATGCTTCAGTTCATAAGCGACGAAATAGCGGCTCTGGCGTCCCGAGATGCGGCGCGGGATGCCATCGAATACCTCGAGGCGATGGAGTTCTATGCGACACACGGCAAGATTCCCACGCCTGATAAGGTCTGCCTGGGTGCATCTGAACACCCACAGAGCCTCGCCGACCTCATGCCGATCACAGCTCTCCAGGTGCCTCTCACCCGTTCACAATCAAACCCCCCAGACCACCCCCTCCTCCCCTCCTGGCTTCTGCCATACCTCCCAATGTGTGCTTCAGCAGCTGCAGTCGCACAGGTAAAGCCAAACGTGACCTGGCCAGTGCCATGCATGAGCTGCAGCATGCACTACTCGTCCAAGGCTGCCTTGGCACACTCTGCTCATGCCACTGCGAAGCGCATCATGCGTCACGAGTGTCCGCGCGCATGCAGGACGGTGACTCGGCAGCCGCTGCCTCGACCATGACAATCAACTGCGACGCGTCCATACTCGAGCTGGAGTCCGCGTCGACGTCTGCCGCCACATCCCCAACCAAGTCGCCGATGAGGGCGGCAGCGGCGGCCAACAAGATGAACGACTTTTGCGACCGCCTGGCCGCGGCCCCCACGCTCATGGCCGCGGCCGCCGCGGAGGCTGCGTGCGCACCCGTGGCCGAGGAGTGCGCTGTGGACCTTTTGGCGGAGGAGGAAGAGGAGGAGGAGGAGGCCGACACAGACCCTGTGGCTGACCCGGCGGAGTCGGCACAGGTGTGCACCTCAGCCACAAGTTCTCTGCAGCACCGATGCCCATCACCCCTGTGCATTCTTGCTGGCAAGACGATGAATGAATGCTGTGTGACCTGCACACCCTGTATCTTCTTAGAACCAAGTGTAGGCGATGAATGACTGTGCTGTGGCGGTGCGCAACACGCTGAACCTACTGTGCTGCAGCTGGAAGCTGTATCAGGTACACGTCAGACTTGTAGAAACATACCACGTGTGCGCCCTCACCGCGATGCTGCCTTCATTGACAGCAGCCTGAGGATGCCATTGCAGGGCTGCCAAGCTCCGGCCCGCTACATCCATGCGGAGGAGTCCGCAGCTGAGGCTTTCACAGACGAAGACCTCGACGACTTCTCAGACAGCGACTACAGTGATTATCAGTCCGACTTTGAGCTGGACGACATCGTGGACGGAGTGCTTGGGGCTACCGTCGGCAGCGTGGTGCACCCCGGCTGCTGCCTGCCCTGTTCACAATGTGAAGACTGTCATTCGCCGTCCTCAATCTTGAGGATGTTGCCTGCCCTGTTCACAATGTGAAGACTGTCATTCGCCGTCCTCAATCTTGAGGATGTTGCCTGCCCTGTTCACAATGTGAAGACTGTCATTCGCCGTCCTCAATCTTGAGGATGTTGCCTGCCCTGTTCACAATGTGAAGACTGTCATTCGCCGTCCTCAATCTTGAGGACGTTGCCTGCCCTGTTCGTTAGGCCTGTACACCCGCCAGTAGCTATAGCAGGCCAGCCTGCATGCACCTCTGCGATTACCGTACCTGCATGTGTGCCACCAAGAGCAGTGTTTCTGCCTTTCCAGCAGGGAAATTCACTGCCAGACCGGTGTTGCATGCACAATGCGAAAATGCGTATTTCACAGGTTGACAGTGCTTGTGCAGTTTGGCAAACCCCCCGCCGCGCCCGCCGCTGAAACTGCGTCAGAGATACCTGCCATTGAAGAACATGCGGACGATTCGAGCTCTGCATACGACAGCTCACCTGCCACACCAGCTAATGTCGTTGCTGCACACGATGAGGCGCTCGACTCAGGCGAAGACGATGCTGTGGAGCACACCCGAGAAGCAGTGCCAGATGACAAAGCTGCGATGGTGAGCCTCACATGCGCTCGCAGTCGTGCTGTGTACACTGCCTTTCATCCTGCATATGGGGACCATGTTTGCTCGAAGCAGTTTGCAGCTGCACCTATTGATTGGCACATGCATGCCCTGCACCAAGTGGCCCTTGCTCACGTGTGTCAAGCTCCATGCCAGGCCACTGATTGAACGCCTCACTGAACAGAGGCACGCGTGCAGGAAGAGGGCGCTGATGATGCGTGCGGCCCCTGGGCAGTGGTGCGTAGGTGCCGGACACAGTCGGCCAGGGAAGTGCATGCCTCAAAACCAGTAGCGGACGCAGTCTCCTGGGCTGGTCTATGGACAAGAGACGCGACGCGGGAGCTGACAGGAGCCCCTGTGAGAGACGTGAAGGGGCAGAAGGTACAGGGACAATCAAGCCATGCAGAGGTGTGAACTGCCTTCAGGCCATTGCACGCCTGCATGCATGGATAGTCCCGGTACATTCAGTGCACTGCAGCGCTGACCCTGCCAAAGTGAACTGCATCAGGTGCACCTCCATTTTGTTCAAGGTCACAGGCCTGTGATGGGGTCAGCGGATGTCATTCACCAGCGGCGGTGAACACGTGGTGCTGTGCAGGCTGGCTCGCTTGAAACGATCGCATTCAACACAGACAGCCCTGTGGCCACCCAGACTGATGGCAAGGCGGCGCTGATGAAACGCGAAGGCCTCCAGGCTGTGGATGCAACAGACCACATCCTGCCGGAAACAGCAGAGCGAGCCTCTGCTGCTGCTGTCAAGATCCTCGACCTTGGCAGAATGGCTCAACCGGAAGGCGCCGATAGCATCAAACTACCTGCTGGGAGCTCTCCGGCTGGAACTGAAGAACAGCTTTGCAATCCATATGGTGTGCTGCTGCTCCGTGCTTGTCCTACACAGATCGCATTTTTAGGCTTCGCACTGTGGCCGATTTGTGTTGTAGTGGCTGAGCTTCCTGTACTGGAAGTTAACATGCATCAGCATGCTCTGGTGACTGTGGTGCCAACCATCGCTTGATGTTGCTTTAAGTAGCGTGTTGCTGGGAGACTGTGCTCACTCTGTGCTTGATTTTGCAGATGCACTTGGCAAGGCGTTTGCCGGCATGGTCCTGTACAAGAGGCAAGAGATGCTATATTTTGATGAAAGCGACATGAAGCTAGCCAAGAAGGAGTCACAGGCGCACAAAACAATTTAGGCAGATCGCGAACAGCACAACGCTTGCATGACTCCACCTTGCGGCACGCGTGTTGCTCTGAGAACAAGATGGTGAAGTATGATATGGAGCTGAAATGACTCATGCCGTAGGCTATGTAATTATGCATTCATGATCATGCCATCCAGCGAGGATTTGTATGATGTGTCGACAGAGTGAGCAAGCTGACAAGTCAGAGGTTGGCCAAACGAAATCGCTAAAGTGCATTCAGTGAAGCGATGTATGGAACAATCCACCTGCGCACCGACATTAATCCAAAACGAAAATTGCGTTTGACTGCCGATTCGCTACAGTGGGCACGCTGCAGACTATGATATGCTGTGTGAACGAATCAATTCAAGGCTTGACCGACCGCAAGCAATATCCGTCGACCGCTTCTGAAGCCAAACGATTACACCCAGCCACACAGACTACGGTAGGATATAGATTATTGCTGTGCGCGCAACCGTTTCGAAACGGTGCCAGTTGGTGAAACATCAAGGACACAGGGGCATACCAGGGACGCCGCGCACCGTTGGCCATCTAATCAGGAGGCATTCTCTAATATCTAGTAGGTACTTCACTGACGAATGTCTCCTCACGATCGAGCTCGATGTGCGCACAACACACGCTTGTTGCAGAGATGTTGACCGCTGCTGTACTGTGAACAAGTCCCCGTGGATGGCAGGGGACATAGCGAAGTATACAGTGAACACGGACTATCTGTCATACTACAGATGAAACGGTGTTACCGCATACTTCGCAGGAAGCCGGTGTGACACATACTGTGCCGTACCGGTGCTCAAATGGGATACCGCAGCGGTCATTTTTAAACACACAAAGGTCGTTTAGGTCTTCAGATGCATTGACAGTTGCTGCTCATGGCATTTTCATCGTAAAACACGGATCAGGTGGTCCAGCGCGCGTGAAGTGCGGAGTGCGCCTTGCTCCTCGACACTGTGCCCACGCGGCGACAGCAAGTCGCAATTCTACCACTTCTGAGACACTTCTGCCCATGGAGGCACTTCTGCGCATGCACAGCTTAACTGCGGCAGCGGAAGATGCTGAGCGGCATAGTGCCGGCACGACGCAGCCAGTGCCTACACCCGCACCCCTGCGGATGTTGATTCCCATGTACAGTGACGACGCTGTTGGCCCCCCTGGCAGCGCCGGCCCCAGCAGGATCCTCCCCCTTCAACCGCACGGCACCACCGCCGCATCCGGTCCACCTCTCGCATGCCACACAGGCTTTAGACGTACTGCACACACGTAACGGCACCCCACGCCCCAGCCTCCCTGTCTCTCCTCTTCACCATCGCCCCCGCCGGTGGCGCTGACGAACACTCACTCACAGGCCACCCGTAGCCCCTCCCCCCATTCTGTGACACGCAAGCGCAGTCTGCCGCCCCCTCATGATCAGGTTACTTCCATTTTAGCTGCTCACTCGGCTCGCTGCCTCCGGCCCGGGCCCAGCGAATCTCCAGTCGCCCTACACCGCCGCATTGCCGGCACTGGCTCAGGCGTACTGTGGTCTGGGTTCCCATAGCTATCGAGGCAAGTCCGGCGCTGCGGCAGGTGTAGGCCATGGCCGCCGCCGTGGCCATGCTGGCCGTGCACTGACTCCGCACCGTAGCTAGCAACCAGCACTAGTACCCAGCACCTGGTGCTTGCGTGTGGACTCCGCCCTGGTGCGTTCTGCCGTACTGCTGTGTGTTTTTGCTACAGGTGGTGTATCCTGCGGTCCCGTTGCAGCAGTGCCCGCTCGCGTACCCGCGCCAGCTGTGCAGGCGCTGCCACGGCCTCGATCGGATGTACGGACTGCCCTGCTGATTGCCCTGTGGAAGTAGACGGCTGCCAGTGGCTTTCCCGGAGGCCATGCTTCGCCAGTGGGGCCATGCACGGGCGCTGCCATATCCCTCGCTGCACCCGCGCGGATCTGCACCTTACATTCCGCCACATGTGCATTGCCATACTCAAAACGGCTGCCTCTGGGACGTCGTGTGTTACACAGTGATAGATCTAGGACTCAGCAGCGCCGAGACAACAGACCAGGCAACAACAGACAGACCGGCCACCGCAAGCACCAAGGCCACTCTCCGCACGAGCAAATGCCAGAACGAAATAGCGCCGGCTCGTAAGCAGTCTCTGGGACGTCGTGTGCAGACCTCTGTATGGCGTTACATGGAATCAGTGCATGGACGCTATCCACAGGTACAGTTGGACAGATGCTACAGGTACAGTTGGGCAGATGTCCAGCCACAGGTACAGTTGGACAGATGCTACAGGTACAGTTGGGCAGATGTCCAGCTACAGGTACAGTTGGGCAGGTGTCCATCCACGTGCACAGCAGGTGTGCCTGTACATGTGATGCTTGATGTACAAGCACATGATGTACAAGCACATGGGTGCCGCTCTGGCCTTCACCGTGAATCGTTAAGTGATTTCAGTTCGATTGGCAAATTTTGGTTCACATGCACGCCGCTCGAGTATGGAGAGACGATCAGGCCTAACAGGTCCATGGCCATGGTGACCCACGCTGTCGAATGGCAGAACTCACCACGGCAGTTCTCACTTGCTTTGAAGCTGTCAGTAAACAGGACGATTGTAAGGTCTGAGTTTTAGAGGCGCGTTCAGGAGATGGCTTTACACTTTACTGTATCGCCAGCTGTTATGATTGGGCCTTGCCAATATGAATTGCACAAGTGCTGCTTGTGTACTGGATGCATACACATATACAAGATGAATTGCACTCACGGGAGAACACATTTGTGTCTGGCATTGTGCGCAGGGTCTACTCCGGTGGTGCACAGAGAGCCCAGAGGTTGCGCCCGATGCATCAGAGGTTGCACCATATGGTGCAATGTGGTATCAGGCCTGAATACGAGCAGCAGCTGTCAAACGCGGCAGCCGTAGCCGTGGCCTCCGCTCACGATACAGGAGGACATGTGGCCGCTACCTGGCGTTCTACGCAGCGCCCACGCATAACAGAACGTCGCACGCACTAACCTGCACGGCTTTGCTCTTGCCAGTTGGGGTGTGCCATCGGCGCAGTAGTAGTGGAACAGCAGTAGACTTTGAACAAAGCCTACATGGGAGCTTGAATCTAATAGGGAATGCTGAGGTTGATGATATCGGCACCTTCATGCGCACGCAGCTGAGGATGCGACGGGTGTACACTGCAGCTGTTGCTCTGCTGCGTTCGGGCGTTCATTGGCCGCTGTGCCCATTGCCACCACCACGTCTACAGCCACCACATAGAATAGCTCGATATCAAGCTACTCTCACGTCTATTGTGGTGCATCAAAGCTTGATTGTGGATGGTGAACAGCGCGGCGTGTGGCCGACATGATCTCAAGCTCAGCGGTTGTAAACCTGTAGCGTTGGAACTTTGTTCACGACTTGCCTATCAACTCGGAATCGCCAATTTAATATTTGAGGCTGTCACGTTAGGCTTACGGAGTAACAGACAGCATCATGACCAGCTTGTGCTTGGCAGTCGACTGTCCATCACCGGCCAGCTGGTTGCCCAAATGCATAAACTTCGCAAAAAAACATAGCCGGTCTTTATTCTTGATGCAATAGTCGCCTGCCTTTGTCTGAACAGTGCGTTTGATATTCGTCGATGACAGCGCGCGGAGGTTGTTGCAGCGATGGGAAGCGCCGGCTAGACATGTACATGTCCGAACATCAATGACGCAAGATGGCGAATCTCAGCTCGACCCTGCATGTCCCGGATCTGCTAGCTCTTCGCTTTGGAGCTGCGTTGTTAGTCTTGGCGCACATCTCACGCGGTCACACGCTCTGCGACATACCGCGGTCTCCTGTCCATGACGCACCGAAACACTTTTCGCGCACCTGGGCAGGCGCAAGCGCATTGGAGAACCCATGTGCGAGAAGAACATATGGATTTGGGCCACAGAGCAAGCTTGTATAACGTTTCCGACAGAAAATATCCATATCCGCATTTACAGCGCACTCTACCGGTTACACTTGACGACAGCTAGTAGTATATATATGGCGAACTCACCGTCTCTAACCTCATTGCCAAACTGGGCGGACAGTGAATCGGGATCGGCAGCAGTGGAGCATTTCCAGGTGCTTATCTGCATGGCAACGAAGTTAGGCCATGCCCCCGATAGTGTTTGCTATAGATAGCGTTCGAATGTCGCGGAAGCGAACGAGCCATTGGGTCGATCGACTTGCGAGCTTGCTGTGCACCAGCTGCACCAAGTACGCCTAGAGCAGCAGCCTGCAACCTACAGATAGAATAACTAATGCACTGCTGTGCATCACAGCAGCGATTCAGGCCGGCGGTGACATTGGGTTTGCTCGGGGCCACGCATTCACAGCCGTCCCGGTCGAAAGCACTGCACGCATCGGCTTCACATCCAGGCTGCAGCAATGTCACATCTTCTGCACTGGCTATAGTATGTTAAATGTGCCTCGATTTGCGGGAACAGACCAATTGCGCGGCATGAGCCCGCGACGTGCAACAAGTGCACCTAGGCTTCCAAATTCGTCCGTGACAGCACGTGCACCTCACTGTGCTTATCAGTGCCAGCAGTCCACCTTTCACGCAGCAACGTCCGATTTTACGCTTGCGGACGTCTACCCGGGGCCTCTCCTGCGTCGTGCTCGAACGCCGGCTGTCCTCAGGCGCCCGCCTTGGCCGTGCACGCACTGCAGCTCCCAGTGTTTCGTGCGTAATGTGCCCCGTGGACGTTGCGAACCACAGTGAACACCAGTATGCTCCTCTAGCTGTCAAGGCGTGCCTGTTCGCCGATCGATGCTGAGAAGCCGCCACAAGTCTACGTGTAATCAGCGGTAATCACAGCTGGTCGGTTCGCAGTCGACTGATCAGATTCGTGCACAATCGCTCCTCCAACAGTAGCTCGCGCCAGATTTGGAGATTTGAAGATTCGTAGGGTGCATTCACATGTAACAGGCGCAAAACCACAAGGATATTGCCAAGGCGTGATATACGATTTGTTTGTTTGGTAGTTGGCGTTAAGTTGAGCTCGACTCCCGCATGCAATGGCCTGTGCCACAAGCTGCTGTTCCTGTGTGATGCTGAGATTCGGGAAAACTGCAAAAGTGGGCAGTTCGTTGTTCCTGTTTCCAGTGTGCGGGACAGGGCAGTTGCATGTCAGCAATGCTCGATGCCAGAATTTCAAGTGCAAGATTCAGCGATGGGATTGTAGCAACGTCTTGCCATGGCAATGCTCGCCAGCATGACCGTGATACTGGCATCGTGCTGGTCACCATGACTGAGTCAGCTGAGCGGAGATCTGCAACTCAGCTAGATCTATTTGCATGCACTGTCGCAATGAGAGGACTCAGAGTTCACGTGAGCCGTGCTCTTATCTGATCTACGCCGTTTGCTGTGCAGGGTCGAATTGATCGCGGCGACACCCTGGCTGGCGACACCCTGGCTGTCTGTGCAGCCACCCAAGAGACGTTGCGCCACCTACAGTACCGACTCCAAAAGACTGGCCACCCCCCAGTACTCGACATGTTTGATGCTCTGCACAGAACTCTCCGGGAGTTCATCCGTGGCCTGTCCAAGGGCAACACGGCAACACCGTACACATCCTGCAACAACAAGCTGCCGGTGGCCATGGCTGACATGGACCCAGCCTCCATGGGCCCCGGCAGTGCCCCCCCTTTGCTGAACGGGTCAGGAGCTCTCGGAGCGGAGACCCTCCTGGAGGTATGCACCCACCCATATAGAGGGAATATCCCATGTATAGGGGACATCCCGCACCGCACAACGCTGCTCCGCCACACTTTGACGTCTCTACTAGTAGTACTTGTTGCTAGGCATGCATATACACCGCCCCCTGCTTGTTCCCATGCACGAACCGGCATCCCGAGTTGTAGATCAGTACTGCCTGCCCCAATCATGCGCGCCCGAAGTAATACCCAGCCCACTAGCCCACTTGCTGCCCTTACAGCTGGGCCGTTGCACGAACATCATTGCACCATAAACCGTACAAGCGCTCTGCCTGTTTGTAGACCGTGCAACATGGCACCTCCTACCACACAGCACAGCAGCAACCGCGACACCAGAACCACAGCGCACATGCATGCAGGATGCGGAGTCGGCAATGACCGCCCCGACCATGGCGTCCACGCTGTCACTGCTGCAGCTCGCGTCGGCCCCCACCTCTGCCTCCTCGTCGGCGGCAGTGTCACCTGTCAAGTCGCCGGCCCGCCTCGGCGCGGGCCACTGCGACGCCATGTCGGCGCGGTTCGCCGACCGCCTCGCGGGTGCACCCACGCTGGCTGCTGACACCGCCGCCACGGCCATGCGGCGGATTGTGGAAGCTCCCACTTGCGAGATAACTTCGATGGAACCTCTGGCCGCAGCTGCACAGGCCGTTGATCCCGCCGCAGCAGCAGACCATGTCCAGCTTGTGCTGGATGTGGCATCCGTCGATCCCCCTGTGGATGCCTGCCAGATACTTGGCCAGCCTGAGGTGTGCTCTTCTGTCGGGTCATGACGTGCGACTCCGTTGGCCACTGTGTGCCGCGTGCTCCTGCATGACCAAAAGATAACCAAAAGATGTTCTGGCCACGCGCACCCGCGAGTGGCATGGACCTGCATCCACTCTGATAACGCAGTACTCAATACACAGTGCGTACGGAAGCCACAGGCTGTGATGTTAGACATGTGGGCTGTGATGAACAGAGACAAGTCACTACTGTATATCTGACCTCATCAGATGAGTTTCGTACACAGTCCACAGCGTTCGCATGCAGACAAGTTCTGAGGGTGAAGAAACGGAGCACGAGGACGTTGATTTTGCGGTGGATGACCTCTGTGATTCTCTGAATGCGACGGCCGAGCTGGCCTTGCGGGAGGAAGACGTCAGCGAGCTGGTCAAGGCAGCATTGGCAAATGTGATTGCGGCATGGGTGCGCACCCCGCTGTGAGTTCAGCCGCCTGCGTGCGAACGTTCACACCGGCACACCCGCAGCACAGCATAGCCCTCCAGCGCGGCCTGCACGCCATGGCATGTTTGGCTTGCCATGTCCTGTTGGCCAGGTGTTTCGCCGGCTGTCTTGCTGCAGCGGTGGTTGCAGATGCGGTTCTGGCGCTTGATGATCGTGCACTGCTTGGAATGCTGCTGGTGCCTGACCACGCCGCACGCGTGCAGGACGGCGGGAAAGCGGGAGAACAGGCGGAGGCTGAAGCAGTACCTGTGGCCACTGTGCCTCAAGTGCCCGATGTGGCCCCTGTAGCCTCTTTCCCTGACAGGCCTGCAGTGGCCGCTGCAGCGGCTGTTGCGAGTGTGGCGGCTCTGAGCGCCAGTAGTATGAACGGGGAAGAGTTGAGCAGTGCCGCACCTGCGACCCTGGTCGGCAACGTGGCCGAGAGCTTATCCTGCGAGGGAAACACGCACCAAGCGGTCAGGACGCCGTGCCTGCGGGCCTTCGGCAAGGTGCTCGCCGCCTCCACAGTGCGCTCCTCCTCTTGTTGGCGTCCGACCTGCAGCTGTATATACGCTTGATTGCACAATGCATGGCGTGCTGCTTCCTGCAGGAAGGCACCCGTGGCTGCTGCGCTGTGCTGCATGCTGTGCATGCTGCGGTGCGCATGCTTCCCGAGCTTGGATGATGTTCCCGAAATTTGTGCGCACGAGCCGCAGCGTGAGTGCATGCACTCACTGTAACTTGTTGCAGGACAGTTTAATACGAGCGTATGTCGCCTATGCTTGCTCCCATGGCGCTGCGCTATGCACGATTGCCTGCTGTGGGGCTTGCATGGGCAGGAAGTCAAGGATCCCAGCACGGTGCAGCTGCTGGCGGACAGCCCCATGTGCATGCATGATGGCACAATACACATGCAGGGCGGCACACCAAGGCATGCATGGGGCCTGGCTGCCCCGGTGGGCCCGCTCTCGCAGCCGCCTGCCGCACATCGCGAGGAGGCCGGCGATGCCGTGTCAGGAGAACGCTCAGCTGAAGAGCCCAAGTGCGCGGCCGATGTTGCCGCAGCTACCCACCCCGATAACGAGCCACCTCCCTCCGAGTTCACGCTTAATTACAAGCAAACGCTAGTGTTGGCGGCCATCAAGCGTGGCGCTGCTGCCCATGTGCGCTCCGTCCTTGCAGACCACACGCTCCTGCAGACCACACGCGCTTGCAGCCTGCGCAACCAAGAACCTCACACTGTCGATGCGCTGCTCTAGCGTCCGGATGATGTCATCTTCCATCTTGTGACATCATCCCGGCAAAGCCGCGAGTGCGCGCCCGCTTGCACACCCATGCCACAACGCTGTGCCAGCTCGTACCGCCGAGTTGACTTCTCATCCAACGCAACTATAGCTTTCTTACACGCTGACAGCAGCGTATGCATGCAGTCCGCCAGACCAGTGAGGGCTACGTATGCATCGGTGCTGAGAGCACCGCCGGTGGCGGAGGCGACGACCGCCGATCACCAACATGACCTTCAGCCTGCACTGGGCACAGGTGCCCTCTTCTGGGATATTGCAGCAGCACAGTCTGAAGTCGTCAAGAAACGCAAGCAAGCACCGCAACTGCCAGCAGAGGAGCCGTTGCCTGTGGCTACAGAAGCCCCGGCCGGGCGTTCCGTGCGTTCCGCCTCCAGCCACGTCCCCCATCTCTGCTCCCTGCATGCAATGCCGCACGTCGACATGCTGCAACGACCAATGACGCACTATTCTACTGTCGACAGGCATGGAATTGCGAGCGTGCTGCGCCGCACTGTGCTGTGCTGTTCTGTGCTTCGATGCTTGCGGTGCTAGACTACTGCTGCCCTGCATCCCTGTGTAGACTGCGCACAGCACGATCCACGAAAGTGCAGGCGTAATCACGAGATGAATTGAATGTGCAGGTGCATGACGCGGTGGACGCTAGGGATCCCTGGACTCTTGTGCGACGTCGGCGAGGGAGGAGGCCGACAGCTGTGGCCGAGGCGGCCACAACCGAGGCGGCCGCCAACGCAGAGTGGCACTCGACGTGGAAGCAGGGGGCGGCCATTCCTGGCAACAGATTTGATCCACTGCAGGACATGCTTGAGGAGGATGACACCATCACGCAGGAGGTACGAGCCAGTGCTGCTGACCGTGGCTCGTGGCTCGAGTGCCGTAATGCATGTGTGGCGGTCGTGTATCCCGTTTCGCTGCTGTGCTGTCACATGCATGGACCAGTGAACCACAACGGGTGCTGCCCGCATGCATACGAGGGCACTGGTTTTTTCAAGGCCGCAGCACGACCTGCACACAGGCGCAGCATGCCCCCTCACAACAGCACTCACTGTGCAGGCGGAGAGAACTGCGGGTGGCTCAGGAGGATTGTTCCCGGCCACGCGCAGGGACTGCCGTTGCTCAGAGCCAGGGGCAGTGCCGACTGTGGCCACAGATGCCATGAATGGGGCGAGCGCGCCCGCATCCGGTTGCGCGAGACCAGAGGCTAGCACACAACCGGAGGCTTGGCATATCGCTCTGTCGCAGGCGGCCGACACCGTGGCAGCCGCACAACCAGCAGCGTCCAGTTTCACAAGAGCAGATGTGAGCGACCTGCCAAAGGTGGCTGATGCCGTGGCGGGTGAATGCGCACCGGCGTGCGACACTGCTGAGCTGGCAGCACCAGCAGTCGAGACGCATGCTGACCATGCACGTGCCACAGACGTAGCAGCCGCACTGGCTGCCCGCATCGAGTGGGCGCTGCCGGGCGTTGTGATCCGGCACAACCGCTTCACGGCGCTTGCGGGCCTTGGCGATGTCTGAGGCTGAAGGCTCTGCTGATGATCCGCGTGGCTGAGGGGCCACTGCTCGATGCAAGGCAGACTCGGCACCTGCCGTTTGTGGCAAGTACATATAGCACAGACCAGTGTTTCTTAGCTCTTGTTTTGTAACACAGGTCGCATAAGGCGTGAAATTGGTGCTGAGGTCACTCGGTTGTTGTTGACAAATGATCTCTGTCGTTACAGAAGAAACATAAGTGAATACCTCAATGATGTGCCGGCCCTTATATAGGTACTGGCACCCAGCAGAATCAATGTCCTACTGCACACATCGCACTTGTCTTGTGCTCTGCGTGTCTCTAGAGAGTTCTCCGCGTCACGAACTCTCCAGACCACATGTCCTAGTCACTTCCATTGTGACGTAATCATGCACACAGGTGATCCTAGATCCTCTTGGAATGAACCAGATACTTCCAGATACTTCTAGATGTTGACTCAGTTCCAACACTCCCCCTGATTCAATATCTAGGGTGTATCAGAATTGTCAACCTCATAGATCTCAACCAGACCTAACTTGCTACGATGCTTGTCAAACTGCGGCTTTGGAAGAGCCTTTGTCATGACATCAGCAATCATGTTTGCAGTCGGCACAAACTCAACATCAATCTCACCCCTAGCCACCCTCTCTTGCAGAAAATGGTGGCACACGTCAATGTGCTTTGCACGCTGGTGATGCGTAGGATTGCGCATCAGTGTCAGAGCAGCTTGATTGTCGCACTTGAGAGTGATGCACGCAGCTCCGTCATCTTGCATCGTTGCCTTCAGCTTGCGCACCCACAGCGCTGTCTTCGCTGCTGCTGCGGCCGCCATGTACTCGGCCTCCATGGTTGAAGTCGCCACAGTTGGCAGGAACTTTGAGCTCCAGTCAATTGCTCCCCCGGCCAGCAGAAACACAGAACCCCCCGTGCTCCGCCGCTTGTCGGGATCCGCAGCATAGTCTGAGTCTGAGAAACCCTCAAACTCCAGTTTCCCGGTGCTGCCATACTCAAGCCCCAGCGCCTTCGTCTTCTTGAGGTACTGAAGAAGCCACTTGACACACTGCCAGTGCCTCACACGCGGCTGTGCCATGAACCGCGCCAGCAGTCCCACAGCATGAGCAATGTCAGGGCGTGTGCATGTCGACAGATAGAGCAACATACCCACAGTCTCAGCATACTTCGTCGTATCAGCGAAGTAGTCGTCGCCCTCGAGCTCCTTGCTCAACTTCAGGTTCGCCTCCATGGGAATTGACTTCGGCTTGGCTTCAGTCATTCCGGTCTTCTGCAGAATCTTCTCAGCATACTTCTGTTGACTGATGGTAATTGTCTTGGCTTCTCGGTCTCTTTTGATCTCCATCGCGAGAAAGAAAGCTGCTGCTCCGAGCTTGCGAATGTCAAACTCTTCAGCTATGATGTCAATCACTTCAGCCACTTCTGCCTTGTGCCCGATGATCAACCCATCATCGACGTATATCAGCAGAAATGTGCGCTTGCCAGCTTTTCGAACAGGAAGAGGCATGGATCCGCACATGACACTTCAAACTCATGCGCCTCCAGGACCCGCTTCAGCTCAAGCTGCCAGGCCCGCGCAGCTTGCTTGAGCCCATACAGCGCCTTCTGTAGCTTCAGCACCTTGCCTTCTCCAAAATCACATCCTTCAGGCACCTCGATGTAGAGCTCCTCATCAAGTGGCCCGTTGAGAAATGCTGTCTTCACATCGATCTGCTCGATCTCGTAGTCCATCACAGCTGCCAGCGCCAGCATGGCGCGAACTGTGGCATGCTTGACCACGGATGCAAAGACTTCATCGTAGTCCACCCCTTTCCTCTGAGTGAACCCCTTAGCCACCAGCCTGGCTTTGTACCGCTCGATCAGCCCCTCCCGAGTCCTCTTGCGCTTCTGAACCCACTTGGTCTTCAGCACCGTCACTCCTTTGGGCTTATCAACGGCTTTGATGACACCCATTTTGACGAGAGACTGCACCTCACTGCCTCTTGCATCCCGCCAGATTTCAGCATCCGGCTGGTTCTCAGACTCCTCCATGGTGGGCTCATCAGGTAGCCCATCATCATGCACTTGAGCCGCATGTGCATAGCCATCCTTCAGTCTGCTGGACGGCGCACGTGTGCGCTGTGGCAGCTGCCTCGTCGGCGCCTCTGCCGATGGCTGCCTAAACCTGACCTTCTTCTTGGGTGGCTTGGGTCATCAGCTTCTTCGGATGATGTCTCATCAGCTTCCCCACGCCCCAGCTCCCCAGGTCGCTGCCCAGCTCCCCCAGACCCCCGGTCTTCAGGTGGCTTCTCCGCTCTTTCCGACCCCTGGTCCGCAGGTCGCTGCATCTCCGTGCCGTGTGGCATATTGAGAGGCTCAGCAGCCTCAGAATGGTTATCATCATCATCATCATCATTTCCCCCTGCTGCTGTGCCCTCAATAAATTTCACATGGCAGCGCACAACTGTCGTGCCATTCGACAGCAGAACACGCCAACTATTGGTGCCCGGTTCACACCCCAGAAACTGACCCTGTTCACTCCAGGCAGTCAGCTTCTTGCGCAAACCCATGCCTCTCTCACGTTTAATCCCGTGACCGACTCATCCCTGATCATCCTCAGGATGCTCTCATAGCTCAGGTGCCCCAGCCGCTCATGCCATAGCTCCGCCTTATCCCGACTCGCTACCAGCGCTGGCACCATCTCGCTACTGCCAATTCTCATGGCCTGACATCCGATGCCATTCTCCGGCATCTGCACCGCTGTTCTCAGAACAGCCTGTTCGCTCTCCGGGGTCACTATACCTATCACTTCCGCCATTCCGCAGCAAAATTTTCCCGCTACTGGCTTTTCCCTCAATTTGACTTCCCTGAGTATGTGATAGCTAGCCCCTGTATCGAACACCCACTTGATGGCCTTGCCATCGTCACTGTGGAACCCTGCCTTGCCGGCAGCCGACACCTTTGCAATTGCACTGTGTCGCTTCTGAGCACTGAACCTACCATGACCTGCCTCAGCAGATACCGTCATGGTCCCCGCGCCCGCTTGACCGTGCCTACCGTTGCCTCTGTTTCCCCGCTGCTTCTTCGAACAATCCTTCTTGAAATGTCCGTACTCCCGACATCTGTAGCACTGTACCTTGGACATGTGCAGCTTCACCACTGCCTTCAGGACGTCTGCGCATGCCTCTGAGCTCGACTTGCTCTCAAGCCGTTGCTGCTCTCAGCCGACCGCAGGTGCTGTATCAGGCCTTCCATGCTGACATTTGATCGTCAGCTGTAAGCCATTGTACTTCTACGTCTTTGCCCATCTCGATATCGAAGTGCTACTGTCGAACGCGGATTTACGGAGACTTGCAAACGGTTAACTTGCACGCAGTTCTACACGCTATAGGGTAGCGCAGGACCCATAACCTGTTGACAAATGATCTCTGTCGTTACAGAAGAAACATAAGTGAATACCTCAATGATGTGCCGGCCCTTATATAGGTACTGGCACCCAGCAGAATCAATGTCCTACTGCACACATCGCACTTGTCTTGTGCTCTGCGTGTCTCTAGAGAGTTCTCCGCGTCACGAACTCTCCAGACCACATGTCCTAGTCACTTCCATTGTGACGTAATCATGCACACAGGTGATCCTAGATCCTCCTGGAATGAACCAGATACTTCCAGATACTTCTAGATGTTGACTCAGTTCCAACAGTTGTCAATTGGACTGGTCAATGTGCACTACATGGAGGAATCGACATATCACGACAGCGCCAGAAGGGCACCAAACATTAGGCTCATTCCACTATTCCAGCGACTGTGTTGTACCGTGTATTCCGCGAGGGTGACTAGCCGCTGCTAAATCTGGTTGACAATGCAAATTTGGGACGCGAAAAGGCAAAAGCATCATCAACAGACTGACAACTGCATCAGAACTATAGCAGAAACGCCTTCCATTGTAGAAGTTGGGAAGCGAGACACTCACAGTTTCAGATGTCACAGTTCGAGCTCTTGCAGCCGTTCGCACTGCAAGGACTGACAGCGCGCTGCGCAGCGCAAGAGTTCTGGCACGCGGACGAGGACAGGCTGTTACAGAAACTTCGACCGCGTGAATATAAGACTTGAAGTTGCACATGCCGTGTGTTGATCAGCACGTGTATTCCAGTGTGCTGGTGCTCGACGAAATCTACTAGACAACTGTGACCCACACTCTGTGGGTGCCGGTACCAAGACGCGAGCACCTGCTGCTAAGCTCGCTACAATGCAGCCAGCAGCAGGCTCAAATCAGTCTGTTCCCTGTCAAGCTCGGGCCGACAAGAAAGGTGATGTGACCTTGCGGGTCCGTCGACTCGGTTGCATCTAAAACCTATGCGACATCGCTTTGCAGCGTTCGAGTACCCGACAACCAGCCAGTGAGCCACACCTCCCATAATTGAATGCATCGTAGATAGCTGGGCCTCGCAGTGGATCGGCGCGCGGATCAGCGCGCGGCATCGGACTGAGCACTGCCCACACAGCTGGGAAACCTCGAGCCCTGAGCTCGCTCGAACAAAGCGTGCCAGTTGCTTAACACTGCCACACATGTACGCTCGTTACTTCGTCGACAAGTTAATACAGCACAGTCCTGAGCAGGCCCTTACATCCCGTCGGGATTCCCGGTCAAAAAAGCTGAAAAAGCCAAAATCCGTTGGGGGCAGCTGGTGATCGCCGGGCTGTTTAGGATGTAAACGGGAATCCCGCGCGAACGCGCGCGAAGCGCGTGCAGAAAAAGGGACGAGGTCAGTGCTGCTGACGAGCGAGCGAAGCGAACGACGCCAGCCAGAGCATTCGTTTGATGATGTTGGTGATCCCGAGCCGAACGACAGTGCGGAGACCTGGACGATGCATGAGCAGGCCGACGCAGCTGAAATGTTCAGGTTGCTTGAGGAGGGAATCTAGTAAAGCACCGGGATACGTTACAGATGTATGCTCCACAAGGTGGTAGAACACGGAGGCACGATTCATGGCAATGCAGTCGCAATGCAATCTAGTAAAGCATGATGTTGTGTGTGCCCTTGTGGCATGATTGTGGCACAGTGACTGTGAACACGATTTTTCAAAGCGCCAATGGCGCAAAAAAAGTTGCGCCCCTTTATCTGCACAGCACCAAACCGGATCTGCCTTTCTGTATCTTTGCTCGGAACGGGACATCCCATCGACAATTTGAAAATGTGGCCGGGAATCCCGGTCTGTCGAGAGTTGCCTGTAGAGGCCTGGTCCTGAGGCGAGCTGGCCCTCGGTGAGCTTCGGACGTTGGTCATGCGTTGGAAGGGGTCGGCAGCGCCGATCAAAATGTTCGAAGCAGCAAATGAGGCACAGCGCGCTAGCAGCACCGAGTGAACCTTACTGCAGCCTCAGGCACGCCTTGCTGTAAGGTTTCCTCATGTATGCCTTATGTATGCCTAGGGCCTGAGCTCAAACCTTACTGAAGTAGACTGAATCAATCGATGATCACATAAGGACACCTAGTCTGTGCCTTATGGACTGGGCCATACTGATTGGGTAAGGACAAGAGCAGGACGTGGCTGCTGCCAAGTAAGGTCAACGTAAGGCTGCAGTAAGTAGACTGGAGTTAGTCCGACGTAAGGACACGCCGGCCCGCCACTGCGGCAATAAAGTCAAACATAAGGTGCCTATGCTGCAGCTGTAAGGCCTTGTACACATGTGTACGATCCTGGAGCCAGTACTAGTGGAAGCGCAGTCTTTATCCAGGGCGAGCAAAGGGGCCATGTTATCTGTAATACTTCAGGACTGCAACTTGTTCATAATGCAAGGATTTGCTCCTACAAAACATCGGCCAAAGTGCGCAGTGCTGTAGGCCAAGGGCCATGTGGACGCATGTAGACACATGTCCATAATGCATGGCCATAGCCCCGGCTGCATCTGAGATCTCATTTCAAAGCAGCTGCGCACGGGCTCACCAACAGCCAGCTATATACGTGAACTGACTGGCGGAACTTGGCTGTATCTCCTGTATACACAGACCTCTCTTTTGCAGTGAAACGTTTTGTCGTACAGGTCTGCTTCATAGATATCGATCGTTACACGTGTTGCACAGCTCTGGCTGCGCGCTGCCCGCCTACGTCCGCTGAACGCGAAAGCCTGTCTGTATTCGATACAATTACTTGCTAGAATGTCTGAGAGCCGGAATGTTCGTTTGTGAGTCCTTCGATCGCATTCAGTCGGAGAAGCGAGGACGCTGAAACTGCGTGCAACTGTGCGTGTCTTTGCGCAGCCGGTACGAACTCTGCCACCAATCAAGCAGCCAGTTGCCGATTATTGTACATCAAGCATTCGCTTGATCAGGACTGATGTACTGTGCCTGCGTTCTTGCTGGCTTGATCAAGCCGACTCGCAGTCGCAACTTGCAACGCGACAGGCGCATTGACGACGTTGCAGCTCTGACACGCATCACAGGCTTCAGATAGACTACTGTAGTGCATATACATTTATGCTTCAGGACGTTGCTGATCGCGTTGCTGTGTAGGTGACAGTCGCAGCGCTCCACAAATGTCACTGCATGCTTGACAACCACACAGGTTCTGGCCAGCACGCTCCAGTTATAACTAGTCGCAGTAGTCGTATGGCTGTTAGTGAGTACCACCGCAGTAACCAGTTGGCAGCGTAAAGGCACCATACTAGACACTCTCTGATCAGCAGACCACAGCCCACAGCACTTCTCCACAGAAGTCAACCGCCGTCTGTGGAATACACAGCTAGCACACTCACAACATTCATGACATTCAGTCTAGCTATGGCAGCTGGGCTTGGCTCTGGGCCAGCCAAGCCTAGGTGCTGCTGTGGGATGTCTTCGTGGCAGCCCATACGTGTTTCAAGGTCTTCACGACACTTGATCATGAAGCACGGATGGTCTGTTGCAAAGCCATGCCACAGCAGCGGGCAAGAAACAAAACACGGCTATGCTGAATGGCCAGGCTGCTGTCACACCAACCAAGCCTTGCTTGGTCCTTATCTAACCATTACCAGTGCCGGTGCCATCGCTACGGCCTTAGCACGGCCATATCACGTTAACCCGACTCAAGCCTAATAGCATAAGGCTCATTCGAGTTTTCCCTTATCCAGCCCTAGCCTTAGCATTGGATCAGGTCCCGCTAAGGCATGGCTTGCCTTACACGGGCCTCGGGTGGACCTTACACATGCCTTGCTCAGTATAACAGGCCCAGATAAAGCCTGGGTAAGGCCTGGCTAAGGTTCACTCGGTGCTGCTAGCTGTCGGAGCTCCACGGGGCTCCTGCCAGCTGCGTGCATGCATGCTTCCGAGTCTCTAACCCAAGACCGCGGACCACGCAGATAGCTGTCTTGTTGATGATACACTCACAAGTACAGCTGGTACAACGTCGATCGTCCAGATGTCTAGAAGTGACTTGCAGTCTCCATGCCACACACTTGAGAGGAGATTGGTTTCGGGGGAGACCAATACAGCTAGTCCACACCAAGTCTGTGGCTCAAAGCGCTCATTGCGCTCATTTCGCTTGCGCAGGCCGCCTCAACGCATGTGAGCGGCTGAGCGAGATCTAGATGGCGCCAGTCGGAACTGCGCAGAAGGTGCGCTTGGTGGTGCCGAAGGCACTGCAGCAGGCTGTCTGTACGGATGCCGCTTACCGTGTCTACATCGCTCGGTTGCCAGGTGCAGGCGCAACAGCTTCTGCATCAGGGGGCGCGACTATGAGATAGCACCTGCGGCACACATGCATGGTCGGCCATTGACTCGTGGCTGCCGGCAGCTGCCCAACAACGCAATGCCGGCAAACATGCCGTCTGTGGCGACCGTTTTTTTTTCAGGCATGCGGCCATGCGTCTGGCCTTGCCAAGGCTTACGCAGGGCACGAGCGTCTTTCGGGTTGAGTATGGTTGGTGCGAAGCAGCTGGCTCCAGATCTGCATCATGCAGCGACAGACGTACAGCAGGCTTAATTATGACTTGCTTCAATGCTTGATCTTCGGTGACATTTTGCCCACCTCCTAATGCACCGCTGCCAATGTGAGGATGGCAATGGACAGCTGGTGGAGTTGCGCCATGTTCTCGCGGGATCAAAAGCACTCATCACTCAAGGCTTGGCTGGAGCTGAAGCTCCTGAGCCGTGTCTACTCGGGTAGTAGTACGTGGCTACAGATGTAATTGCATGGAGATGCAACTGGACATCACTTTGTCTGAGGATCTCATCGAGCTTTGTGTGTGTACACATGATCGCAACGGTGTGCAGCACGCTACACGTACAGCATCAATTTAGTTACATGGCGATGCATCGGCTTCCTGTGATGTCTACGACAGTAACGCATCATCATCAGCATTCTAGATCCAGTCCAATGTACGCGATCATCGTACACTTCGTTCGGAACCCAGTAACCCATAGCTAATCGTTGCTCTACATTTTGATGGACCATCAGCGCTCAACCTGCATGCGCAGAGCTCTGTCGGCAACAAGCGTGAGATTTGCGCTCATCGCGCTCGTTCATCAGAAAACACTTGTCCATGCACTACCTGCAAGAGATTATGGAAGTTATATATGAGTAGAGGGCCGACGGCGCAAGGCGTCCTTGGTATGGACATGCTTTCCAGACCTGTGGCCCAGATGTTTCACCCACTAGCACTGCTCGCAAACGGTTGCGCCCACAGCATGAACCTATCCATTATCACAGCCTATGCAGCTACGTCTCAGGACTCGCCTGCACCAGTACGAACGTGGCAGACGGTTGTGGCTTGCGGTCAAGCCTCGAGTGGAGGAGTCCAGCATACATGTGCAGCAGATTCTCATCTGCAGTTTGCCCACTGTAGTGAACCTGCAGCCGAGAACAAACTTCGTGGTGGAACTGCTATCGGTGTCGATGGGCTGGTAGGCCTTTCCACAGGTTGCTTCACTGCATGCGCTGCACTGCGATCGCGCTTGACCAAAGCTGACTAGCCAGGCAGCTCAATCTGTGAACACACCATACAAAACCTCGCTGGCTGGCATACTCATGAATACATAGTTACATAGCCTACGGCTTGAGACATTTCAGCTCCATATCATACTGCATCATCTTGTTCTCAGTGTATAATACCACTACACTACAGTACCACTAACCTCGTGCGGCGCGTGACCTTGGTGCTTGCGGTGGCCGGTCTGTCTGTTTGCTTGTTGCCTGGTCTGTTGCCTCGGCGCTGCTGAGTCCTAGATCTATCACTGTGTAACACAGTACCACTAACTGTAGTCACGCAAGCACTGAGCTGGTCGCGGTCTGTTCGAGGCGTTTGGTGCGCCTGGATTCCTTCTTGGCCAGTTTGATGTCGCTTTCATCAAAGTATGGCATCTCTCGCCGCTTGTACAGGACCATGCCCGCAAACATCTTGCCGAGGGCACCTGTAAATTCACGCACTGAATGAGTACCGGCCTACCAGCAGCACACAAAACTGCGTCAAGTAGTTGAAGGAAACACAGTCAGCAGCATGCTGATGCACATTATGTTCCAGTACAAGAAAATAGGGCCGCTGTACCACAACCAGCCAAGCCTGACCATGCAACCTGTGTAGGTTGATGCAGATCAGGGGCATACCGTGTGGATTGCATAGCAGCTCCATATCTTCAGTGCCAGCTGGAGAGCTCCCAGCAGGCAGTTCAATGCAGATACCTTCGCGATCAGCCACTCTGCTCAGGTTGGTAAGCTTCACAGCAACAGCAGAGGCTCGCTCGGGTGTGGTAGGCAGCATGTGACCTGCCGCGTCCACAGCCTGGACACCTTCAAATGCAGCCAGCCCCTTCTTGCCATCGAGCTGGCTGACCACTGGGCCGTTCCTGTCGGATATGGCATGATGTGAGCCAGCCTGCACAGCGCAACTTACCAACACTGGAGGATAAAATGATCATGTGCACGCCTCTATTCAGTGGGACGTCCACTCAGTGGCCTGGCATGGTGCCAAGCACCATGTGCCAAGCACGCGCCAAGCAATGGTGCTTGGCACGCGCGAGCAAGGGGCACTTGTTGCAAAACCTGCGCGCGCAAATTTCCAGGCACAGCAGCAGATCGATTCTGTAAGGTTCACTGGGTGCTGCTGGTCTAGACCGCTCAGAGCAGGTGGGCTGCCCGCATGCAGGAGGCAAGGCAGCGTGCGCATGCAGAGCAAGAGAGCGCATGTGGTGCTGGATGCCGTTCACACCGTTGCAGCTTCGACATCTGGCACTGCCTCTAGGGTGTGCACCACAACTTCCACCGCAGAGCTGAGCGCCTCATCGTGCGCGGAACCATCTGGTGTAGCAGGTGCCGAGTCGTTTGCAGAGCTAGAGCTGTCTGCCTGTTCATCAACGGCAGGCATCTCTGCTGTGGCCTCCGCAAGGGTGGGGGCGGCCGGGGGTCCGCCGAACTGCACAAGCACTTCTGTCACCCTGTGACATGCACCATTACACGCATTCTCGCTGTCTGTTGCTTTTGTGTTGCTTATGTCAGCGTTCTGACAGTCGCTCTCTCTGCGGCTTCGGCTGCACCCAGAGACATGCTGGCACATGTAATTACAGTAACCACGAAATGGCATACAGGATGTCCTGCTCACGGCATGTGCACACAAGTCAAGCCAGCAGGGCAGGCAGTTGCAAGCGGCGGGGCAAGGAGGCCAGCGTACCATGCCGCCGACGGTAGCCCCAAGCACTCCGTCCACAATGTCATCCAGCTCAAAGTCGGAGTCATCATCGCTATAGTCGCTGTCGGAGTAATCATCAAGGTCCTCGTCTGTCAAGGCCTCATCCGCGGACACTTCTACGGGGACGTGTTGGGCCGGAGCTTCACAGCCCTGCAACGCACGGTGATATCGTCAGCCTGCTGCGAAGGAAGGCAGCATTGTGGCAAAGACGCGTAAGTGGTGTATTTGTGCAAGTCTCACTGGTAATTGCCCCAGCCTCAGCACAGCAAGTGCATCATGTGTCGCACCACCGCCACCGCCACAGACCCAGCAGTCGGCTGCCACCAATGCCAACTGCGCACGCAGCTAGCTAACACACTTTGCTCTAAAAAGGTACAGTGCGTGTGCAGGTCACACAGCATTCATGCATCAACCGGACAGCAAGAACGGACAGGGATCGTGGCTACCGGCGCCGCGGAGAATTTGTGGCTGAGGTGCACACCTGTGCCGGCTCCGCTGGATCAGCCACAGTGTCTGTGTCGGCCTTCTCCTCCTCAGCCAGAAGGTCCACAGCGCACTCCTCGGCCACGGGCGCGCTCGCAGCCTCCGCGGCGGCCGCGGCCATGAGCGTGGGGGCCGCGGCCAGGCGGTCGCAAAAGTCGTTCATCTTGTTGGCCGCCGCTGCCGCCCTCATCGGCGACTTGGTTGGGGATGTGGCGGCAGACGTCGACGCGGACTCCAGCTCGAGTATGGACGCGTCGCAGTTGATTGTCATGGTCGAGGCAGCGGCTGCCGAGTCACCGTCCTGCATGCGCGCGGACACTCGTGACGCATGATGCGCTTCGCAGTGGCATGAGCAGAGTGTGCCAAGGCAGTCTTGGAAGAGTAGTGCATGCTGCAGCTCATGCATGGCACTGGCCAGGTCACGTTTGGCTTTGCCTGTGCGACTGCAGCTGCTGAAGCACACATTGGGAGGTATGGCAGAAGCCAGGAGGGGAGGAGGGGGTGGTCTGGGGGGTTTGATTGTGAACGGGTGAGAGGCACCTGGAGAGCTGTGATCGGCATGAGGTCGGCGAGGCTCTGTGGGTGTTCAGATGCACCCAGGCAGACCTTATCAGGCGTGGGAATCTTGCCGTGTGTCGCATAGAACTCCATCGCCTCGAGGTATTCGATGGCATCCCGCGCCGCATCTCGGGACGCCAGAGCCGCTATTTCGTCGCTTATGAACTGAAGCATGGCGGCCTGTGCCACCCGCCGGTCCCAGCTACCAGGCTTTCCCTGCACAGACGGACCTCAATGGTTCTGCGTGGCGTGGCTGGAGGGGGCACCGTCGAATGCATTCTGCATCATTGTTCTGCATCATTCACTGTTCATCGCGTGCTTTGTAGGTGACTTGTGCCTGTATACTACTTATAACTGTTCCTGTACACTGTTACATCGAGGGGCTCCGATCCAGTGCACCAAGTGAATGAATCAGATTCTAGACTTACATGATACCCGGCAAATGCGAGCCGACCAGGCGATCACCTGGCACGAACTGCGCGTGAGCCGTGCTGCCCTGGACATGGTCTTTCTGATCACAAACCCGTTTCCTTTCACTGTCGCCGTTGAGAACTCCCACAAGGAGTTCTCAATCCAGCGAGCCTTTGCTCTGTTGTTGAACGGCCCAACGTGTTCCTGTATACTACTTATATCCCTAGCTGGTATGGTGTTTATCGCACGTACCGAGCATGCACATTGGTGTATTCAGCGCACCACTCAGGCATGTAGACCACATCGCGTGATACGGTACAGATGTATGCATGTAGACCACATGAACACAGCATTCATGTTCATATATATTTTTGTCAGACATACAGCAATACAGCAGACACTGTGACGGGGTGAGATAATCCTGGCCCGTGCCAAGCACGTCACTGCAGCTAGGCCACGTGCATGCAGAGGGGTATCTTCCTGCAGATGTGCAGCTGATCGACTGGCGAGTGCTGAAAGCAAATCTGGAAATGGCGCGTCGTGGTCTGATACGTATCCACTACGGAGCACGAAGGCAATCCGCCGATGACTTCAAGGCCACGTGACGTCAAGTATCACGCCATCCCCTGTTTGTGGCCTCTGTAACGCGCACGTGGACGCAATGTGGAGGCACTGCCCAGGCAGACTGGTGCCATGGGCATAGGATCGATAGCAAATCAGTCAAAACAGTCATAGACCTAAGAATTAAGAGTATGTGTCGCAGCTGGCCGGCTCTCGAGGCCTGGTCCGGCTTTGAACATGGCCAGCACAGAACATCCCGACACGGAGCCGGCAAGCTGTTCAGGCACGGTCATTGATACAGCAGCGACTACTAAATGGGCAAGCATCTCTCAATCGATGTTTCTGGGGAGCAGTATGTGACTTGGACAAGTTTGTGAAGCAATTGGGCAGTCATTCGCTGCGTCGAACTTTCGACCCTTCGTTGATCATGAAGCTGTCAAGGCGCAGGTAAAGGCAACTGAAGCGGCGATAATGCAAATCAGTACTATTACCCATTAATGCACTCCGCTAAGTCGAAATGTACGTGTATACACTGCTCGGAAACTCTAGATATCGATCTGACACGGAGCCTCCTCTTCAGGCTCTACTCACGACGCCGACAGCCACCGTCGAGGCTGCTGAGGATTTGAAGGTCTCTAGAATCTCACCTGGGAAGCTGCTGGGGCAGCCATGTCGACAACATGAACAGAGTCCATCTTCAGGAACGAGGATGTCTCTTTAGAGAGTCCACTGCTCAGTATGTAGGTTGCTGAGGGTCTACTTATTGTAAGAAAGCTTAAATTATTGATGCCTGGCGACTGCATGCCTTCCGCTTTGTATGTTTCGCGTGCCAATACCGATGTTGTGCACTGGCCATGGGCAGCTCGCACTTGGCTCGGCCGACCTCGGCGACGAAAAGCCGGGCGGCGCCGCATCCTAGGTATCTCTTCACTAGATGGCTACGTGTGCGACGCTAGCGAGCAGTAAATGCGCATCAGTTGACGCTGTGAAGATCACATTTAAAGCTCAGATGGATACAAGCTCTTCACTTGTCTTTCACATGCCTGTTGTGACCCATTTTTCGTGTGCCATGTTTTCGCGAGCCTCGATCTGACCCTTCCTACAGCGGTAAACGTGCACCGAACATGGTCAGCTTGCGGATCAGTTCATAACAGGACTCGCGAAGCTTTTATATAGTATTTTGGCACCTGTAGTTGGGATTGACCCCGACAGGGAGTGGCCCGGAGGGACGTACAGCCCTGCATGCGCACCTGAAGTTGGGAGTCAGCTTGCATGCCTAGGCTTGGAGGCAAATGAAGAATGACCTGAGGCAGTTGTTGTGTACATATATTCTCTCAGTGTATGTTTGGCGTACTCTGGAAGTTCATGGCTTCGGTCTCGTTACGTTGCGCTGCCAGGATGTTCTTGACCTGAACAGTTCGTTCTGCTGCAAAGGATCCCTGAGTATCCTCAGCAGTATATATTGTAAATCTTATCATTGTTGCCATGACGACCGGCTAGCTCTAGGTGGCAACAGAACTAAACTGAACATGTAGACGCACTGCACGATCACCAGCGCTAGCAGAGACGTCGCGGACATGTCTATCTGTGCCTCTACGCCAATGTATTCTTTACCCGATAACCTCTGCATTGGCAGACCGAGGCAATCGATGCAGTGTGCGGTGCTGACATACGGCAATCAGATCTGGACAACAGTGCAGCCTGCGCTCGGTCAGGAACTACAGTCCTAGGCTGGCTTCAATCGAGACAAAAGTGCCAGTCCGAAACGTTGATCCGAACGAGGTACGCAGATCTTAACAGTACATTACATCGCCCACTTGTACAGCCATGCAGGAGCTTGGGAAATTGTCGCTCCCCTAAATTCCACAATATTCAGCTTCTGATGATGTTGCGTGTGTCCACTTGATTCACTGGGTGACCAGCCAGTGTGGCATCAGCAATGCGCCAAAGCAGCTGCCGCGCGCACGTTCAACATCTTGTGGAACGTGCGTCTAGATCCGCAAGGTGAGCGTACACCGCCACATATCCACATCTTTGCCATGAAACAGAGCGATGTACGCGTGCATCTGCATCATCACATTGAGAGCTGTGCTCGCCAGAATCGAAGCATGAAGGTACTGAAATGCTTCCAATCACCGTCGTCATCCCCGACCAAGAGTGCCTCCCTGCATGATTGCACTGCCTCCGGCTGGCATTACGTGTACGAACCGCGGAAAGGGGTTTGGTTGCTGGGGGAGGAACGGCGCCGTGTCCGACTTCCGCGCTGCTGTGCTGGTAGGGCGGCCGATAGTGTCACCGCTGATGCGCCAAAACTTAAATGAGATACGTTACAGATGTATGCTCCACAAGGTGGTAGAACACAGAGGCACAATTCATGGCAATGCACCAAACATCAATCACCATGGCCAAGCGCCGTACACAGACAGAAACACAGCAGCTTCTGTATTGCGCTAAAGCTCCCTCGAGACATTCTCACACGCTATTCACTAGTGCTGCTCACAGCATGGCTCACAACACACTCAGAACTACTCCACCGGCACGTCCAGGCCCGGCATGAAGTGCTTGCCGGTCACAAGCGCAGTGGCCGACAGCGACTGAGCATACATGTTGGCATTCCCCCTCTGATGGCATTCCCCCTCCAAACCTTAAATGAGGTCGTCATCAGCACGTAAGATTGCTGTTTGTAAGATAACGTCGTCATTTATGCCCAAAACATCTTGCATGCATGGCGGGCTTTTCGACATGCATGACATGGGTTTTGTATGCATGATGCTTTTCTAGATCGTCACTTCAGAATTCTGAAAAAGCTCGTCATTGATACTAAAAAAGGTCGTCACGTCAGCCATAGTTACCCTTTCTTACGCTCGTCACGTAATCAGTGACACTAGCGGACGCCTCTGGTCCAGTAGAGCACAAGACAGTGGGCGAGGCACTCCGGCTCGCGCCCCAGCAAAGCGCTTGACTCCGGCGAGGACTGCTCCTGCGGCCGGGGGTTTGCAGCTCTTTACACACAGCGCTCGACCGCGGCGTTTTGTGGCAGTGACTCCAGCGCGAGGTGCAGGTGGCCTGGGGCCAGGGGCCACGGCCGCCGCGTGTGGCCACAGACCTGCGCGGCCGCGTCGCGTTCCCGTGTCCAACAGGGCTGCTGTAGTCGGCTCGGCGCCGTCCTGGGCACCGTGATCACCGGCAGCTGTTGCCTGTGCATGGCATGTACATAGACTGTGCATTGTTGCGCTCGCGTCGTGCGCTGTGACTGTGCGCTGCCGTTTCTGTTCCGGGGCGGAGTGGATCATGCTGATGCGATGGTGCCCGTGCTATTTCCGATTGAATGTTTGCTACGTTATTTGTTCCCTGCTTTGTTCCCGCGGCGCTGCTGAGGCCTTGGCGTAGATCACAGCTGTCACAGTGCAACACACAGCGCCCCTGCCGCCAGCTGTGGCAGACTGCGGCCCAACAGCACGACATGCTTGTCGTGGCATAGCGGCGGCTGCTCATGCGCGCAGGGCTCCCAACGTCAGTCGCACCGCGAGCTGGCAATCTTCTAAGAGGCACTCGCATGACCCAGCGCGGCAGCCAGACGTTTCCACACGTCAGCCAGCTCGCCCGTTCAAACCAATCCAGGCATCGGTCACCTTCCATGTCGACAGCGACAGCGAGCCACGCCCTCAACCTCCACTGGATGTGAAGCGGGAAGCTCCACGGCCCTACCGCCGCGTCCGCCCGTTCTCCTGCAGGCCACCCAGGCCCAGCGACCCTGATCGCAGCCAAGCCCCGGCATCCCCGTGCGCTCCCCGGGTAGGGGCCCCTACCACTGCCCCTGGCACAAGCCTAGCGCCGCCCACCACCCGCGCTACATGCTGCCTGCCTGTGAATGCGCATGACGTTGTTGCGCTGATTCAGCAGAAAGCTCAGCCTCCGCCCCGTGTCGGTCAGGGCCCGCTCGCTGTCGATTGGGGACGGCTTGGAGCAGTCGTTTACCAATGGTGGGTCTCCTAGCACCCTGACCGGAACGCACATTGCCTGCTGCTGAGGACGCCATGCTCCTGGATCGCTGCACTTCCCCTGCCAATCCCCCTGACCCAGCGGCCTGTGACTAGCTGTGTTGGTTTCGGGGACACAATCTCCTCTCAAGCGTGTGGCGTGGGGACTGCAAGTCACTTCTGGATCCAGATGTCGATATCTGGACGACCGACGTACTACCAACTGTGCTTGTGAGTGCGTGATGATAAAGACAGCCATCTGCGCGCTCTGCTTGGGCTAGAGACTTGGAAGCATGCATGCAAGCAGCTGGCAGCAGCTCCGCGGAGCTCCGACAGCTGTGCCTCACTCGCTGTCTCGGACATTGTGAACAGCCTCTTCTGATGTGACCTCCTGATGTGACCTCTCCTGATGTGACCTCTCCTGATGTGACCTCTCCTGATGTGACCGGGCGTCCAAAGTTCACCGAGGTGCAGCTCGTCTCAGGCCTGTGCTATTTCTACTTGTCGACGGAATACCGAATGCACATGTGTTGCCGTGTTAAACAAGTAGCATCGTTTGTTCGATCGAGGTAGATCTCAGAGCTCAAGGCACCACCACCTGGTCCAGCTGTGTGGGCACCGCGCAAACCGATGCCGCCGATCCAACATACTTCGTGGCAATGCATCTCCCCCATCAATAGTATTGGGCACTTCGAATGCCACATGTATACGTAGACATATCCAGATTTAGGGGCAGCAAGCAGAATCGGAATGCGCTTCGACGTATTGTTACACGGAGATGAACGCATTGTGAGGCCTAGACCAGAGCTCGAGATCCACACAGCCGCACTGGAATTCTATGAAGAAGGCAGTTCCATCTACGTCGCATTCAATACTGGGTGGTGCGGCCCATTGGCTGGTTGTCGGGCACTGGAACGCGGCAACGCGATGTCGCCTGGGTGTCAAATGCAGTCGACGCAGAATCACATCACGTTTCTTGTCGGCACGTGCTTGAAAGGTATCGATTGCTTATAGCCTGTTGTTGATTGCATCTCAGCGAGCTTAGCAGCAGGTGCTCGCGTCTCGGCATGCGCACCGGCACCTACATCTGTCTATTCCATTGCGTCGAGCAGCAGCACACTGGAATACACGTGCTGATCAAGAGAACAGACTTCAGACGTCTGCGTCAGTCGGTCGATACAGCCGGTCGACACAGTCGGTCGACGCAGCTTCGATGGTTTCGTTTGAGTGGTAAAAACCTCTGTAACAGCTTGCCCTCGTCGGCGTGGCAGGGTGGCGCTGACAGTCCTAGTGCTCAGCGCATGCTAACCGCTGCAAGAGCTCGTGCTGTGACACTTGAACATGTTGGTGTCTCGCTTCCCAACCTCTACAATGGAAGACGTTACTGCTACGTTTCTGATGTATTTGTCAGTCTGATGATGATGCTGTTGCCCATAGCGTCCGGATTAATTCGCATTCTCAACCAGATTTCGCATCGGCTAGTTACCCTCGCAGAATACACGATACAACACAGTCACAGGAAGCGTCGAATAAGCCTTTTGCATGCTGCCCATCTGGCACTTTCGTGGTATGTCGATACCTCCATGGACGTAGTTGACTTTGACCAGACCAATGGCAACAAGCGGTGCTAGACAGCCACAATCGGGACAAGATCAGCCTGTTTGCACAGATCATATCATGTCTAATGGTGAGCAGTCTGCTCTACCAGCCCCCATAAGTCCCAGGAAAAGCGCCTGTCTTGAGCATGTGCAAGTGTGTGATGTCAATTCAATGGCAATCTGGAGAGTTTTGTGGTGCCCTGGCCCTCCATTTTGCCACATTTCAGCACATATGATAAGCTGAGTGTCAAATCGCGTCAGGCCTGGTCCCCAGATGACCCTTGACTGTCTCAGCGCACTGTCTGCAACCTGTGGAACCTGTCCCCGAGGCCCAAATCCCAATGTGCTCCTCTTGCCCACATGCACCAGCCCAGCACTATACATTAACCAGTCTCCATCTGGCTTGGCCTGCAGAGCCTTCAACGCGACCTCAGGCCCTCAAATCTAATTTTGACGCGTGTTCGATGCCTCAACACGCGCCTGCTTCACCATTGTTGTCGCGAAAAGCTGCTGTGTGTTCACAATCTCTTTTCAATAGCATCTACCGAGGCGGAATCGCCTCACGACGTCTAACGCTGCAGCATCGAAAGATAATTAGCCTGTGAACATGGTTGCGCGGTTGTGGCGTACGTGGTGACGCGCGATGCACATGGAACGCGTTTCGCGCTTGTCCCGATAGTGGATGGAAACCACTGCAAGCGAGTGGACGTCAGCTGCAGCGCCCACTCCACGCCTTATGCGACCCGTGTTACAAAACAAGAGCTAGGCAACACTGGTCTATGCTCTTCTTACTTGCCACAAACCGCAGGTGCCGAGCCTGCCGTGCATCGAGCAGTGGCACCTCAGCCACGCGGATCATCCGCAGCCTCTCTAAAGCTTCACTCGTCGCCAAGGGCCACAAGGGCCGTGAAGCGGTTGTGCCGGACCACAGCACCCGGCAGCGCCCACTCGATGCGGGCAGCCAGTGCGGCTCCTACATCCGTGGCGCATGCATGGTCAGCACTCGTCTCGAATGCTGGTGCTGCCGGCTCAGCAGTGACGCGCGTCAATGCACCCGCATCCGCGACAACAGCAGCCACCTTTTGCACACCGCTCACCTCTGGTCGTGCGCAACCTGACCCTGCTGACTGTGCGGCCGCCACGGCGTCCGCTACCAGCGGCGACGTGATACGCCGAGCCTCTGGCTGTGTGCTGGCCTCTGGTCTCGCGCAATCGGATACCTGTGCTCTCGCCGCGTCTGTGTCATCTAAGGCCACAGTTGGCACTGCCTCTGGCATTGTGCACTGCGATTCCCTGGGTGCGGCCGGGAAGAATCCTGCCGAGTCACCCACAGTGCTCTCCACCTGCACAGTGAGTGCTGCTGTGCGGGGGCATGCTGTGCCTGTCTGGAGGTCGTGCTGCGGCGTTGCAGAGGCGGAGCCCGCATGCAGAAAACACAAATACAGAGCCGTTGCGGATCACTCGTCCATGCATGCGACACCACAACAACCAGACGGAATACACACGACTGCCACCCATGCGTCACTGTGTACGGGCCCACAAGCCACTGCCAGCAGCAGTAGCCCGCACCTCTTGCATGGCAGTGTATGTGTCGTGCTCCTGAGGCATGTCCTGCAGTAGTTCAAATCTGTTGCCACGAATGGCCGCCCCCTGCTTCCACGTCGAGTGCCGCGCTGTGTCGGCGGCCGCCTCGGTTGTGGCCGCCTGGGCCACAGCTGCGGGCTTCCTCCCTCGCCGACATCGCACAAGGGTCCAGCGCCCCCCTGCTTCCACCGCGTCATGAACCTGCAAACTCAATAATTCTCGTGTAAGCTTTCATGCATTTCTTGGATCGTGCCGTGTGCAGTCTACACAAGCATGCAGGGCAGCAGTAGTGTAGCAAAGCATGCATCGCAGCACAGCACGGCGTGGCACGGCCCAGCACACTCGCCATCTGACACACGTTATCAGCGCACCTGTGAGATTAGTCATTGCAGCATGTCGACGTGTGGCAATGCATGCAGGGAGCAGAGATGGGGCGCGATGGCTGGAGGCGGAACGCACGCAACCCCCCGCTGGGGCTTCTGCAGCCACAGGCAACGGCGCCGCTGCTTGTATTCGTGGTGCTTGCTTGCCTTGGCCTAAGGCTTGAGACTGCGCCGCTGCAATATCTGAGAGGAGGACATGTACGTCTGGTGCAGGCTGAAGGTCATGTTGGTGATCGGCGGTCGTCGCCTCCGCCAATGGTGGTGCTCTCAGCACCGATGCATACGTAGCCCTCACTGGTCTGGCGGACTGCATGCATACGCTACTGTCAGCGCGTTGGAAACTGCTAGCGCATGGGAAAGCTATGTTTTCTTTGGATGAGAAGTCAATCCGGCGGGATGGGCTGGTCGCCTGTGGGTGTGCAAGCTGATACACAAACTCGGCATTACCACTGAAAAATTGTCAGGACGAGTGCAGGCCAACAGAGCAGCGCCCACCTTCACCACCTCTTTACCGTTGCAATTGATGCTACCGGCGCTCAGAGCCGGCTCAGCCGCCACAGCGGCAACAGCCGTTGCAGCGGCCACTGCAGGCATGTCAGGGGCACAGGCTACAGGGGCCAAGGCTACAGGGGCCACATCGAGCTCTTGAGGCACAGTGGCCACAGGTACCGTTTCAGCCTCCGCCTGTTCTCCCGTTTTCCCGCTGTCCTGCACGCATGCAACCGCACTTGCAACCACCACCTGAAAGTCAATGCTGCAAGACTGCGTGAATGTGGGCATGCGGCCGGCTGAACTCACAGCGGGGGTGCGCACCCATGCAGCAATCACCGTTGCAAATGCTGCTTCGACCAGCTCGTGGACGGCTTCCTCTGTCAAGGCCTGCTCGGCCGTGGCAGCCAGTAAATCGCACAGGTCGTCCACCTCAAACTCAACGTCCGCATACTCCGTTCTGTTGCCATCAGCGATTGCCTGCATGCGAACGCTGTGAACTGTGCATGAACTTCTTCCGGCTAGATCAGGCATGCGAGCAGTCAAACACAGAGACAAATTGCGTCTGCACATGCCAACGTCACGCTATGCGGCCTCCAACCTTTGCACAGTTGTACTCCACCCACGAGGGTCGATGCAGGTCCAGGCAACTCACAGCGCACAGAGAGAGCATCCAGTGGTGGCACGAAACACACGGCACACAGCACACGGTGGCCAGCGGGGCGGCAAGGCACAGCACGGCAGAAGAGCGCACCTCAGGCTGGCTCAACCGCTCGCAGGCCTCCATGGGGGGCTCGCCGACGGACTGTGCATCCGCAGCCGTTCCGCCATCTTCTGCTGCCGCGGCGGGTTCAATACTAGTCGCCCACGCAGGTGCGGCCGGAGATTCCATCGAAGACATCTCGCAGGTGGGAGCTTCCACAATCCGCCACATGGCTGCGGCGGCGTTGTCTGCAGGCAGCGTGGGCGCACCCGCGAGGCGGTCGGCGAACCGCGCCGACATGGCGTCGCGGTGGCGCGCGCCGAGGCGGGCCGGCGACTTGACAGGTGACACTGCCGCCGACGAGGAGGCAGAGGTGGGGGCCGACGCGAGCTGCAGCAGTGACAGCGTGGACGCCATGGTCGGGGCGGTCATTGCCGACTCCGCATCCTGCATGCATGTGCGCTGTGGTTCTGGTGTCGCGGTTGCTGCTGTGCTGTATGGTAGGAGGTGCCATGTTGCACAGTCTACAAACAGGCGGAGCGCTTGCATGCTTTGTTGTGCATTGATATTAGTGTTGCGACCCAGCTGTAAGGGCAGCAAGTTGGGTAGTGGGCTTTGGGCGCGTACGATCGGGGCAGGCACTGTACGGGCTGGACGGGAGTGCTGCTCATGCATGGGCGCAAGGAGTCGTAGTGGGTGTTGCAAGCCCGGCACAGAGCATTTGGGCAGTCAAAGTGTAGCTGTGAGGGAGAGAACGCGCAGGGGGGGGGGGGGGGGGGGGGGGTTCGCATACTGGAGGGACGGACCTCCAGCAGAGTCGACGGCGCCGCTCCGATAGGTCCCGGGCCGTTCAGCAAAGAAGGGGCACTGCCGGGGCCCATGGAGGTTGGGTCCATGTCAGCCATGGCCACCGGCAGCATCTTGGTGGGGGAAGGGTACTGGGTTGCCGTGCTGCCTTTGGACAGGCCACGGACGAACTCCTGGAGGGTTCTGTGCAGAGCATCAAACATGTCGAGTACTGGGGGGTGGCCAGTCTTTTGGAGTCGGTACTGTAGGTGGCGCAACGTCTCTTGGGTGGCTGCACAGACAGCCAGGATGTCGTCGCCATCAATTCGACCCTGCACAGCACCCGTAGATCAGATGAGAACGGGGTTCACATGCACTCTGTGTCCTATCGTCGGGTCGACATTGCATGCAGACAGATCTAGCTGAGTTGCACCGAGTCATGGTGAACAGCACGATTTCAGTATCACAATCGTGCTGGCGACCAGTGCCATACGTGGTGCTGAATCCTGCGGTTGTATGTCTGGCGTCGCGATGAGCATGGTAGACATGCCACTGCCCAGCCCGGGCCCTCACACTGCTAGAAACAGCAACGAAATGCCCAGGTTCGCAGCTTTCAGCAACACATAGGAACAGCTTGTGGCACAGGTCACCGTATGCAGGAGATGAGCTGGACTCCACGCCACGTGTACATACCACAAGAATCAAGGCCTGTTACATGTGAATGCACCCTACGAATCTTCAAACCCCCAAAATCAGGGGCAAGCTACCGCTGGAAGTGGCGAATATGAACGAATCTGACTGCGAACAACCGGCTGTGATTCGCGATTACCGCTGATTACACGTAGACTTGTGGCGACTCCTAAGTATTGATCGACGAACAGACACGCCTTGACAGTTGAAGCAGAATGGTACTCTTCACTATGGTTCTCAACGTTGACGTCCACGGGCACATAAGGCACGAAACACAGTGGGAGCGGCAGTGTGCGCACGGCCAAGGTGGGCACCTGAGATCAACCGGCGTTCGAGCACGACGCAGCAGAAGCCCCGGGTAGACATCCGCAAGCGTAAAGTGGGACGTTTGTGCGTGAAAGGTGGACTGCTGGCACTGACAAGCACACTGAGGTGCAAGTGATGGCACGGACGAAAGCCTAGATGCACTTATCCCAAGTCGCAGGCTCTTGGCGCGCAATCAGCTTGATCCCGCAAACCTAGGCAGATCTGCCATGCTAGTGCAGGAGATGCGACATTGGTGCAGCCTGGATGTAAAGGCGACGCGTGCGGTGCTGTCGACCGAGACGTCGACGGCTGGGGATGCGTGTGCGTGGCCGGCGCCTGGAGCAAACCCAACATCACCGCCCGCCTGAATGGCTCCTGTGCTGTGCAGCAGCGCATTGGATATCGTATCTGTAGGTTGCAGGCTGCTCTAGGCGTACGTGGTGCAGCAGGTGCGCAGCAAGCTCGCAAGTCGATCGACCCAATGGCTCATTCGCTTCCACAACTTTCGAACGCGAACAGTAACGGGGGCATGGCCTTACTTGGTTGCCACGAAGATACACACCTGGATAACGTCCACTGCCGCCGATTCATCAGACTCCCAGGTCGGCAATGAGGTAGGAGACGTTGAGTTCGCCATAATGCTAGCTGTCGTCAATTGTACCCGGTACAGAGTGCGCTATGGATCTGGATACTTGCAATTGGAAGCGAAGTCGTTATACAAGCTTGCTTTCCGGCCGAACGCCTTAAATTCTCTGCGCACATGGGTTCTCCAATGCGCTTGCGCCTGCCCAGGTGCGCAAAAAGTGTTTCTCAGCGTCATGGCCATTAGACCGCGGTATGTCGACGTCGCAGAGCGTGTGACCGCGTGAGATATGTGCCAAGACTAACAACGCAGCTCCAATGCCATGGATCATGCCAAGAGCTATCAGATCCGTGATTTGCAGGGTCGAGCGAAGTTTCGTCATCATCCCTGCGTCATCGATGTTCGGACATGTACATGTCTAGCCGGCGCGCCCCATCGCTGCACCAACCTCCGCGTGCTCTCATCGACGAACATCAGACGCACTGTTCAGACATTGCAGGTGACTGTTGCATCAACATTAAAGACTGGCTGTGATTTTTTGTGGAGTTCATGCGCTTGGGAACCGGCTGGCTGGTGAGGTTTGGTGGACAGTGGACTGCCAAGCTCCTGAGCCGATACTGTCAGACGTTTGGAAGTCTGTAGGCCTACCGTGACAGCCCCAATTATCTAATCTGCGATCGCGAACTGATAGGCAAGTGGTGAACAAAGTTGGCAATAGCTTTACAACCGCTGAGCTTGAGATCGTGTCGACCTCATGCCGCGCTGTTCACCATCCACTAACGAGCTTTGATGCACCGTAGTAGACGTGGGTGATTGAGTTTAGGTTGTTATATAGCTATTACGCGCGGTGGCTGTAGAAGTGGCTGTGGCAATGGGCACAGCGGTCAATAAACGCCCGAACGCGGCAGAGCAACAATGTACACCCGTCGCGTCCTCAGCTGCGTGCGCAAACAGGTGCCGATATCATCAACTTCAGCATTCCCTGTTGGATTTATGCTTCCAATGATGCCCGCGTCCCAATTCCACTGCTGTTCCACTGCGACGATGGCACATTTGGCAACAGCAACGCCATGCAGGATGGGCTTAGAACACCACGTAGTGGCCTCGTGTTCTTCTGTATCGTGAGTGGTCGCTACGGCCACCACTGCTGCGTTTCACAGCTGCTGCTCGTGATCAGGCCTGACACCACATTGCACCATAGGGCGCACCCTCTGACCTCTCTTTGCACCACCGGAGTAGACACTCCACCCAATGCCAGACGCAAATGTGTTCTCCAGTGAGTGCAACTCATGTTGTATATGTGCGTGCATCTAGTACACAAGCAGCACAAGTGCAATTGGCATGGCCCCCTCTTAACAGCTGGCATTACAGCGCAAAGCCTTCTCCTGAGTGCGCCTCTAACCCTCAGAACTCACGATTGTCATGTAACATGCAAGCTTCAGGGCATTCTGCTGTCACAGATGATTCTGATCGCGTCCTCTCTGCACTGCCTTCAATGGAGAATTGTGTTTGCCGGCCTTTCTCGTGAAATCAAGTCTGATCCTTCAAGCTTTGAAGCTTGAATTCGCGTCGAGCTTCGCTCCTTTAGGAAAATCAAGCGAGTCGTGGTGAGTCTTGCCATTCCACAGCTTGTGTCACCATGGACCTCTTGGCCCTGATCATCTGTTCGCAATTCTGCGGCGTGCATGTGAACCAACGCTTGTCATTCACTCGACCATCCACATGGTCAATCCCTCAACCAATCAAGGCCATAGCAGCACTTACGTGCTCGTGTATCGAACAGCACAGGCACAGCTTCTGTGCGGGTGGATGGACATCTGTCTCACTTTGCCTATACCAATTGGTGATGCAACAATGCTGTATGTCGCCATACACAGGTTTGCACATGACGTCCCAGCACGTGGCTGATTTGATATGGCAATGCATGCCGGAATTCAAGGTGCAAGGCATGGCCAGCGCTCTGCAGCGGGGGATGTGTGTTACACAGTGATCTAGGACTCAGCAGCGCCGAGGCAGCAGACCAGGCAACAAGCAAACAGTCAGACCGGCCACTGCAAGCACCAATGCCACGCGCCGCACGAGCAAATGCCAGAACGAACTAACACCAGCGCGAAAGCAGACACGCACACACCACGCAGTACCACGCAAGCCACGCGCACACCAAACAGACAGTCAGCACTCGCCGGGCCCACAAGCAGTCGTCGCCTCGACACTAGCAGTCTGCACGGGCGCGACAGCGCGCGCTACGGCCATGTCCTAGGCCGCGAGGCACCGGTCCCAGGAGCCGTAGCCACAGCCAGCCCGGCAGCCCGAGCGGTGTCCGGGGAGGGGCGCAGCGGAGAAACGGCGGACGTGCGCTGGGAGGAGGGAAGAGGGAGGGAGGAGGAGGATCGGGTGCGGGGGGGGGGAGCGACGCAAGCCTATGCGCGATGGCCTGCCAGCGCCGGCAGGCCGTCTGTGGGGACAGGAAGGCCCGGCAGCAGCGCCCGTCCGATCAGTCTAGCACGAAGGGGCGCGGCCGCGCGGGCTTGGCGCGCCAGCGCGCAGCACAATGTTGTGGACAGGTCGCGCATGGCATTGAGCAGGAAAGTACGCTTTGACACCGCGCCGTGTCCCGCAGCTACCTCCGCGACCGTCTGGAGGAAGCGGTACGCGTCCCGTCCAACCCTGCCGTACGTCTCATATACGAGCGGGATGAACTTGGCGGCACCTGTGACGGCGCCATATTTGTCGCGCTTTTGCCGTTCGCCCTTCTCGGCGGTCGCGCCAGCCTCACGTGATGCACCGCGCACATGCGTCCTGGCAAGCGGGCGTGCAGCATGGTGTGCGAGTGTCTGCTTTCGAGCCGACGCTAGTTCGTTCTGGAATTTGCTCATGCGGAGAGTGGCCTTGGTGCTTGCGGTGGCAGGTCTGTCTGTTTGCTTGTTGCCTGGTCTGCTGCCTCGGCGCTGCTGAGTCCTAGATCTAATACTGTGTAGCACAGTACTCTGGCACCTCGCTGTGCGACATGCATATGAATGCATGTCTGCCGCAGTGTTCTTGTCTGGTGAAGGATGTATGGCATCTAGTATAGCCTCTAGGCAAGGGCAGGATTGGTGGATCCTGAGGTGGGCCTTGCACAGTCCTTGCTCCACAGAGCAGGCCTGCACCGAGGCTAGCTCAGGCGTGGGTAAGGCACACTGAGTGAGGCAGACTGGGTGCTGCTAGTGGCAGTCGAGGAGAGAGCCTGTACTGGCAGCATTGTGCTGCGACAGGAGCGGATGAGCACGGGACATGGACGGAGTCAGTGATGTCACGATACGAGCAGGGAACTGGATTGCAATGAGTGCTCGAGTCTGAGATTGGATGGTAAGTGCCTGTGGCATGACTATAGAGTCTGAGATCTAGAGCCATAACAGAAAAACAATCTTCACAGCGGACGGCACAAACAATACGCTAAGCATTAATTCGTTAGCAAGCGATTCAAAGCCGGCCGCAGTGTCATTGCTAGTGCTGGCAGCTGCATGGGGCAGGCGGCTTGATCAGTCTGTTGTGCTTGCCGTTTTTTCCAGGCCATGCAGAATGGCCAGCGCTGCTGCGCGAAGCGGAGCAACGCCTGATGCAGCAGTACTAGATGAAAAAAGCTAGATTCGTCGAAGGATCATTGATAGAACGAAGTGATTTCGGCTCCATGCCAAGCGCGGGCTTGCATCGCGATCGGTGCTGTCTCGCAGCTGCGGCGTATGTGCGCTCGCTTGTGAACATGTCTGCCGACGCAATAGGGGCGCAAAGAGCTTCATCGAGGGTCTGATCCAGCCTGTTGTGTAGACGACCGGTAGGAGGCTTTGGCTGGAACCATGCATCCCAAGCAGTGCTTGGTGCTTCGCTCTAGCACACGCAACACAGCCATTCCATACTAACCAAACAGCAGCAGCAGGGGGTTTTAGCGAGCTTACCAACTTAAAGCGATGGCACGATGGCGCAAGCCTATTACAGGGCGCTGCAGTGGCTGTAGGCACGCCATGGCACAAGCAAAGGCATGCACCCACTGCGCAACCAGCAGACCATGGGCGCTTCGGGTCCCACGGGTATACTTCCCTGTTGCGACGGGGGCAAGAGCAGCCTAATATTAATTGCACAATGATTGAACATATCGCACAGAAGCAGCCGACCAAGCCCCCACATGTCCCAGCTGCAGCAAACGGCTGTCTTGATCATGAGCATGTGCATGTCTGTATTCCATGGCAATCTGCTGCATTTCTTGGATCCTGTACATACAGTTTGGCAAGATGGTGAATTTGTGCATCATATCGTGTCAGGCCTGCAGCTGGTCCCCAAATGACCCAGCCTGCCTAACCATTTTCGTCATAGGAATTCCTTAATTAAGCTACTGCTGCTCACAGTCACACATCAAGAGCATCTAGCGCTGGAGGCGCGGAAACGCCTGTCGATGCCTTTCCCACTGGGATGGACAGATGGATGGGTCGAAAACTTACTTGCGCAGCTGTGCCGTGCGTTAACGTCGTGACGCGCGACATCGGTGCACTTGGAAGTAGCTATAGGTGGAAGTTCAAGATGGAACGCGTCGCGATTGTGCACTAGTACCAAGCTTGTAATGGATCCCACTGCGCATGCCTTGACCCTCGTTTCTGAAGGTAAGTTCATACGCTCAACTTGGCTGTACGGCACGTATGGGGCTCAAGATTGGCATCGCGGTTAGCTAACCAGGACTTCTGCGTCACGAAACTACCCCTTCACGCGCACTATTTCGAGTTAGCGCGACTGCTAGCTAACACTCAGTGGCACACAAAGTGCACATGGCCGTACGCACACGTCCTGAAGCGCTGCATGCGAACAGCATAAATGGGCCAGAGGGATGAGCTGGAACATAACATCCATATGCCTATAAGACATACGCGCGCTCTTGTGATCTTCCGTCCCTTCTAGTACTCAACTTCACCACTAGCTTTAGCTGCAGGCTCACAATATTAATGTCAGAGACAATGAGCACCGTGGCCATTCCGGCCACCTACACCGCCCTTATTGAGGTGTGTATTTCCTTCTGTTACCTAAACTAGGCCATGCTGTGTGCTAGAGCAGCGCCAGGCCCAATCCTGCGGCCCGGGCTGCCAAGCTTAAGTAAGGCTGCATTCTCCCATTCGACAGACAGCACAAATGTTTGAGCTCAGCTACATGCCTAAGCGGGCTATATTTGGGCAGTATGAAATGCCAAATTCGCAGCAGCTGTGTCAAATTCGCTGGGTTTGGACATGAGCATCCGTACGCGTCGCTCCGGATCCTCTAGCTCGTTTCCGCGATTCAGAGCGGATTGCAGTTGTCATTAACAGTGTCAAACGTACTGCGATTTACTGAAGATGTGAGCTGAGGCCAAGGGCACAGTTGTGGTTGAAATGGCACTGCTCACGTCCACGTAGTTACTGCCTTCGAATTCTATTTGCCGCGAGCCGAAGACGCAGCAACCTCGAGCTCTGAAATGCTTGTTTGAAGAACTGCACATGCGCAGACGCGCGCGTATCTTGAGAATGCAGATCTTTATCCTGGTAGAGGTTTGCACGAACCAGCTGTACATGTGCCGTGACAGCGCTAGCATGTCGCGACGCTTCACAACGAGCATTCTGATGGCGCATGTGCGCACACGGGTACCGTAACGTTGCACCGGTTCTGTCAAACCCAAAGCCAGTGAACTGGCCTGGGATCGCGCTTTGGCCATGACAGCGGCCGGCGTGTCCAGTGCCGACTCGCATTCGGTTCGGCGCGGAACCTTGTCCGAGTCATCTGGTATATATGGCGAATCATCTGGTATATATGGCGAATCGAGCGCTGCAACCGCATGCGATGAAATCAGATCCACATACTCCCGGATATGATCATGCAGGTTGAAACGAGTGATATTTGTGGGCTGCCACAACCCATATATTCGTATCTATGCACATGGATATTGCGCCACCGCTGTGAGGCCGTCACAATCCAAGCAGCCACAACCCACAGTGTTATAATGTAATTGCGCCACCACCCCAACTTGAATTGAATGCAGACGCACCACAGAGCATGCTCAGTGTTACCACCACTCCGCGGAAAGAAGACATGGGATCTCAAACAAAAGAACATGCTGTGCAGGGCCGCACTGCACGCGACGACCTGCCTTCCCTCCGGACAGCCCTTACTGACGTGCTGCTCCTGGCAAGAGGGCGCTATCACGATGCCAAGCACGGCACATATGACTGCGAGGGCTTGCGCCTGCTTGACGCAGCCATTACATTTGTGGGTTTTCACGAACCGACTGGCTCCTCGAAGGGCCAGGAAGTTGTGCAGCAGCAGAGGCAGACGCTGCTCAACATGCGACCGATGATGTCGGCCCTTGAGCGCACGTCCACGATGGCGGCGCGCACCCTCCCCACCCATGCATTCTCCACACCTACACAGCTGTGTAAGAACAACGTTAGCCAAACTCTACCTTCCTCTGCGGCTGTATCGCTGATCAGGCCCCTCTGTTGCACATCATGTCCGCACAAGTTGAGTCACAACTCTACAGTAAAGGGGGTTATGGTTTGGTCTGCCGTGCGCTTTGGTTGTCTGAACTTACATTCGAAGGGCTGTATCCACGATGGATGCACTGGCTCCAGGCTGTGAGCTGTGTGTGCCATCGAGTGTCACTGGTGTGCGGCCTGGCCCAAAGGGCACTGATGGCTGACCATACCCCCCCTTTTTGTGTAGTGCAACCTAATTAACGCTGCAGCTACAGCTGCTCTGTTCCACGCATGTCATGCATCCACAGCATGCGTTCATACGGCACTCGAGTCCACAGACATCTGCCTCACCGCCTCCGAAAACATCGCAGAAGCCAGCGACATGTGCTGTGACACGTGCTGTGACGGCCCACATGCATGCAGGACGGTGCATCGGCTGCGACCACCCCCACGATGGCGACCATGGCGGGCGTCTCGTGCCCGTCCCTCCTGGAGCTCGACTCTACATCAACCTCCGCGTCGGTCTCCCCGATGAAGTCGCCCGCAAGGGGCGGCCTCGCCATGGCAGGGCGACTGGCCGACTTGCTGGGTGGTGCGCCCACGCTTGGCAACGCGCCCACTCTTGGCGACGCGCCCACGGTTGGCAACGCGGTCCTGCCAGCCTGCGGCAGCACGGCGGCCATTGCGCCGACCATGACGGCCCCCAGCATGGCGCCTCCCGCCCCTGACTTCTCGGAGGCTGTCCCGAAGGCCCCCGCGGAGGGGGCGTCCACTCAACCCTCGCCAGTGGTGCGTGCTTTTGCTGGTAGTTCCACGTGGCCCTCATAGCCACGATCTCGTCTCTGTCACTGTTCGTGCGAGGTGCATGCTGTGCTGCCCCTGCACCACAGCGTAAATGTGCTCACCAGTCTGCGCGGCAGCGGCTAGCATGACACTGTGTTTGTTTCACCGTGTCAGCATGACACGCTGAAATAGGATTCACTGGTGAGGGTCGGCAGTGTGCACAACGATGCCTGTGCCAACTGCAATCGCCTGCGGTTTGAACACTCCAGACACACGACAACGGGTGTGCATGCCATGTACGATGATCTGCATCCCATGCATACACAGTGTATTACACAGTGGGTGTGATTGTGTCGGCTGTGTCGGTTCGTTGTGGCTGTTCACCTGAGACACTTTTGCTTGTTGCTGTTGTCTGCTTTCGGGGGTTTTGGCCGTCTGCTTTCCTGCTGTTACCCTCGCTGCCGGGCGATTGCGTTCATTTCCGTGTAACACCGTGTATTGCACACTATGGCATCGTCGCGCGGCCACATGTAGGGCAGCATTGAGCCAATGCCTTCGACCGACATCAAGCAGGAGGACGAGAATATCAACCATGCCGTGGATGAGGTCTACGACTTGCTTGCTAGCGAGGCTGCCTTCGCGCTGCAGGAGGAGGAGCAACAGGCGCAGTCTGTGGCTATGGCAGAACCTGTGGCTGAAGGCGTTACCGCACCTGCCGCACTGGTGGCGGCCGCCTCTGATGAAACCAATTGGAACACACCAAAAGTTGACGAGGCGATATCTGCGCTTGTGCAGCGAGCGATCCGCAATGTCATAGACGAACTCGTGCGCTGCCTGCTGTGCGCTGCCTGCTGTGATCTCCCGCTTGGTGTACACGATTTGATTGAATCACGACCACCCATGGCCTGCAGTCACCCATGGCCACCTTGAAAGCTGTGGGTGGACTTCAAGTTGTGATGCAACCTAGTGTGGCTGTCGCCTGAGCTGTGCAGTGACGCGCGCTGCCAGCGGGCGCATGCGATAGCTGTCGGTTAGAATCAGTGGCGTGGTGTTCATGATCAGAAGGTCGCCTGTCCCATCATGCATGCACACGTAAGCTATGCCTCGACGCACACTGTGCATGTCCCGGCGACGGTCATGCAGGCAGCTGTGGTGTGTCTGTGCTCGCTGTTGCTGTGTCTGCCGTGACTGGTGCATGCGTGGGTATGACCACATGCTGTACATGCATCATTAACCAGACGTAGGGTGTGGCTATCAGCTGACACGCTCTGATACCGTACGCATGCAGGAGCGCGGCCCACCTGTGGCGACACCTGTGATCTCGGATGTCCCGGCTGACGACGCAGCGCCTCTGCAGCCCGAAGGTGACGGCCTAAACGCCCAACAGGCAGCTTCAGAGGTTGGCGTGAAGGCTGACCTCGGCACCTCTTTATGCGCAGTCAAAGGCAGAGAAACAGAAGCAGTTGCGGCTGTCCAGGAGTTGGTGGCGGCAGCCATGAAGGCCGTTGTCGATGCACACGTGCGCTGCGCCGCTTGCAACACAATTCCGTGCCTCCTGCAAACATAAAACTCATACTCAAGATGCTCTGTGTTGACTACTGCATGACTGTATCCGTCCTGACCTGTCGTGTCTGTCTGTTTCAAACATGCCAGGCTCTAGGGCGCGCTCAACGTTAACGCCGGGCGGTGCCACGTAATTACTGTCACAGCGCACTGATACCTCCAATACTCATGCCTCACGCTTTGTAATTAGAATTTTATAAACGCAGCGATTGCCTCGCTTTGTATGCATATGGTGCATACAAAGCAAGGCAATCGCTGCATACCCATGCGTGCATATGGTGCACGCATGGGTATGATCAAATGCTGCACAGGCATGACCAGATGCAGGTTGCGGCTAAGAGCGGCCAGGCTCTTAATGGCGTATGCATGCAGGAACGCGGCCCAGCGGTACCTGTAGCCACAGCTGTAGAGTCATTTTTCCAGGCTGACAGCGCTACCGCACCGCTGCCTGAAGGCAATGGCCTGCAGACCCATGAGGATGCCTTAGACGCGGATCCGGCAGGAGCACTTGCGCCTGTGCGGGCGTTGGTTGCAGCTGCCATCAAGGCCGTTGTCGAAGCACACGTGCGCTACGCCGCTCGCAGCACAGTCGCTTTCTGCACATATGAACGTCATACTACAGATCCTCTGTGCTACCTGATGCATCACTGCCTCCGTGCTGCGTTTGCAGTGTGTTTGCCGGTCGTGTGTATCTGCTTGAAACGTGAGCGCGGCGGCCGGCCGGTGCCACACGGTCACGCGGCGCTGATGCCTCATGAAAGCCCCACTCTGTGTGATTCAATTACTCCGTACAGTATCGGTTGCAACTGCCCGACCATGATAGCTGCCACTTGTGGACACAGTCATGCCTTCCAACATGCATGCACGTGCACAAGTACAGGAGCGCGCTCATCGTTCGCATGATGCACTCCACACGTGTACGGCTGCAAGCAGCTGCACAGGCACGCCATCGTGGCCGGCTGACGCAACTGAGAGTGTGCAGCACGGCAGCGGAGCAGGAGCGGTTGCCGTGCAAGACACGGCGCTGCGCACTCCTGTGCCTGCTGATGGCGGCAGGAGTGAAGAGGCCGCAGTGTTGTTGATTGGCGCACCTCAGGCTGCCGTGGTGGGCCGGGAGCCCGGTACTGTGAATATTCATCCAAAAGTACGAGAGCTCGTACAGAGGGCACTCAACACCGTCATCAACGCCAATGTGCGCTCCTGCTTGCATGTGTTGCATTGTTGCAACATCCTCCTTGTTGTCATCAGTGTCTTTGTTGTGTTGTGCACTGTGACCTCTCGCCCATGTCCTGCAGAAATTTGACCGTCTGTACCTGTGCCGTGCAGCATGCTTGGCCTGCTGGGTGCGTGCTGTGGGTGTCCACCGGTGTCAGCGTTCGGACTGCCTGTGCATAGCTTGTACATGCGGGATAGCTATAGGGCTCATTACAAACTGTCCCTGCCATTTTGTGCTTGGCTCGGTTACACGCGACACACTTATGCCGAGCATTCGCGGCACTTTGCCTGCGTATCCGCAGCGCGGGTGTATGCGCGTTGGCCACTTTCTGCTGTAAACGGTGCACGCACAGTGGTGACGGCATGCTGTGCATGATCAGCTGCATGATGGTTCCAGCGGCGGACGGGGGCTGACAGCACCGCATGCATACAGGGGGCCAGCAAAGCTGCTGCGTCGGACTCAATACCGGCGGCAGAGGGCACGGGTGCGCTGCCTACTGCGGCCGGCCAGCAGGCTGAGCAGGAGGTGCTGGAGGACGGCGCACCGGGCCTAGTGACGGCCCAATCCAGCGCTGACGTTGCCGCCAACGAGCTTATGCATGGAGAGCCGGATCGACAGACTGATCCCCTCACGGCTGTACACGTGCAACGGCTGGTGGCGGCAGCCATCAAGCGGGTGATCGATGCCCACGTGCGCTCCGTCGCTCCCCATGCAACAGCCTGCCTTCTGCATCACTGCACAACATACGGTGGATGCTCTATGCATGTCTGCTGTGCGTGTGCCGCGCCACCCACGCCACAATTTACCTCACCGACTGCCAGTGCGACACAGCGTGCCACAATGTCTTAGCCTGCAGCGTGGTGTTCTCAAACGCTCTTATGCTGGTATGTGCAGGTCTGGGTTGCCTCTCGGCACAGCGATGACAGCCACCGGCTGACAGCGGCACATGCATGCAGGATGTTTGTTTGGCGCGAGTGCTCCCTGCTCCTGCGGTGGCTGGACACGTGGAACCTGTGGCGGAGGAGCAGCCGGAAGTTGCAAACAACACCTCCCAGCCGGGCGTACGCGTCGCCAACACTGGCTTTCAGGAGAGCCGCTCGTGGGTTGATTTGTTCAAGAATCCCAGAGAACCTGTCCAGGTTGTCGGCGACGATGGCGAGAACGAGTCACCATCGCCACTGCATGTGCCGCTCCCTGTGGCCAAAGACAGGCCTGCACAGCAGGCGCAAGTGTCGGTGTGCTGCGCCTTTCAGCCGTTCTGCCACTGCCAGGATCCCTGCCTGGGTGAAGGCTAGTGGGACCGCATATAAATCAGTGCACTGATTTACTGCTGTGTGATCTCAGTGCTACTATAGCAGCACCGCAATATCAGCACCGGCTATAGCAGCACCGCTATAGCAGCACCGCTATAGCAGCACCGCTATAGCAGCACCGCAATATCAGCACCGCTATAGCAGCACCGCAATATCAGCACCGCTATAGCAGCACCGCTACATCAGCACCGCAAACCCCGCTGCGCTGTCAGCGCGCTGCTTGATCACCGCTGTACACATCTGCTTGTTCGCGCCAGTGTGCACTGTACTCAGCACTGCGGATTGGACTGCGCATGGGCATCAACAGTACTAGATACAAGTGCGCGTGTGCAGGATCCGATTCGTGATGCCGACGAAGGGGGAGGACCTTGGACACTCGTGGTCCGCAAGCGACGTGGCCGACAGGCCGTAAACACCTCACAGCCGGCGGCTGTGAGCTTTCAGGGTGGTGAGTCCGCTGCTGCCACCGCCCGCCGACTAGTACTGGCGACCTCGTGGGTGAAGGGCGCCGTGCGCGCAAACCGATTCGCGCTCCTCCAGGACATCACATTGGAGGACGATGAAAGCCTTGCAGAGGTGCGAGCAAACGCTATGCATTGTTGCACTGCGTGCATGCAATTTGGCGTGCCTCGGTGCATATGAGGCATGTTGTGCACCTCACGACACTGTGAATGTGTTCGTGCCAAGGCAATTGTGCGATCGGTTTTGTCCTTGCAATTGCCATAGCTGGATTCACTGAGAACCGTTGCACCCAGCTGTGCGCTGCTGTTGCTGTACGCAGTACTGCAGCGTGCATGCATGCATTGCGCCTGCTGTCTTCACCATGGTTCACTGAATAACCTGTCACATTCGGCATATGCATGAGTCACACACATCGCTCCGCCCATGGGCGCCCACCTAGGCCTCGTGGATTGATGCCTTCCTGTGCCTCCTATGTGCACAGACGCACCATAGCAATCATGCATAGAACCACATCATGACATCACATAGTCCGGACGGCCAGTTCATCGGAGTACATGCGCCAAGACCCCCAAGAACAACTGATTGAATTTGCAGGCTGAATCAGATGACCCGGGCGGACAGTGGACGGTCGTCCGCAGGCTGCGGGGCCGCACCATGGCAAAGGCTGTGGCGCAGGTGGCGGCCACAACGCCAGCACCACCGGCTGAGGGTGCACCTGTATCATACGCTGCTGTGGCTGGCGCGGGTGGGCAGACAGCATCAGCGGGCAAGCCACAGGCAGAGCAGGCCCATAGCCTGCAGTGGCAACATGCTAGACATACAACAACAACATTATCGGCTATGCATGCCGTGAAGCCGCAGGCATCGCCAGCCTGTGCCTCAGGCGTGGGGACCGACCTGGCTGCCTCTGTGGAGTGGGCACTGGCGGGTGCCGTCGTCCGGCAGAACCGCTTCGCCGCCCTCGCGGCCCTTGGCGACGCCTGAAGCGTGTGTCAGCTGAATTATTCAATTATGCAACGTTGATTGGATAGGCCATGATTTCGTGGATCATTGTTGCATGCATATGCCTGCTAGCCTGTTTGTTTCACGAGCTGGTGGAGCATGATGCTGTAAGGTTTGTCAGCTCATGTTGACGTGCATTTGGCTGAGCAGTCAATACAGATACATTATTAGATCCTTGGGGGTCTTGCTGACTTGTTTGACTGCTCTATCAACCTTGACGAGAGGCTGCCAGTGGCAGGAGCCGCACAGGTGCCACTTTGTTGCACAGTGATAGATCTAGGACCCAGCAGCGCCGAGGCAACAGACCAGGCAACACCCAAACAGACAGACAGGCCACCGCAAGCGCCAAGGCCACTCTCCGCACGAGCAAATGCCAGAACGAACTAGCGCCGGCACGGAAGCCACTGTGCAATGCACTTATGGGCGGCCATATGCGCCTTGTATGCACTGTGAACTGCCATTGGCAGCATAGAAGTCGGAGGTGCGCAGCGCATGTTAGCACTTGGTTCTTCAGGTGGAGGTCAGTGCGCGTCTCGAAGGAACGGGCACCCATGCTACAAAGCAAGCAACTAGTACGTGGTAGCGTACGTGGTGGCTATGAGGCATGTTAACCTGCAACGACACAGTCCAACACGAGCCTCGACACGTCAATACACACCCTCGAGCCTCCAGTCAACTGTTTTTCTGTGGCTGGTTGTGGCAAAGACAGGCCCATGCCGTTGTTGCGGAACAGTCATACATGTGCGCAGCCCCCCAGTGGTGCCGAGCGAAAACCAACGAATATGTGCTGAGACTTGGTGGATAAACAGTCTCTTCAGCAAAAGACGACATAGAAGCAGCACCGTGTTTGGCACCAAACGTTTCAGCGGACCGATGCTGCATCTCCGTGATGTGCTTGCTCTGAAGACACGGGCTAGGCATGCAGGCAGCTATGCCAGGCCTGGCATGGCTGTATGGCTCCGGAGGAGACAGATGCTGCAGCAACCATCAATATGCACAGGTTTCCGAGCCACAATGCACCGCCTCAACCGCACACCAACGCACACCAAGACCGCGCCAACCACGCCAAAGCCCTGAACTCCGATCGGCCACACCACGCACATCCGTCCGCCAGCGCACAGCCGCTTTCACCCCCAGCCCGCGCACCCAACCCCTCCCACGAACAACGACACCAGCTCCGCTGCACACAGCCCCATCAGAAATTTCTCATGCCAGCCCCAACATGAATGCGAGTCCGGGGGCATCAGTCATGATGCAACTGTAACGCCCTTGGTTTGTGGCAACACGTCGGCAGCCTTTGCTAAAGAACGCGGAACGTCCCTGTGATGGCGGCGCAGCAGGTGCAGCAGAACAATGCGCACAAACATTGAGGCTCCGCACAGCATGCAGGATCGGGCGGCCATGCATTGTTGGCGACCATGCATTGTTTCTAACCGGTGACGTCAATTTCTTGCATACATACAGCCTCACAAATGAAGGTGCGCAGTTTGTGCCAGGTGATCGCCTGGCCGGCTTGCATCTGCTGGGTAGCATGTGAGTCTAGAATCTAGTTGTACGTTCGCTTGGTGCACTGGATCGGAGCCCCTCGATGTAACTGTACATACGCCTCACAAATGAAAAAGCAGACTGCTCAAGTCACAAATGAGGTGACAACGACCACAGCGCTGTCCGCGCCTCACGGCAGCTTGCCAACCTTCCACAGCCAGTGTGATGTAAATGCACATGGCACAGCCTCACACCATAGCCACCAGTCCTGGTCCCCGCTCCAACGCGTCAAACAGACTCAACATGTTTCTGTGACTCTGGCCATGCCACAGTTCGGTGTGCTGTACCGCACTTCAAACAAACAACTACCACACTGCGTACCAAAGCATGGAACATGCGGCGCTACACTGTACACGTAGGACCAGCAGCAACGTTAACCCTGCAACCTGTACCACATCCTGACTACGATCGACAGTAGTTGTCTCCCCTCATATGCCTAATTGCATACCACGCCCCCCGCCCGCTCACTCCGAGTCAGACTAGGCACTCCCCAGCGCCACCACCGGCATGCGGCCAGGCAAAAACACCGTCTGTGCGTCAAGCCCCGGGCTCGCCCGCTGCAGCCGCCGCAGCACGCCCACCCCTGCCTCACAGCACGCCGCCATCGAAATCCAAATCCACACCCCCAGCTCCCGCAGCTCGAGCAGCACACACAGCACGGGCTCCAGCGCGCGCAGCAGCTCCCACGACTCCATCGACCCGTCCAGGCTCAGCACCTGAAGCCGCTGAAGCGCGCGGGGCGTCTGCTGCCTTCCCGCAGCCCCACCACCCGCACCCTCTGCGACATGCTCCCCTTTGCTGTCCTCCCCGCACTCACTGCCGTCACTGCCGTCGGACCTCCCCTGCGCGGCCGCCGCCTTGTACCACGAGCTGTCGCGAAGGCCGAGCACTTCGTGCAGGCACTCAAACATCAGATCGCACGCGCTCAGGGGTTCCGCGCCGATGAGCACAACCTGAGCAAGCACGCAGATGCAGCTGCGTGCCTTAGCGTCGACAACGCAACCCCTGAGGTCGAGGTGCGTGAGGTGCGGCATGTGCACGAGCGCGGGCATGAGCGCGCGCATCGCGCTGTCTTCCATGTCGGACTGCCAGAGGTCCAGCACGCGCAGCGCGTACTGCAGTGCCGCAACCCCCTGCTCGCTACCACCGCCGCAGCCGCCATTGGTGGCGCGCTGCGTGCCACGACCCGGCTCATCGGGCACGCGGACGCTGGGTCGACCCTGGCGTTCTCGCGGACGCACTTCCGCGGCCGCGCCTGCCGCTCCTCCTCCACGCTGCGCGTGATGCCGCAGCGCATGTCGCCGCAGAAGGCCTTGCCGAACTCGGCCATTGCCGCCGGCTCGACCGCCTCATGGCGGAAGCGGAGCGTGCGCAGCGTGGATAGCGCGGCGACTGCGTGGCCCCAGGCCTGCATCGCGACGACTCAGACGACGAGAGGCGCGCGGAGGCTGCAAGGCCGCGCGCGGTCGTGCTGGCTTGTGCCGGAGGCGAAGCTCATTGGGCTTGTGAGGCGAAGCTCAGTGAGCTTGTGAGGCGAAGCTCAGTGGGCTTGTGAGGCGAAGCTCAGTGTGTGCAGGGCAGGGATGGTCGAGACGCCGGCCATCAGCTCCTGGAAGAGCTTGATGCCCGCGAGGTCGTCCTCCACGGCCACAGGCAGCACAAGCTCCTGCATGCATGCGTTGCCGTCGGCTGTGGTGTCACGAGTGCATGTGGTGTGTCAGCAACGACCTCCTCAACGCACAGCTTGGTGTCTCGCATTCGTGACACGGCTCTCTTGTTGCAGGACTGGAGCAACGCTGGAACCATGATCTCAACCACACCTGTGCTGTGAGTTTTGAATACGGACAAGCCTGGCACTGGGTGTAGTCAAGGGTTTGATGTGCTGTGTTGACAGGGGCTGAAATGCATGGACGGCATGCACGAGGGCATAGAAACTAAGAAATGAGTCGGCAGGCGTGCGAAGCCGCGGCGCTTGAGGAGGTGAACTGCCGCACGGTGGCAATGGACGTGGGCAAGCTGTCATGCATGCAACATATGTGGTCTCGTGGTCCCTCCCCGGGAGGGATCAGGAGCAGCGTCACAGCGCGCTCTAGCCAGCGCAGCAGGGCGCCCCTGGAGCGTCTTGCTGGCAAACACGGCAGCAGGCAACTGCACTCGCAACGAGAGGACACAGGGCGCACCTGCAGCGCTGTGTGCTGCGTGCCGAGGAAGCGCGCCATGCTGGCGTCCGGCAGCCGCAGCGGTGTCCGCGCGAGGTCGAGGTGAGTCAGAGCGGTCAGCCCCGCGATGGCCTGCGCCAGCGGCTTTGCACCAAAGTGGGCAGCGTCTGGCGGTGTTCAGGCTGCACAGCACAAGCCGCCGCAGCTGCGGAAGCCCCCGCAGCAGCTCCCCCAGCCGGTCAAGGTTGACGCCGTCCACAATGCAGCTGAGCTCCAGCTGCGTGAGCTGCGTGATAGGTGCTGCCACATGGAGTGCGCAATGCAGGACACACACGGCATCATGCATCGCCGCCGCCACCTGCAGCGCCTGCAGCCGGCTCACGCTGCCGACCGCCGCCATGAACGCCGTAAAGTGGCTATCGGTGACGCTCATTAAGCTGCCTTCGCCCGCATCGTGCCACTCGACGTGGTCCAGCGCCAGGTGGCGCAGGTCCGGCAGAACCGCAAGGCACTCGGCCAGCCGCGCCGCCGCGACGTTTGTGTTCGCGAGGCAGAGCTCCAGCAGCCCCGAGAGCCGCCGCAGCGCGCAGCACAGCACCGCGGTGCGCGGGCACCAGCCGGTGAGCCACCTCCCACTGGCGTGGTGTGCATGCTGCGGAGGTCGGGCAGCACGCAGCACGCGCGGAGAAGATCTGCCGCTCCGTCAGGCTGCGTGACTTCGTCAAAGCCGAGGTGCGTGATGTGGCACAGCGTGGGCAGCACGGAGCGCAGCAGCTGCACCTGCGATGCGCGGTGCAGGCGCATGTGCAGGTTGCGCTTGGCGTCGATACATGGGGCGCATGCACGGGCGTATGAGTGGAGGTCGGGCGCGAGGAGGGTAATCACGTTCGCGAAGCTGACTTGTTGGCAAGGCTGTGGTTGGTTGGCGGTGTTGAGGGCGGGGCGGAGAAGGGCGATGACCAGGTCTGGTGTGAGAGAGCTGAGCGCCTGCATGCATGCGCACTCGTTGGGTGTGGTGTTGCACGGAGATGAACGCAATAGCCCGGCAGCGAGGACAACAGCAGGAAAGTAGACGGCCAAAACCCCCCAAAGCAGACAACAGCAACAGGAAACAACTGTCTCAGGTGAAAGGCCACAACGAACCGACACAGCCGACACAACCACACCCACGCACCCACACGCATGCGCACTCCCGCACCCCACCACCACGGCACCCGCGCCACAACCGCACACAGCGACCACCCTCCAAACTGCGCACTACCGCCCAACCCAGCAAAACGGGTCACCACTGAACCCCCAATAGCAGCACCCCCACTTCATCCGGCCCCACTCGAGCACTCCATCACGGGCCCCCCGCACATGAGAGCCCGGGGGATCACGCCCCCCACTGTGCAGGGCGTACCAGCCCTCCCCCTCCTGCCGCCCGGCAGGGGCCTGAGGGTGGGGCGGGAAGGGCACTGGCGGCGCCGCATCGCTCTCCCCGCGGCAGCTAATGGGAAGGCAGGGCGGGCCAGCACGACCAGACGCGGGGCCGGCCTGCGCCGCTGCAACCGCGGCACCCGGTCCATCAAGGCGGCCAGCGGCCGCCTATTGCACGTCCGATGGGACAGCGTGCCCAGGCACCACCGCCCGGCCCGCCAGCCGCATGCGCAGCGGAGCCGCAGCGAGGACCTGGTGCGTCACACCACGGCACAGAGTGGTGGAGAGTTCGCACATGGCATTCTGCAAGAACGCTCGCCTGGACACGGCCCCCGAAGCCGCAGCGAAGTCAGCGATCTTAAGTCAGCGATCCTAGATCTTGGGTGTGATGTATATGCATGTACAAGACTCGCCTCCCCCTTCGGGGGGTGTGCTGACCGCCGTGCAGTGGCACGGGCATGACCATGCGGCAGTCCATGCTCGCGGGAACGTAGCGTCAGCACGCAATGCATGATGTGCATGAAACGTTGGGCAACACATGTACAAAATCTTCCGAGGTGTCCCGCGCGCGGGCCGGATATCATGAGCAGAGGTGGCGCTGACGTGTACTTGTTGAACACAACAGTGCGCGCGCAGCGTCCTTGACACATGCATATGTAGAGTCGACTCGGAACAACACGGAAACACATAAAATCTAGTGGGTCGTAAGCTGTGATGCCTAGCCGCTCATTAAGGTCCGCGCGCGACGTGCGTGCACTCCCGTGTTGGAGAAGTCGGAGAGGAGACGGCAGCATGCCGTAGCACCCAAAAGAAAAACACACGCCCACACACAGAAAGATGTAAAGAAGGACATGGAACAGAAGGCACTGATCTCGAAGGTTCGAGAGGATATGCGACAGACACATACATACATAGAGTAGAAAGTGTGCAGGGATCGTACAAGGTGGTGCCGGTTGTGCACGAGACATATGGCAGACTAGGGTCGCATGCCATGCAGTACCTCAACACGCTGGCAGTGTCGTTGGTTGGGCCGTTCAACAAGAGAGTAAAGGCTCGCTGGATTGAGAACTCCTTGCGGGAGTTCAGTGCGGCGACAGTGAAAGGAAACGGGTTTGTGATCAGAAAGATCATGTCCAGGGTAGCACGGCTCACGGGTGCGCAGTTCGTGCCAGGTGATCGCCTGGCCGGCTCGCATCTGCTGGGTAGCATGTGAGTCTAGACTCTAGTTGTACGTTCGCTTGGTGCACTGGATCGGAGCACCTCGATGTAACAGTACATAGAGTAGATACACGCGCCAGATGATCGCCTGGCCGGCTCGCATCTGCTGGGTAGCACGTGAGGCTAGAATCTAGTTGTACATTCGCCTGGTGCGCTGGCTCGGAGCCCCTCGATGAACAAATCTGTGGTCACGAACACGCCTTGTACATCCTATTTTGCAACGGTCCTGCAACACCGCCCGCACATGACCCCCGATTAATTATGGGACAAACACGTACATTTCCAAGACTTGATCTTTGTTCCGGGGAATTGTGGTGATCCGCGCTGGTGTGCTGTTGCACCTGCCTGTTTGCTTTATGCAAGCGCCCGTCGCGCCAATGGCGCTCTTTCGTGTCCATTACCTGCTCAGGTTGTAGCTTAATCTACATTGAACTTGAGTGAACGGTTTGCAGCTCCTTGCTTGCTGAAAGTGTGGCGAATACGCGCGCAGTGTACTGGGCATCGTGGCGGGGACCTGTCGGCCGCTCCGTCGCAAGCAGCGGCACACAGACGCCGAAATTGGGTACATTAGTATAAGTTTATCTTTTCAGACCTCGCCGTGTTTGCCACGTGCAATTGGTCACGGAGATCAGTGTCTAGATGGCACTGCATTGCTGGAGCTCCCATTTGGTGGTGTTGGCCACGATCACAGCCCACTAATGCCGCACAAATCCCGTAGTACAATAACATGTATATTATAGGTGGATGTCTCGATGATATGCGTGGCCTAGTTGCGACAGGTGTGTGTTCTGTCAAGTGCACAATCATGTTCCATCTGATGTGACAGTTCGGTAGTAAATCGGCTACAACAGTTGTAGCCAGCCTGAAATAGCAGACTTGTGATGCTGTACACACAATGGACCCTCACACAGGACATCCTATCAGCCGTTCTTATGGCTCTGCACCCTAACCCCTCCCTGGCAACTGCTGTGCCAGTTCTTGTCCCAGCATCTCATATTCAGTAAGCCGTCCCATCTTGTAACGAGCGTACGAATGGCGAATCACCTGAACTACTGTGAAGTGACTCCAGTTGTCCCGCGGCACACCACCTCCGGGCAATCGCTTGAACTGTGCTTTAGAATCCTTGTTGCCTGCTTCATTGAGCATACTCGACGTATTGACAGGCGCAAATCCCAACTTCATCAGCATGTCCACCTCGTGTAGAATATGTACAAGCAACATGTGATCATAAGCTTTGAGTCTGTATGGCATGGCTGGGGAGCTGATTGCTTAAACGAAGCCAGAGCAGCTTTGTACTGTTTGATGCTGTATGCAAGCTCCACCCGATTGAGCTTGCTTGTGGGGTGGTGTTACACGGAGATGAACGCAACAGCCCGGCAGCGAGGGCAACAGAAGGAAAGTAGACGGCCAAAACCCCCGAAAGTAGACAGCAGCAAAAAGCAATCACTCTCCCAAGCGAAAAAGCCACAACGAACCGACACAGCCGACACAACCACACCCACGCACCCACACGCATGCGCACTCCCGCACCCCTCCACTACGACACCCGCGCCACAACCGCACACAGCAACAACCACCACCGCACTACTGCCCACCCCAGCCTAACCAACCACCACCGACCCCCCAACAGCAGCACCCCCACTCCATCCTGCCCCACTGGAGCATTCCATCACGGGCCCCCGCACATGAGAGCCCGGGGGCGCACGCCCCCCACAGTGCAAGGCGTACCAGCCCTCCACCTCCGGCCGCCCGGCAGGGGCCTCAGGGCGGGGCGCGAAGGGCACTGGCGGCGCCTCATCACCCCCCCCACGGTGGCTCGCGGGAAGGCAGGGCGGGCCAGCACGACCAGACGCGGGGCCGGTGTAGCTGGCTTGCGGGGTGGTGTAGCTGCTTGTGGCAGCTGGCCAGAGCTGCAGACAACGAGCGCAGGTCCCGTATGAGACAGTCAAAGGCACGAATACTTTCAGTTTGGCCAGAGGTTCCTGTATCGCATCCCACAGCTTTTCATGGTTCTGCAGCAGCTTCACCACGTGTGACCCGTGATATTTGGTCAGTGGACGATCCATTCCTAGGACTGCTTGACAACAAGCTCAAAGTTGAAGCCCAGACGGAGCCATGCCACTGACTGGATGGAGCCAGAAGCTGGACGTGGCCAATCGTCTAGTGGATACTTCTCCATGTCGCGGGGGTTTCCGTTGGGTGTGAGGATGTAGTGGAGAATGTTGCGGGCGAGCTCAAACAATGCATTTCCCTGATTTATGATCAGGTGCAGCATTTCTGTGCGCATGTCTAGTGAACTCGACCAGGTCCTGCGCTTCAAGCAGGCATCTCAAACCTATACAGATTCAATGCAGTAGAGAGCAAACAGTGATGCAGACCTCTGACCTTGACGCTGGCGCACTGAACTCCTTCGCAAATACCAGTGATGAAATGAGACGATTGAGTCAGCCTGGTGCTCCCTTTGCTTTCGGCTGTGCCATAGCATCATGGAGCTCGAGGACGGTCGCTGCGGCTGGCGCCTCCAGCTTCTTCGCTCTCTTTGCATGTGATGACTGAGTGATTCTAGGTCAATAAGAATGACCATGCCATGTTTTGGTGGACATGCACTTAGATTGTGTGTTACACGGAGATGAACGCAACAGCCCGGCAGCGAGGGCAACAGAAGGAAAGTAGACGGCCAAAACCCCCGAAAGTAGACAGCAGCAAAAAGCAATCACTCTCCCAGGCGACAAGTCACAACGAACCGACACAGCCGACACAACCACACCCACGCACCCACACGCATGCGCACTCCCGCACCCCTCCACTACGGCACCCGCGCCACAACCGCAGATAGCAACAACCACCACCGCACTACTGCCCACCCCAGCAAAACCAGCCACCACCGACCCCCCAACAGCAGCACCCCCACTCCATCCTGCCCCACTGGAGCATTCCATCACGGGCCCCCCGCACATGAGAGCCCGGGGGCGCACGCCCCCCACAGTGCAAGGCGTACCGACCCTCCCCCTCCGGCCGCCCGGCAGGGGCCTCAGGGCGGGGCGCGAAGGGCACTGGCGGCGCCGCATCACTCCCCCCACGGTGGCTCGCGGGAAGGCAGGGCGGGCCAGCACGACCAGATGCGGGGCCGGCCTGCGCTGCCGCAGCCGCGGCACCCGGTCCAGCAAGGCGGCCAGCGGCCGCCTATAGCACGTCCGACGGGACATCGTGGCCAGGCACCACCACCCGGCCCGCCAGCCGCATACGCAGCGGAGCCGCAGCGAGGACCTGGCGCGTCACACCACGGCACAGAGTGGTGGAGAGTTCGCACATGTGTTGGGTGTTACACGGAGATCAAAGCAAGAGCCGTGTGCTTAAGTGAAAGTATGCAGGAACGACTTGTGATGACGCAGCTGCTTGCCTTAGCATACAGTGACATTTCCGTGAAGACATATATAAAACAGATTCGCCAGTTCATGGCATTCTGTGAGAAGCTGCAGCTGCCTCCACAGAGTGATGCGTCTGCAGCATGCTGGATTCTCCATGCATCAGAGGTGCTGCACCTGAAGAAGGCTACAGTCTCAACCAAGCTGGCCGCTTACAAGTGGGCCCACGCGTCTCTGTGGGGCTTGGGGCCCGCACGGATGGAGGTGGGTTCCACGCTGTACTTGACGCAACGCGCGATCGGTCGCCGTGCTGAGGACAAGGAGCCCAAGCTGGCTGTGGGGAGGGATCGCCTGAAGCGGATTCTGACCAGTCAAGGAGGGGGAGAGTCAGATCCCAATGTGCATGAGCTTCATGCATGGTGGTCGCTGGCATATGCCGCTTTTCTGCGATGTTCAGAGGAGGCTGTGCTGTCATGGGAGGACGTGGGGTTTGAGACGGAGGAGGATGGCATGGCGGCTGTCACCATGAAGCTGGCTGTGTCCGGACGCCAGATCTTCAAAAATCATTCTGAGACCATTTCATTCCATATCAGGGCTAGGCCTGGCGCGGTGTGCGCAGTCTCACTGTTGAAGCGTTGGTGCTGCTTATGCGGACGTCCAGCTACTGGTAGGATTTTCCATAGGTCGATAGAAGATGTCCGACGGGTTATTCAGAGTCGGGCCAGTTCAGTCCTAGGTGGCAGTCCTTCGCAATACGGCTTGCATTTGCTGCGAGCTGGTGCAGCGACGGATGCAGATGGGGATGGTGTGGCGCTGAGTGCGATCAAGTTCAGGGGCCGATGGAAATCAGCTACTGTGCTGCAGTATATGCGGGCTGGAGAGCAGATGGCAGCAGAGCTGGGTCTCCCACGGGCAGGTGGGTGCGCGGTGCGTGTTCTCTAGCGTCCTCCAGTACATTATGCTTACGTCTCAGCGGTTCAGGCAGTAGTGGAGCTCCTCAAGGGGTGGAGCCTCTGGGCTCCACGTGCCTCCGGGCGCCGATGTTTGCTCAACACCGCCGTCGTATGACCATAAGGTGGATTACGTGGAATGTAATCGCACTTATGGTGGGAGTGGCGACGGTGGACCGAAGGACTCTGGCCTTCGGTGTCTACAGGCGTCTGCAGCACTGCTGCGGACTGGGAGCTGTGCAGAGATTGGATGTTTTTAGGCTGGTGCGAGCAGCAGCTCGCCACGCAGAGTGGGTGTTCGCTGCTAGTGCTAGCAGCTTTTAGCTAAGATCCCGCCCGCCCGGGCCCATGCTGTTGTGCAGGTGTAGATGATCCAGAGGATTCCAAGTCTCCGCGAGGTTTCTCCGCGTGTGGGTGGCTGGAGCGTACTTCCTGCGATCCTTCCCATCGGATCGGGCCCATGGCCTCGGATCGGGCCCATGGCCTCTCTCTCAGCGGTTCTAGGCAGTAGTGGAGCTCCTCAAGGGGTGGAGCCTCTGGGCTCCACGTGCCTCCCGGCACCGGTGTTTGCTCAACACCGCCGTCGTATGACCATAAGGTTCATTGCCTGAGCAAAATCGTTGAAGCCAACATCTAGATAAGCGTCGGGATTGGCCTCGCTGACCAGTCGCACCGACTGCATACAGTATGGCTGCACCGCACCACATGCACTAAAGAGGGTGGCTTTCATGCTCCGGGCCAGCGGCACACTTTTAAGAGCAGCAGTCCACTGGAACGGTGTGGCTGAGCCAGCTCTGCAGCAGGGACGACTGGGGCGTCAATGCACGCAGCCGTAGAGTTGTTACGCAGCGGTGATTCACAACAGACGCTGAACGTAAAGCTCGTGACTGCTCTCCATCACTTGTAAACATATGATCTCAGCCACACCGCGATTGTACCTCAGCGTGATCGTGGTGTCTTTCGTGGGAGCCTGCATCTTGCGTTGCTGTTGTGCTGTGGCCGCGGCGGTAACGTATAGTAAGTCCTGCTGTTCAGAAATCAGATAAGCGTTGATTAAGTATTCTCAGGCAGGCAGCCAGCTTACTTGTTGAAGTCGGAACCCATGGGCCCACTCGGATTTTTTCCTACACGGAATGGCCCCGCGATGTCGAGTATGTGTCTACAGGCGCATTTCGGAGAGTAAGTCGGGCAGTACGGGAAACCACTGAGTCCGCGGAGCCCACTGAATCGCGCATCGTACAAAACCCTTCAGTGTATTTGTATGTTTCTCGGCAGCGGTGACTAAATGTCCAGCGGAGGCGCCCCAAAGCGCCGTCGTTCGGCTCGTGAGATCGGCGAGTTGTGTGATCTGTTCAACGTGTCTATTGTTCCTAAGAGCGGCTCCAAACCAAAACATTACGTATGTAATTATTGTACCACTCCTCTCCGTGATGTCACCAAGTTGGAGGCGCATTTCGTGCCTCGAGCATGTCGCCAGCGTATGTTCGCGGCCGGGGACGCGCACAAGCAACTCATTGCAAACCCAGTGCGGCAAGACAATGCGGCCGATTTTGATGGCCTGCCAGTGGAAAACAACGCTAGTGCCAGTGGCAATATGGATGTCGATCAGCCCGCGGGCAGTGGAGGTGCCGACGTGCCCCTCTGCCTCCCATCGCCTGCGCAGCATGTCGCAGCATGTCCATGCCGCACCCCGTCCCGGATTGGCCCCTTATTGGGGACATCTTTCCAGTCGGGGACCCCGAGCACCCACAAGCTCCGGTACGTTGCTGTGGTCAATCCGCATGGGGTCAGAGTTGAGCGTCCTCGCAAGTGCAGGCTCCTGACGAGTCCTCTGCCACGTGACTTGCTCCCGGCAAGGCTGCCCGACCGAATCTTGTATGCAGGCGCATCTCGTGCCTGCGGCTGTACCCGCAGTTGAAGCCGACCCCATCTATGATGGGTTCGACCCCCTACAGGACAATTACGAGGAGGTGTGGTTTGACGCCGAGGAGGGCGATGACGAGGACTGGGAAGAGGACCCAGTAGACGACGAGGCCCTCCACCCCCCTCTGCATCCCCCTATGCTTCCCCCTCCTGAGGATGACGAGCCTGTCAAGGTGCCCAGATCAGATACCGGGGCTTATCTCCACTACAGCCTCGCAGAACCCATCACGGATGACCATGATGTCAAGCTGCGCGAGGTGGCGATGTGGCTGACCAGGCTGGCTTCACAGCATCGCATCCCAAATGCAGCTATGGACTCGCTCTGCCAGATGGTGCATTTCTTGCTATTGCCACCGGATAATCTATTTCCCCGTTTTTACCACATGCTCCAATGTGCACTGGCCGCAGAAGACAGCCATGACTGCGAGAGTCACGTGTGCGACTCTTGTTGGCATGTCTTCCCGGACATCCCGTCAAACAGTCATGCAGCACACGCTGACGATGTTTGGCAGCGACCAGGCTGTTGCAACCCTCGATTCAAGTGTGGCCCGGGAGGGGATGTCACCCCCAAACGCAGTGCATTCTACTTCGGGAACGAGGGTACCTTTGTGGACCTTGTGAGGCAGCCGCACATGCTGCCTGACATGTAACGTCACCGGGAGGAATCTTTTAAGGACCCAGAGTCCTTCGGGGGCTCGCCTGCAGGCAAGGAATTGAATGAGCGGTGCCGCAACAAGTTTGACCAGACGTCCCCGGGCGCCGACGAGTTCGCTGTGCTAGTGAGCCTTGGTGTGCTCCCGCCATGCCGCAGTCTGTCGTATGGTTGCGCCGCCATCGGTCCCCTTTACTACCTCCTACTGCGTGTAACCTACTCTTGATACGGTGATGCTTGGTGTAGGGGCTGATGGAGGTCAGCTGTTCGTAAACAAGCAACACGGCGCGCTGATCTGGGGCATGCGGCTCCAGGATACTCACCCCGAGATGGCTGCCAAGCACGATACCTGGGCTCCGCTCGGCGTTGTGGAGGGGCCAACCGAGCCCACGGGCCTTGACAGCATCTTCTCTTCGCTGGCAGACTTCTTCCTCGCACACGATCCCGGTATGGCGTCCCCCCTACCGCCGACCGTGTCACGCTCTGTTGGCCAGGGTATTGAGCTGCTTTGTCTGTTTGCGTACCTAGTGCTCTGTGCCTCGGCGCTGCTGGGTCCTACACATCTCATTGTGTACCACACTGTGTTGGCCAGCACCTGTTCCGCGATGTAGACCAGTTGTATGTGCTGCAACCCGTTTCTGCAGGCAGGGATGGTACGACTCCAATAACAGTGGAGATCTGGAAGGACCCAGATCGACCCGAGTTGGGCAAGAGGACGGTGAAGCTTTGGCCCGTGTGTGGCTGGGCGGAGGGCGACATACCCATTTTGGAGAAGATCGCTAACTCTGTTGGCCATGGGGCCAAGGCAGCTTGCCTGCGTTGCGCCTTCCGACGCGTCATAGTAAAGGAAGCAAACACAGTCCGGTGTGACATCTCGCAGTCAAGGGTAGTGCCCTTGCTTGTCGTCCATACGCCGCTCTGTCATGAAGCAAAGCCACAGTTAAGCTGGGTGCAGATGGCTGTGCTTCCGCAACATTGTCCAAACGGTACCCTGTGACTCGAGAGGATGCACGCTCCCACCACAAGACGGCGCAACACAGGGTGGCTTTCCCGCCAAGCCGCGCATGCCCCCTGGTTACATGACCATGGACACAAATGTCCATAATGTTCGCAAGGGGTACACTGAGGAAACCACTGTCACTGCAGAGGGCACTTGGTGCAATGATTGCGTTCTGAAGTGGTCTGGCGCAGAGATCACAGACACAGCTGAGACAGCTGCAGAGATCATGTCCCAGGTTCGCCACGCATTTGTGCCCTCCGTGCTCCCCACACCGGTCCTCTTAGTGCACCGGCCGACCTGATGCGTCCATGCGGCGGTCTTTCTGTTAGCGATGTCACCCAATGCCCGGAGGCGGCCATCCGGACTGCCATTGCATTGCAACTTTCTCTGGTGCAGGTGGACACCCCCACACGTCCGCCGTATAGTGGAATCGCTGCCCGTTCTACCCGTCAGAATCGCGCACGTGCCGAGTGCATGGAACTGCGATTGTGGGGCCAGCCACTGTTCCACAAACTCTCCTACTTCAAGTGTGCACCTGCCCGCTCGCTGGTCCTACATCCTTTTGCTTGCTGGTCCTACATCCTTCTGCTTGCCCCCCCCCCCCCCCCCCCCCCCCCCCATTACTTGAGGGAGAGCCACCTCAATCATTGTCCCTCTCTCTGCACATGTGCAGCCCCTGTACTTTTCTTCGCTGCGGCGTCGCCCACATCTTCCTTTTGGGCATTCTGAAGGATTTCCGGAAGCAGTGGTTATCTGGCCCATCGGCAAAGCGACAAGGAGCGGCGGCGAGATACGTTCTTCCGGTGGCGATCCGGCGGAAGATCACACACATGGGAGTGCAAGTGGGGGTGAGGAAGATCGCACTGATGAAGAACACCTGCCGAGATATTGTCCAGTACGCTCTTCCTTCCTTCAGTAGCGCCTGATCCGATTTTTCATGTGGCATAGCCCCATCTGTTATCGGCTGTGCTCAGCGCGCTGTGGTTTGTGGACGCGCGTTCTCTCAGCGCGACCCCCTGCACCCTCCGGACATTGTCAGAGGCAGTAGCCCGCCATGTGCAGGCATCGCGGCAACTACCTCATGTAGGACTGGATGACGTTTGTGGAGACCTGGAGCACGTACATCCTGCACGATCTGCCATGGGAGAACACCCGAGAGCATTCACACCTGCGTGCCGTCTTTGAAGGGCTGTTGGGGGACTTGCGGCAGGGGTGTCTGTACTTCATGCGCTTCATGAAGGGGCAGCACACTTGAGAAGGGATCCTAGAGGCACAGAAGCACTTGTTATCATAGGGGAAGCGAGCCCAGGAGGTGCATTTCCACTCAATCAGCCGCCCTGATTTGTCCTACGGTGTACAATCGTCGTGCTGCAATCGTCGTGCAATCGTCGTGCTGCGCTGATGGGCGGGCAGTGCTTCTGCGGTGTGCAAGTGCGTCTGCATCGACAGATGGTGATCTGCTGCAGATCTTTGGCGGGCAGGTGCTGACCACCTTCAAGCTGCACCTGGCGGCTGTTCACGTGCCCGATCAAGTGAGAGCATGCGGCCCATCCCTCTTCTTCCTGGAGTACTGGATCGAACGTCTCGTGCAGTTCGTCAAGCGGCTGATCAAGTACAGGGGCACGGCCGGCGCAGAGCGCATCTTTGTCAACGATCTCCTCATGCGGCGGGCATGCGACCGCATAGTCCTAGAGCTTGGCAACAAAGTTATGCCCCTGATTTCCGAAGCCATTGCTGACGCCAGAGCGGGCCGGCGGAAACGCATACGTGCGTCTGCGGGAAAACAGCCTCGGCAACCGCAACCACCGGCAGCCGGGCCTGCTGCCGCTCCTTCCGCCGAGCCTGCTGCCGCGCCGGCCACCGGGCCTGGTGCCGCCCCTGCCGCCAGGCCTGCTGCCGGACCTGCCGTAGGGCCTGCAGCGCCTGCACCAGCGGGGTCCTTCATCCCTCCAGCAATGTTGGGGGCTGGCAAAGACCTGTCCACAGAAGAGTGGAAGGAGGTACTGCCTGTACCCACTGGTCCGCGTCGTGAACTGGGTGGCTTGCCATACCTCATATGTGCAGAGCATGAGGATTTTGCCGCGCGAGGCTGGCCTAGTCATACAGATCTAGATGTTGCTGAACGGCGCCCAGCCGTTTGTGCATCACTAGGTCTGACTCACTAGGACGATGCTGCCAGTCGAAAATTGACGTACTCCGAGGACACAGGCGGCAAAAAGCACCAAGGACGCCATCGTGACTCGAGAGGGACGTCATCTAGCGATCACAATCCCGTCCTCGGGAGACAAGGGCGCCAAGATGACGTAACTGGCTGGTGGCCGGCTGGGTATGACGTCCCCATGCCATCATGCGCACGGCTGGGGTACATCCGGATGACCCACAGGTGGGACATCTTGATGCCGTCACTGCCACCGCCACTGAGACGGCTTACATGCCGATGACGTCCTGGGTGGTGCGCGTAGATGGTGACGTAACCCGGACGTAATCGGTGACGTCCTGCTCGGGTGCCATTGGTTGTCCGAATAGGCCTATTCGGACACCCACCACTGGTTGTCCGAATAGGCCTATTCGGAAACCCACCATTGGTTGTCCGAATAGGCCTGTTCGGACACCCACCACTGGTTAGCCGAATAGGCCTATTCGGACACCTTGCTCTGGTTGTCCGAATAGGCCTATTCGGACACCTCGCTCTGGTTGTCCGAATAGGCCTATTCGGACACCTCGCTCTGGTTGTCCGAACAGGCCTATTCGGACACCTCCCTCTCCGGTAACCGCTGCATCAGGCGCGAGTGTCCCCCTTATTGGGTAGACATACCTAACATCCGATGTCGAGTTATCTATCAGGGATACCTATTGCAGCAGAGCACACTTGATCGTGCAGTAGCGGCAACGTGCGCATTCTGTCCACACGCACCTAGCATGCTACAAGGCATCAGGAGCACAGTGCTGCTACACAAACACAGACGATGTTTTATATGGGAAAGTGAGTAACTCGGCCGCTATTTGGAGGGCGGGGTTGCATCGCGGTCGACGATCTCGAAAATGTGGCAACAACCGGAGCGCCCGGCCCGCAGACCTTTGGCTTGATTCACTGGACCTGCCTAACGTCGTACAAGAGACTCAAAGCATAAAGATAGGCCGATCGTGGAGCCCTCCAGCCGCTCGTTGGACAGGCGGGATCCTGGTAGCTACCAACACGCAAACACGCGCGCCGGACACACATCGAGCTTGCTAGGAGGCAGCACTAGCGTAGCACTGCTACCTAAACACAACATATGTTCTTAGAAGGAAGGTGAGTCACCTGCCCGCTAGTTGGATGGCGGGGTTGCAATGCAGCAACCGACGATCTCGAAGGAGTGGCAACAACCGGAGCACCCGGCTAGCAGACGGCCGCCTTGACGCACTGGACCAGCCTAACGTCGTACACGAAAGTATAAGCTGAAAGATTGCCTGGTGCGGAGCCGGCCTGTCGCTCGCAGGCTCGGCGGGATCCTGGTAGCTGCCATCGAGCTAACACGTGTGCCAAGGCCTAACACGCAGTGACGTATCGTGATATCAATTGCCAATACCTAGAATAAGATATGGTAAGGTTGGATCCACGTAAGATATCAGACATGGTACCAGTCGTGGTGATTGAGTGGGCAGCGCCCTGCTGTGGGAAATGTCAACGTAGACAGCATTTTTTCATGGACTTGCATCACTGTCTGTACTCGTCATGCAGGCAGCTGCATATTCATCCGTGTACGTTGTAGCGATTCGAACGACGTGTACGCGTGCAAGCCGTTGTCGCGACGATCCGGTGGGCACTCGTCACCACCATCGATCGGTGACTGCTGCCCTAGACAGCCAACCCTGGTGTACATGTGCCCATTCTTGGAGGATTTCCATAGATTAAATAGTATCATCATGTGCCGCATTGCGCTCGATGCCTGCTTCTCCTTTTGCTTCCCCTTATCCAGAGACCTTGCTGCCAGCCAATGGATCGCCCTATGCGCAACAGGTCCATCAATCCCTACAGGGAGATAGAATACGGTTCGAGTTGGACTGAGGGCCGCTGGGGCACACTTTCCCGACCCTGTCCAATTGTAGGCAGTGTGGCATGCAGGGACCTGCTCCTGCCGGATGGCCGCCTGATGCGCCCAACCTAGACTGGGACAGGAAAATCAGCCGAACCAGGCTTGATCCCTGCCACCCCACCATAGAGCCTGACCAGCGGTGGATGTGGAAGGTCTTTCTGTCATCGCCAGCCACCCCAGCGGTGAATGAGAGGGGACGTCGCACTCGCGATGTAGTGCCATCCCGGACTCAGGGTACATGCTCGGACGACCCAGAGACAGCCTGCTGCACGTGTTTCCTAGGGCCGGGCGGAACCTAGCGTCTTGTGCATGACAGTTAGGTGGTACTGCCGTCCGGCAAGATGCATACCTGTAACTGGCAAATCCTGCGTGTGTTCAGCTGTCATGATTGTGGTCTCGAGGAGATATACATGCACATGGAATAATTAACATTTCGCCTACACGCTGTACCTGCTTTGATTCGTGCAACCGTTGCACTAATAGCATGTACCGCATACGGTATAGTGAGCGCATATGCAGCAGGAGGGTTGCATTAACCGCCATGATATCATCGGAACCGCGCTTAATCATCCGTCCTCCCACACTCCCAGGACCTCATCACGTGCCCCCATCCGCGACACTAACTTTATCCGCGTAGTCATCTGTCTGTCGGCACTGCCACTTCTCCTCCCGCCCCCCCGTTGACCAACCTCTTCAGCGGGCCCCTCGCCGTCGGGCGGTGGCGAACCAAGATCTAGTGCCGCTGCGGCCCCCCCTAGGCCCCTCCTCACCCGCATCAGTACCCTCATCGGCCACCTCGCCGTCGGCCGTTGGCTCAGCACCGTCTTGTGCCGCATCAGCAGCCCCCCACGGCCCCTCCTCGCCCGCATCACTGTCTTCGTATGCCATGCCCCCCTGGGCCTGTGGGTCACCACTGTCTTTTGCCGCAGCAGCAGTTCCCCCTGGCCCCTCCTCCCCCGCTTCAATCTCATCTGCAGCCACCTCGCCGTCGGCCGGTGGCTCACAACCGTCTTGTGCCACATCAGCAGCCCCCCCATTGCCCTCCTCACCCGCATCAGTACCCTCATCGGCCACCTCGCCGTCGGCCGTTGGCTCACCACCGTCTTGTGCCACATCAGCAGCCCCCCAAGGCCCTTCCTGGCCCGCATCACCCTCTTCATCGGCCATGCCCCCCTGGGCCTGCGGGTCACCACTGTCTTGTGCCGCATCAGCAGCCCCCCCATTGCCCTCCTCACCCACTTCAGTCTCCTCAGCGGCCACCTCCCGCCTTTGCCTCGGCGAGGGCGCGGCGGGTGGTCCGTTCTTCCTATGCCTCTTCGTAGATTTGGGCGTGAACTCCTCTTCTTCAGGTGAGGCAGCTGCCTCTAGTGGGCCGGGCGGAATGCGGTCACGGCCGCCTTGCCTGCGGGACGACACGCTGCCTTCATCCTTCTTGGATGTGATTTGGGGGGCCCAATCCTGAGTGGGCAGGGGCAGATCCTCCCATGCTGCCCTCAACTCATCTCGTGTCAGGGTTTCCCCTCCAACCCTTTGCGCTGCCTCACACATCTGGTCAAACCAGAAATCCCGGTGTTCGGGCAGTGCGGCAGCGTGCGCCGTGAATAGTGCAACTACTGAGTCCACTTCACTCTGTGCCCTTGCAAAGTCTTCCTCCTCCGTCAATTGCGTGTCCGGCGGGATCGGCCGGGATCGCTTAACAGACACTGTTATCCGTTCGTCGGGCGCAGTGAGGTCCACCCACGCTGTGCCAATTTCGGTGCGTCCTGCATGAACAAGCACTGCGACTGACCAGGTGTACAGGTGGTCCTATGACCTTTGCGGGCATGCAAAGTGATAATCAGCAGAGTGATGATGGTGTGGCCCATTTGCATGTCCTATTTGACGTACGGCAGTAGGATGGCTCTGCGCAGCGTGAATCCTACGTCGTTCCCGGGTGGATGGGGTCGGTCGCGCACCTGCTGCATTACCTTCTGTATTGATACTCTTCTGAGTGCCACCCGTTCCCCTGCCCTTACGGGTAGGATTTCTTCTGGGAGTCCTGTCGCAGTCCTTTGTCGTCCTCTGTGGCCGTTTTCGTACTGGCGCCTTGGGGGATTTCTCCCCTACTCCCCTGCCCTCGCCTTCGGAGCCATCCTCTCCGGTAGACATAGGATGTCTAGTCTGTGGTGGTGGCGGAGGCGCATGCAGTTGCGCTGAGCCTAAATCCGCCCCGTCCACCATCTGCATCATTGTAGGGTTCCGCTCGTCAAGCAGCCGTTGAATGCACTTTCTCGCAAGGTCGCGAACCTCTCTGGACGATGCAAGTGGTGCAGTCTTCAACTGCTCTGCGTACCATGCCGCAGCAGGTCCTCCAGCCGTGCCCTTATTCTCTTGGAACCACTCCATTGCGGTGAACGCCCACTGCCACCACTGTTCCGGAATGCATGAACATGCAATCTTGATGGCCTTGGTCTTCGGCGCGGCAATGCCGCATTGCGGGAAGAAAAGGTTTCCTGCAGAGCACCAGTTGGGTTGCAAACTTGGGTTGACGTTGTGGGCAGTATAAAAGAACAAGTGTGGCATTGGTCAAGACTCAGCGTGTCACAAAGGCTCACCTTGAACAGCGATAAGCGATGCCATAGTGGCACCGGCCCAGCACTCCCAGATGCCCTCCCACTCGGGTGTCCCTCGTTCTATCTCCGGTCTCCCAGCCATGGTATCGTTGATGGCGTCAGTGAACGCCAGCTGGAGCCGTGCGAATCCGCGCATATTCGCCTCTACTTTTAACCTCCGGAGGTCGACGGACTCCCATTCTTGGACGAGAGCACCGACAAGGCGCTCTAGATCGGCCAAGATTACCGGCACCTGCAGGGATGTCTAGCCTTAGTTGTGTCTCACCCGCACGGCAGGTGCGCCCACTCCCTGTGGCGCACCGATGGGCAGTGCTGTGTGTTGCAATGGCAACCTTCCAGACAGGCAGGACACAGTGTCAGACGACAGGACAGCGCCTGAAGGCCGGATAGTACCTGCCCCATGGGCCAACGCTTCGCAGCATATGCACACGATACGCCGCCGATCTGTTGTGTCGCTGCACAGTACTGTCCCATGACTTGCACCTCCTGTACACTCATGCCAGCGGATGAATACCAGTAGGTGAAAAGCAGCCACCGACTGCAGCTTGTCTGTGTTCAGTATGTATACAGTAGCAGGTTATCGCACAAACGGTCGTCGCACCGTCATCCCAGTGATGTGAGGAGCGCAGCTCAGCATCATATGTAGCGTTCGGGCAGATGCCATGAACTGCAGGAACCGGGGCGCTGGGTACAGCTGGTATGCCGTGCTGGCGGGATTGCTGGCTTTGGTGCCCTTTCTGATGAGCTGCATCGACTGTGAAGAACCGTCTGTGCCGGACAGCATAAAGCGCATCAGGCTGCGCATGTCTGAGTTCTGAGCATCTTCTGGTTGCATCGTGGCTGGGAGGAGGAAGTAGTGCACAAGTGTTGCACCTGCCGGGGCCCAGTCCGTGGACTGGGCGCCAGGACAGGGCGAGTTCAAGTACTCGTACGTGGGAGGGGCTCCTGGCCGACCCGGTGCGGTGGTTCTGGGATACTCGTTGCACATGGCGTGCACCACCAGCCGTAGGAGCTCCACTTGGTTTTTGGCAGGATACTCTGTGCACACAGGCTTAGTTCACCGTGTGTGGAGTCGGTGTTGACCACACGGACGTTCGAGTTCATAACAGACACTGGCACAATCCGGAGGTCGTACCTCGTGGGGTATCCACCGCGCCAGCTTCCTCAACTGTGCTGCACTCGCGCACCAATCTATCTCCGTGTATGGGACCGCCACCACGGCCCGCGTCTGCAGTCTGACTCCGGGGATTGCTGGGACCGGCCCCACCAGCACTTCTTGGGGATGAGATGTCATCAATCCTAGTAGCAGGGGGCTGCTCCCGGCCGGTAATTTGCACCTGCACATTCGAACCTAACGGCACTCAGTGTGGGCCATCAGTACTGGGATGCCGCACACGACTATTCCATGCCAGTGACCTCGCCAAGAGCACCGCACTCAGCAGGAGAGAGCTTCGATGTGGTTGATATTAATTAAACTAATATTGTGTTTGGTGCGCACTGGTGCGCTACATCGGAGCTTGGGATTGCAGCGATATATTCGCTCGCAGATAGAGGCGTGGCGAAAGTCACATCAGCGGGCTCGATATCATACCGTTATAGACTTGTTGCCCCCGGTGAATGATGTGAGCTTCATCAGCCCTGCTTCCTTGATGTCCGAGCCATCCTGGGGGCAACTTGCGCCGGGTGTGCGTTGCCACGCCGGTTCCAGCGCCTGGAAATGCACCATCCATGCCGAAAACAGATTCATCGTCCAGTACGTGTTGATTCGGACCGTGTTCCCTAGCGTCGCGCCCGCTGTGTGTATCTGCATGGTGCTCTCTCTAATGATGCGTAGAAACGTGCCCTGCTGGTGAATCCGCTCCACCAGCTCTTTGGAGAACTCGGCCCTATCTTTCAACATGACATCTGCTACAACTGATTTGCCGTCGGACTCGGCAAGCTCGTCGTATTCGGACATGGTGATTATACGGTATTGCGTGTCGACCGTGCTGTACTACTGGCCGCAAGAGTCGGTGCACGTTGAAGCGGCTTTTACCCGTCAGGCGACCTATTGCAGCCCTCATATCGCGTGCCAGTTCTTTCTCGTTCCGGTGGGACACCACGAGTGGTTGCTTCGGGAAATGCGGTGCACGTATGCATGGGCGACACGTCAAGGTGTATCTATGTATTCCTCTGTGGCTGGGGGGGGGGGGGGGGGGAAGGGGGGGGTCTAATGCCGCAAGCGTGCCAGCTATGAGGACCTCGTATCGCTTGCCATGCATTGATGCAAGCAGGGGATATGATGCGGTACGCCGATTCAAACACCAGATTGATCATATGACTGACATATTGGGGGGACAGTTGGGCATGTCCGATCCGCACATGTAAACAAACATACAAAGGTGTGGTGGTAGCATCGGCAACGGCTGGCACCCACGTCGCTCGGTTGCAATACAGGGGCACCCGGTATGTGCACAGTGGTGGTCTTGCCACGTTCCTGCAGACGCATTTTACAAGGGGTCTGATGTCCCCGTTTGCACCCCGTTCGACTCTGGAGGTGCGGAATCACATGAGGTCACCTACCGCTTCCGACACCACCCTACCGCTTGCGGCATCACTGAGCCGCGGCCTTGCTGTCGGAACTCAACTTCTCCACCGCTGTTTGGCTTCCCTGGCCTTGCTTGCTTCTTGCATGCGTTGCCCCCTTCGCCCGCGCCTTGCTGCGGGGTCCCGGTGCTTCAGATGTGGTCCTACCACTCTGTTCTTTGGCCTGTCTTCGGAGTGCCGCTTTCACCTTCTGGCGACTCGGGCTCTGTGCCGCTGCCGCTGGGGATGCTGTGGTCCTCTGCTGCCGCTTGCGTCCCGACGACCTGGCCGCCTTCGAGTCGGCCCATTCGCGTAGTCTGCCATCGCTCTCCGCCAGACAGATCCATCTACTCCGCTTTATGAGCTCCCCGTACGGTGTGATCCTGTTGGTGTGACTGTTTTTATGAGATGATGTAGCCAGCCTCATGATAAGCCGCTGCGCTAGCAGTGGCTAATGCCAGGCCGCTTATCCACGGGTGTCGAATGCATGCATGCACTGAGGTCCGGGCGGTATCGTACCGCGCCTTTGCAGGGTGCCCCCTCAGGCCCGGAGGCAAGTCTTGCGCAGCTTCATCTTCCTCTAGGGGGCTCCCCGCTCCGTTAACCCTGAGAGGATCCCCGCCCTGCTCTTGCCACAGGCGGCAAAACGAGACCCGGTGGATGGCCTTCCACGCCTTCGCATCACCCGCGGTGAACCACACGCTCACGGGGAATAGCCCATTTGGGGCCCACAGTTCGTTGTACCGAGGAGGGCCGCGCACTCGTGTTGCCGCGCGTTCTGCCGGGGAGCGGGCATCGGGTAGACCAGTTGACGGCCTGGGGACATTGATGTCCGGCACATCAAACTCATGGTTCCAGATGAGCCTGGCCCCGCATCGCTCAAGGATGTGCTCCAGATTCAGAATCGTGTACATGCCACACGAAACGTTGTCCGGCTGCTGCGGGCACTAATCCTCCGAGACCTGCAAGTCCATCTGTTAGCGGACCTAACAGTGCCACGGAGTCAAGCTGAGGACCCAGCCTCCACGAGGATGCGGCAGTGTACATGAGGTATGCTGCGGGAGTACACAGTCATGCTTGTGAGATGGTCAATAGCACAACTCGATCAAATATTGTCATGGGGCGCATCTCACCGCCCAGACCTTCACTGCCTGTTTGACCTCGCTGGTGTCTACCCCACACGGGCATGCCAGTGTCTTGATCCACTCGGACTCCAACGCGTCCGTATTGTGCGTCTTGTATCCCAGGCTGTCCACATGCAGAATGATGGTGTACTCGCCGGCACGGGCCATTGCGTCCCGGACCTGCCGATCCCCTTGGAGCCATCGGTGAAGGCGTTCTGCAAAGACGACACTAATGAAGGTTGCACCAGCCCACCCACACAAACATCAGCTCTCTCACGCGCAGGTCTACGTAGTGGTAGGTACACCACTGGGCGGTCATACCTGGGTGGAAAACCATCATCAGACTCCAGTGTGCATTCTTGTTCACCGTGTGAATGACAGCAAGCCGTTCGTCTATCCCACTGGCAAAAAGATTTACCTTCTGGCACCACCGCTGAATTGGTCGTGCGTTGCCCTCTTTGTTGAGTGAATCCCAGTACGATTGCATGTCGCATGGGTCGGCCAGGATCCACTTTTTCCCCCCCCACGCCCGCGCCAGCGCTGATGATGCCATGAACTCCATCGCCATGTTGCTCACCCACTCGCCGGGGCGGAGACTGAACACGCACTTCGGCGAGAATTTCCATGGCGGGCCTTGCCACACGCCTCGGTACAGCGGGAATAAGACGATCTGCTGCACACAAATGGAATTGTACTCCGCAGAACTGATAGCCGGCTGCTATAGGAGCATATGTGCATGCAGTACAGGACCTGTACAACCAGAATAGCACATGTTTGCTATTAGGACGTACCCCCATCGGGTCCTGCCGCTGTCCTTGGCTGTCTTCGTCGCTGCCCTCATCGTCGTCGACAAGAATAACCCCGGTACGCTTCTGCTTGGCAGCCTTCTTCGGTGCTGCCACCGCCTTCTTCGGGGCTGCCACCACCTTCTTCGGTTTGCCTGATGCGGGGGGTTTCCCCCGCGGACTCCTCACTGGCAGCCCAGAGCGGCCGGCTGCCGCTTCCTTGGGAGATGATGACGGACCGAGGCTTGTGGCGTGTCCGCATGCAGCCCCCTCCCCCGAAGTCCCCTTGGTCTCGACCGCGGGAGGTGGTGGTGCTGTGGCCGGACCTGGCCCGGCGTGCGGAGGGGCGATGCCCGGCTGCGGTGGTGGGCGGACGTCCGCTCGGGCAGCCGCCGATGCAGCCTGCCGGTGCCCCCACCGAAAGCGTGGTGCGGCTTGCCTTGCTATACCCCTCGCAGGCACGGATGTGCCTTGTTTGCACAGCCAGGCGTCGTTGGCCGTGCCAGGTGCAGAAGTTGGCTTGTTTATTCTGGGCGGTGCCTGTGATTGCGCCGGAAGCCCGCCAGATGCCACATCTGAACCAGCAGGGCGGGCTGCGAGTGGTGTCTCAGCCGTAGGCATGGGCCGTGGGGCAGCGCCAGGTATCAAATGGGCCGGGCCCATTGCCCGCGGAGACGCGTGCCCGGGTACATGCAACTCGGCGGATGGGAGACGTGGGGGTGAGTGGTGGGATGGGCCCTGCAGCTGGGATGTGTCTTGGGCCCTCTGCAATCGCGAGGCCCATCCTATGCTGGCACTGGGCCCGGCATGACTGGCTGCAGTCTGCAACTGTCGCATGGACGCCAAGGTCCCTCGTGATATGACGCCGTGGAAAAGCTAGCCGCTCTTGTATCGCTGGCAGACTGTACTTGCTTCCCAGCGACTCGTTTGGGCATGCTGTATGCTTCTGGCGGGCCGCGTCTAAGATTCTGATCCGGAAGTCCCAGTACGCAAGCTGAGTTTCGCTGTTGTTTGGCCTTGCCATCGCCACCAGTAGCATGTCCCGTTGACTTCTGTATCTCTCCTCGGTTCCAGTCGCGCTGAAGTAGTCTTCCGGGTGTATGAGAGCGTCCATGTCGCTGGCTTGTCTACTAGTGGCCCCATCGGATCGCTAACTACCGAGGCACCTCGTTGAATCTGATATCTAAGGTAATTATTGTAGTGAGTGCTTTGCTTGGGGAGGCGTTGCACGCGCTCCAACTCGACACGAAACATCTCAATCGACATGGTGAAGTGTTATGGATACAGTAGTACAACAAATCAGGCAAACCGATGGAATCTGTATGCAACAGCACGCTCCAAGTTCATGTTGCGTGCAGCGAGGGGCTTATATCACCGTGCACACCAGTGCACCGCAGTGGTAGCACACCACATGTAGCCACGGCGTCCACACCTAGGTGCCCCACCTGGTTGGGAGGGTCCTTGCGTGGGGCACCTCATTTTAACTTGGAGAGTTGGACAACGTTTATAGACCGTTCAGCGTCTCCAGCTGACGAGTCGGGAAAAACGGTAATGGCCGCGTTGTATTGGATAACAGGCCTCCCGGCTGCCATGGGACTCTGTCATGTTCGTCGTATGGTGTCCACCGGTGCCGTCCATTGGATGCACACGACGAAAGACGCTCGAGTGTGATTGCAGTCACGCCGCGGAGGAAGGATATGTTACAGCAGGATGCAACAGTGGACGACTGATTCTGTAGTGCAGCGGGAAGGCTGCATGTTATGCCGCTTTCATCGCTTAGCGAGATCGTTGTGATTGCGAGCCGATGGACAGGACTGTGGCTCCACTCGTGGCCTTAGACACGTCTTTTAGCCGGGCTGGTGTAGATTTCGGGGTGCTGCGGACCGAGGCGGCCTTCGAGCGCGAGCCTGCGTACGTGTCTCATCGTGTGGCTGATCAGTGCATCGAGTCACCGGTCATGCCACTGACCTAGAGGAGGTATTACGATCACATTGACTGTCGATATGTCATGAAAGCGAGATGCCCATGAGCGCTGCATGCTACTCACGAACCACAGCTAGATAATAAGCAACCTACGTCCTGGAATCACAGCTCTGATACCCAAATAGCACGGATTGGTACGTCTTGCAATAGCCACTCACACTACCCACGCAGCACTGCACAGCTGACAGCTTCTCTCAACATGATGATTGCCGCAGCACTCTTCGTCCTCCCGGATGCTTTTGGCAACAATGGATAAGATCCGCCCAACGTGCAACCGTTACAGTTTCACTGCAAGGTGTAAGTCGATCAAATCATGAGCGTACTAGGCGTTCTACCAGACGCCTTGTACGCTGTCATAAACATATGCCCCCCTTGCACAGAGTTAGTGGCTGCTAGAGTCAATGTAACAGACCGGAGGTCAATGACCCAGCTGCCAGCAAAACGGCGGTTGCCTGCCACTGGCAACACCGACACCACCTTATACAACTCTGATGGCCTTCCCAGCTCTGCGTCTGGGGGCCTCGAGCCTGGGCTGGGAACAACCACTGCATGGTACAGATTGCACACCCCGGCGTCGATGACTTCTGCCGCATCGCTAGCAACATCATCCCGAAGCCCATGCTCATTGACCTTCTCATATTCAACTTCCACAAAATATTTGAACTGGCCCACATACAGCTCACGATCATCGCCATTAACATATTCTATCAAGAACCATGTGTTGTCTGACACCTTCTGAGAGGTGTTTTGCAGACAGGACGCCTCCTCGTTAATCGGGAGCAAGGCACGCACATGCTTCCGGAGGTGGACCTTGGATTTTCTGCAGCCTGGCCCGCCACAGTCAGACCTAGTGATGCACCAAACGGCTGGGCGCCGTTCAGCAACATCCAGATCTGTAATGACTGGGCCAGCCTCGCGCGGCAAAATCCTCATGCTCTGCACATATGAGGTATGGCAAGCCACCCAGTTCACGACGCGGGACCAGTGGGTACAGGCATTACCTCCTTCCACTTCTTCTGTGGAAAGGTCTTTGCCAGCCCCAACATTGCTGGAGGGATGAAGGACCCCGCTGGTGCAGGCGCTGCAGGCCCTACGGCAGGTCCGGCAGCAGGCACCGGCGGCAGGGGCGGGTCACCAGGCCCGGCGGCCGGCGCGACAGCAGGCTCGGCGGCTGGAGCAGCGGCAGCCCAGGCGGGCGGAGCGGCAGCACCCCGGCGGCAGGAGCGGCAGCAGGCCCGGCTGCCGGTGGTTGCGGTTGCTGAGGCTTGTTGTCCCGCAGACGCACGTATGCGTTTCCGCCGTCCCGCTCTGGCGTCAGCAATGGCTTCGGAAAGCAGGGGCAGAACTTTGTGCCAAGCTGTAGGACCAGGCGGTCGCATGCCCGCCGCATGAGGAGATCGTTGACAAAGATGCGCTCTGCGCCGGCCGTGCCCCTGTACTTGATCAGCCGCTTGAAGTACTGCACGAGACGTTCGATCCTAGTACTCTAGGGAAGAAGAGGATGGGCCGCATGCTCTCACTTGATCGGGCACGTGAAACAGCCGCCAGGTGCAGCTTGAAGGTGGTCAGCACCTGCCCGCCAAAGATCTGCAGCAGATCACCATCGATTGCAGACGAACTTGCGCACCGCAGATGCACCGCCGCCTATAAGCGCAGCACAACGACAACCTGCTGTACACCGTAGACAAAGCAGGGCGGCTGATGAGTGGAAATGCAACCTCTGGGCTCGCTTCCCATACGATAACAAGCGCTTCTGTGCCTCCAGGATCCTCTCCCAAGTGTGCTGCCCCTTCATGAAGCGCATGAAGTACATACACCCCTGCCGCAAGTCCCCCCACAGCCCTTCAAAGACGGCACGCAGGTGTGAATGCTCTCGGTGTTCTCCCATGGCAGATCGTGCAGGATGTACGTGCTCCAGGTCTCCACAAACGTCATCCAGTCCTCCATGAGGTAGTTGCCGCGATGCCTGCACATGGCGGGCTACTGCCTCTGATAATGTCCGGAGGGTGTAGGGGTCGCGCTGAGAGGACGCGCGTCCACAAAACCACAGCGCGCTGAGCACAGCCGATAACAGAAGGGGCTATGCCACATGAAACATCGGATCAGGCGCTATTGAAGCAAGGAGGAGCGTACTGGACAATATCTCGGTAGGTGTTCTTCATCAGTGCGATCTTCTCACCCCCACTTGCACTCCCCGGTGTGTGATCTTCCGCCGGATCGCCACCGGAAGAACGTATCTCGCCGCCGCTCCTTGTCGCTTTGCCGATGGGCCAGGTAAACCACTGCTTCCAGAAATCCTTCAGAATGCCCAAAAGGAAGATGTGGGCGACGCCAAAGCATAGAAAAGTACGGGGCTGCACATGTGCAGGGAGAGGTCAATGATTGAGGTGGCTCTCACACAAGTATTGGGGGGGGGGGGGGGGGGGGGGGGGAGCAGAAGGATGTAGGACCAGCAAGCAAAAGGATGTAGGACCAGCGAGCGGGCAGGAGCACACTTGAAGTAGGAGAGTTTGTGGAACAGTGGCTGGCCCCACAATCGCAGTTCCATGCACTCGGCACGGGCGCGATTCTGACGGGTTAGAACGGGGCAGCGATTCCACTATACGGCGGACGTGTGGGGGTGTCCACCTGCACCAGAGAAAGTTGCAATGCAATGGCAGTCCGGATGGCCGCCTCCGGCATTGGGTGACATCGCTAACAGAAAGACCGCCGCATGGACGCATCAGGTCGGCCGGTGCACTAAGAGGACCGGTGTGGGGAGCACGGAGGCACAAATGCGTGGCGAACCTGGGACATGATCTCTGCCAGCTGTCTCAGCTGTGTCTGTGATCTCTGCGCCAGACCACTTCAGAACGCAATCATTGCACCAAGTGCCCTCGCAGTGACAGTGGTTTCCTCAGGTACCCCTTGCGAACATTATGGACATTTGTGTCCATGGTCATGTAACCAGGGGCATGCGCGGCTTGGCGGGAAAGCCACCCTGTGTTGCGCCGTCTTGTGGTGGGAGCGTGCATCCTCTCGAGTCAGGTACCGTCTTGAACAATGTCGCGGAAGCACAGCCATCTGCACCCAGCTTAACTGTGGCTTTGCTTAATGACAGAGCGGCGTTATGGACGACAAGCAAGGGCACTACCCTTGACTGCGAGATGTCACCACCGGACTGTGTTTGCTTCCTTTCACTGTGACGCGTCGGAAAGGCGCAACGCAGGCAAGCTGCCTTGGCCCCATGGCCAACAGAGTTGCGATCTTCTCCAAGATGGGTTATGTCGCCCTCCGCCCAGCCACACACGGGCCACAGCTTCACCGTCCTCTTGCCCAACTCGGGTCCGATCTGGGTCATTCCAGATTCCACTGTTATTGGAGTCGTACCATCCCTGCCTGCAGAAACGGGTTGCTGCACATACAACTGGTCTACAGCGCGGAACAGGTGCTGGCCAACACAGTGTGGTACACAATGAGATGTGTAGGACCCAGCAGCGCCGAGGCACAGAGCACTAGTACGCAAACAGACAAAGCAGCTCAATACCCTGGCCAACAGAGCGTGACACAGTCGGCCGGTAGGGGGACGCCATACCGGGATCGTGTGCGAGGAAGAAGTCTGCCAGCGAAGAGAAGATGCTGTCAAGGCCCGTGGCTCGGTTGGCCCCTCCACAACGCCGAGCGGAGCCCAGGTATCGTGCTTGGCAGCATCTCGGGGTGAGTATCCTGGAGCCGCATGCCCCAGATCAGCGCGCCGTGTTGCTTGTTTACGAACAGCTGACCTCCATCAGCCCCCTACACCAAGCATCACCGTATCAAGAGAGGTCACACGCAAGTAGGAGGTAGTAAAGGGGACCGATGGCGGCGCAACCATACGACAGACTGCGGCATGGCGGGAGCACACCAAGGCTCACTAGCACAGCGAACTCGTCGCGCCCGGGGACGTCTGGTCAAACTTGTTACGGCACCGCTCATTCAATTCCTTGCCTGCAGGCGAGCCCCGAAGGACTCTGGGTCCTTAAAAGATTCCTCCCGGTGACGTAACATCGCAGGCAGCATGTGCGGCTGCCTCACAAGGTCCACAAAGGTACCCTCGTTCCCGAAGAAGAATGCACTGCGTTTGGGGGTGACATGCCCTCCCGGGCCACGCTTGAATCGAGGGTTGCAACAGCCTGGTCGCTGGCAAACATCGTCAGCGTGTGCTGCATGACTGTCTGACGGGATGTCCGGAAGACATGCCAACAAGAGTCGCACACGTGACTCTCGCATTCATGGCTGTCTTCTGCGGCCAGTGCACATTGGAGCATGTGGTAGAACGGGGAAATAGATTTCCGGTGGCAATAGCAAGAAATGCACCATCTGGCAGAGCGAGTCCATAGCTGCATTTGGATGCGATGCTGTGAAGCCAGCCTGGTCAGCCACATCCGCCACCTCGCGCAGCTTGACATCATGGTCATCCGTGATGGGTTCTGCGAGGCTGTAGTGGAGATAAGCCCCGGTATCTGATCTGGGCACCTTGACAGGCTCGTCATCCTCAGGAGGGGGAAGCATAGGCGGATGCAGAGGGGGGTGGAGGGCCTCGTCGTCTACTGGGTCCTCTTCCCAGTCCTCGTCATCGCCCTCCTCGGCGTCAAACCACACCTCCTCGTAATTGTCCTGTAGGGGGTCGAACCCCATCATAGATGGGGTCGGCTTCAACTGCGGGTACCAGCCGCAGGCACGAGATGCGCCTGCATACAAGATTCGGTCGGGCAGCCTTGCCGGGAGCAAGTCACGTGGCAGAGGACTCGTAAGGGACCTGCACTTGCGAGGACGCTCAACTCTGACCCATGCGGATTGACCACAGCAACGTACCGGAGCTTGTGGGTGCTCGGGGTCCCCGACTGGAAAGATGTCCCCGATAAGGGGCCAATCCGGACGGGTGCGGAACATGCTCGCAGGCGATGGGAGGCAGAGGGCACGTCGGCACCTCCACTGCCCGCGGGCTGATCGACATCCATATTGCCACTGGCACCAGCGTCGTTTGCCACTGGCAAGCCATCAAATCGGCCGCATTGTCTTGCCGCACTGGCTTTGCAAATCGGTTGCTTGTGCGCGTCCCGGCCGCGAACATACGCTGGCGACATGCTCGAGGCACGAAATGCGCCTCCAACTTGGTGACATCACGGAGAGGAGTGGTACAATAATTACATACGTTAATGTTTTGGTTTAGAGCCGCTCTTAGGAACAATAGACACGTTGAACAGATCACACAAATTCGCCGATCTCACGGGCGAACGACGCGCTTTGGGGCGCCTCCGCTGGACATTTAGTCACCGCTCCCGAGAAACGTACGGATACACTGAAGGTTTTATACGATGCGTGATTCAGCGGGCTCCGCGGACTCAGTGGTCTCTCGTACTGCCCGACTTACTTGCCGAACTGCGCCTGTAGACACATAATCGACATCGCGGGCCATTCCGTGTAGGAAAAAATCCGAGTGGGCCCATCGGTTCCGACTTCAACAAATCAGCTGGCTGCCTGCCTGAGAATACTTCATCAACGCTTATGTGCTTTCTGAACAGCAGGACTTACTATACGTCACCGCCGCGGCCACAGCACAACAGCAACGCAAGATGCAGGATCCCACGAAAGACACCACGATCACGCTGAGGTACGATCGCATAGCGGCTGATATAATATGTTTACAAGTGATGGAGAGCAGTCACGAGCTTTATGTTCAGCGTGTGTCGTGAATCACCGCTGCGTAACAACTCCACGGCTGCGTGCATTGACGCCCCAGTCGTCCCTGCTGCAGAGCTGGCTCAGCCACACCGTTCCAGTGGACTGCTGCTCTCAAAAGCGAGCCGCTGGCCCGGAGCATGAAAGCCACCCTCTTTAGTGCGTGTGTGCAGTGCAGCCATACTGTATGCAGTCGGTGCGACTGGTCAGCGAGGCCAATCCCGACGCTTATCTAGATGTTGGCTTCAACGACTTTGCTCAGGTAATGAACCTTATTCGCACTTCGGCGGAGCCGATCAAGGACGGTTTGCACCCGCCTTTTGCATGCACGCTGCTAGAGCCCGAGTCACCAGCTCATCAGCCCGCTTCGACTGCGGGTGCATCCGTAGTGTCGATGGACGCAGATTATGTCAGCGTTAACCATAATCGCCGTCCCGCTCTGCGACTGGAGTCGCCGTGGGTGATGTGGCGGGATCGGTGCCTGATGTCTACAGACAGGATCCAGAGCACGTTGAAGGACATCCCGACGGCGTTGAAGGACACCCTAGCGGCCTGTCAAGACGCCAAGACTCTGACTGAATGCTTTGAAAAGTTTGTCCACAGGAAGCCGGGAGAATACCTAATCCTGGCAACCGTTGAAGCTTGCGAGTTTTTAGGCGCAACGGTACGATGCGTATCTTCCCTGTCTCGTTACGGGCCAGACAACAGTAACCTAATTGCTATATATTCTAGCGGTTCATCTGACAGCTTACACTGTCCGTCCATGCTATGTCGCGGTGCACTTGGTCATCAACGACGCGAATACCGCCGTCCCGATTAAACTCGAGAGGCGTGTAGCGTTCCAGATCCCTGAGTCAATTTGGTGTTAATCAGAGAAGTACCGATCGTTACGTGCAGCTTTGGCCAAAGCTGCAGTGTCAGAGCGGTTGTCATGCCATGGGCGGTTGTTACGCGAGTTTGGCCAGGCGAAAAACGTGTACAGGCCCGTAGGCCCATCCCATTGCAATCGGTGGTACACGTTAGCAGCATGGCATGCAATATCGGTCATAGGTGATATGTTACGACAGCTTGTGCGTGCGGATGTATGGAGCATTGTGGCGAAAGTGCATGGAGTCCGAATAGGCCTATTCGGACACTGGTCCGACGACGGCACTTAGCTCAATACGCGACTGGGTAGGGCCGCGTCGAGCATTGTGGCGACGAGTGCATGGAGTCCGAATAGGCCTATTCGGACACTCGGTCCGACGACGGCACTTAGCCACATACGCGACTGGGTTAGGCCGCGTCGAGCATTGTGGCGACGAGTGCATGGAGTCCGAATAGGCCTATTCGGACACTCGGTCCGACGACGGCACTTAGCTCAATACGCGACTGGGTAGGGCCGCGTCGAGCATTGTGGCGACAAGTGCATGGAGTCCGAATAGGCCTATTCGGACACTCGGTCCGACGACGGCACTTAGCTCAATACGCGGACTGGGTAGGGGCCGCGTCGAGCATTGTGGCGACAAGTGCATGGAGTCCGAATAGGCCTATTCGGACACTCGTCCGACGACGGCACTTAGCTCAATACGCGGCTGGGTGGGGCCGCGTCGAGCATTGTGGCGACAAGTGCATGAAGTCCNGGGCGCCAAGATGACGTAACTGGCTAGGTGAGACGGCTGGGTATAGACGTCCCATGCCATTCATGCGCACGGCTGGGGTACATCCGGATGACCCACGGTGGGACATCTTGATGCCGTCACTGCCACCGCCACTGAGACGGCTTACATGCCGATGACGTCCTGGGTGGTGCGCGTAGATGGTGACGTAACCCGGACGTAATCGGTGACGTCCTGCTCGGGTGCCATTGGTTGTCCGAATAGGCCTATTCGGACACCCACCACTGGTTTGTCGAATAGGCCTATTCGGAAACCCACCACTTGGTGTCCGAATAGGCCTGTTCGGACACCCACCACTGGTTAGCCGAATAGGCCTATTCGGACACCCTTGCTCTGGTTGTCCGAATAGGCCTATTCGGACACCTCGTCTGGTTGGTCCGAATAGGCCTATTCGGACACCTCGCTCTGGTTGTCCGAACAGGCCTATTCGGACACCTCCCTCTCCGGTAACCGCTGCATCAGGCGCGAGTGTCCCCCTTATTGGGTAGACATACCTAACATCCGATGTCGAGTTATCTATCAGGGATACCTATTGCAGCAGAGCACACTTGATCGTGCAGTAGCGGCAACGTGCGCATTCTGTCCACACGCACCTAGCATGCTACAAGGCATCAGGAGCACAGTGCTGCTACACAAACACAGACGATGTTTTATATGGGAAAGTGAGTAACTCGGCCGCTATTTGGAGGGCGGGGTTGCATCGCGGTCGACGATCTCGAAAATGTGGCAACAACCGGAGCGCCCGGCCCGCAGACCTTTGGCTTGATTCACTGGACCTGCCTAACGTCGTACAAGAGACTCAAAGCATAAAGATAGGCCGATCGTGGAGCCCTCCAGCCGCTCGTTGGACAGGCGGGATCCTGGTAGCTACCAACACGCAAACACGCGCGCCGGACACACATCGAGCTTGCTAGGAGGCAGCACTAGCGTAGCACTGCTACCTAAACACAACATATGTTCTTAGAAGGAAGGTGAGTCACCTGCCCGCTAGTTGGATGGCGGGGTTGCAATGCAGCAACCGACGATCTCGAAGGAGTGGCAACAACCGGAGCACCCGGCTAGCAGACGGCCGCCTTGACGCACTGGACCAGCCTAACGTCGTACACGAAAGTATAAGCTGAAAGATGCCTGGTGCGGAGCCGGCCTGTCGCTCGCAGGCTCGGCGGGATCCTGGTAGCTGCCATCGAGCTAACACGTGTGCCAAGGCCTAACACACAGTGACGTATCGTGATATCAATTGCCAATACCTAAAATAAGATATGGTAAGGTTGGATCCACGTAAGATATCAGACATGGTACCAGTCGTGGTGATTGAGTGGGCAGCGCCCTGCTGTCGACGTCGTGCGCGACAGGGGGAAATGTCAACGTAGACAGGATTTTTTCATGGACTTGCATCACTGTCTGTACTCGTCATGCAGGCAGCTGCATATTCATCCGTGTACGTTGTAGCGATTCGAACGACGTGTACGCGTGCAAGCCGTTGTCGCGACGATCCGGTGGGCACTCGTCACCACCATCGATCGGTGACTGCTGCCCTAGACAGCCAACCCTGGTGTACATGTGCCCATTCCTGGAGGATTTCCATAGATTAAATAGCATCATCATGTGCCGCATTGCGCTCGATGCCTGCTTCTCCTTTTGCTTCCCCTTATCCAGAGACCTTGCTGCCAGCCAATGGATCGCCCTATGCGCAACAGGTCCATCAATCCCTACAGGGAGATAGAATACGGTTCGAGTTGGACTGAGGGCCGCTGGGGCACACTTTCCCGACCCTGTCCAATTGCAGGCACTGTGGCATGCAGGGACCTGCTCCTGCCGGATGGCCGCCTGATGCCCAACCTAGACTGGGACAGGAAAATCAGCCGAACCAGGCTTGATCCCTGCCACCCCACCATAGAGCCTGACCAGCGGTGGATGTGGAAGGTCTTTCTGTCATCGCCAGCCACCCCAGCGGTGAATGAGAGGGGACGTCGCACTCGCGATGTAGTGCCATCCCGGACTCAGGGTACATGCTCGGACGACCCAGAGACAGCCTGCTGCACGTGTTTCCTAGGGCCGGGCGGAACCTAGCGTCTTGTGCATGACAGTTAGGTGGTACTGGCCGTCCGGCAAGATGCATACCTGTAAACTGGCAAATCCTTGGCGTGTGTTTCAGCCTGTCCATGATTGTGGTCTCGATGGAGATATACAGTGCACAATGGAAAAATTACAATTTTCGCCTACACGCTGTACCTGCTTTGATTCGTGCACACCGTTGCCACTAATTATGCATATGTTATCCGCATACGGTATTAGTGAGGGCCATATGCAGCCAGGGAGGGTTTGCATTAACCGCCATGGATATCATGCGGAACCCATCGACCGCCTTAATCATCCGTCCTCCCACACTTCCCCCAGGACCTCATCACTGTGCCCCCATCCGCGACACTTACCTTTTATCCGCGTATTCATCTGTCTGTCGGCACTGCCACTTCTCCTCCCGCCCCCCCGTTGACCAACCTCTTCAGCGGGCCCTCGCCGTCGGGCGGTGGCCGAACCAAGATCTAGTGCCGCTGCGGCCCCCCCTAGGCCCCTCCTCACCCGCATCAGTACCCTCATCGGCCACCTCGCCGTCGGCCGTTGGCTCAGCACCGTCTTGTGCCGCATCAGCAGCCCCCCCGGCCCTCCTCGCCCGCATCACCGTCTTCGTATGCCATGCCCCCTGGGCCTGTGGGTCACCACTGTCTTGTGCCGCAGCAGCAGTTCCCCCAGGCCCTCCTCCCCCGCTTCAATCTCATCTGCAGCCACCTCGCCGTCGGCCGGTGGCTCACAACCGTCTTGTGCCACATCAGCAGCCCCCCCATTGCCCTCCTCACCCGCATCAGTACCCTCATCGGCCACCTCGCCGTCGGCCGTTGGCTCACCACCGTCTTGTGCCACATCAGCAGCCCCCCAAGGCCCTCCTGGCCCGCATCACCCTCTTCATCGGCCATGCCCCCCTGGGCCTGCGGGTCACCACTGTCTTGTGCCGCATCAGCAGCCCCCCATTGCCCTCCTCACCCACTTCAGTCTCCTCAGCGGCCACCTCCGCCTTTGCCTCGGCGAGGGCGCGGCCGGTGGTCCGTTCTTCCTCTGCCTCTTCGTAGATTTGGGCGTGAACTCCTCTTCTTCAGGTGAGGCAGCTGCCTCTAGTGGGCCGGGCGGAATGCGGTCACGGCCGGCCTTGCCTGCGGGACGACCCGCTGCCTTCATCCGTTCTTGGATGTGATTTGGGGGGGCCCAATCCTGAGTGGGCAGGGGCAGATCCTCCCATGCTGCCCTCAACTCATCTCGTGTCAGGGTTTCCCCTCCAACCCTTTGCGCTGCCTCCACACATCTGGTCAAACCAGAATCCCGGTGTTCGGGCAGTGCCGGCAGCGTGCGCCGTGATAGTGCAACTACTGAGTCCACTTCACTCTGTGCCCTTGCAAAGTCTTCCTCCTCCGTCAATTGCGTGTCCGGCGGGATCGGCCGGGATCGCTTAACAGACACTGTTATCCGTTCGTCGGGCGCAGTGAGGTCCACCCACGCTGTGCCAATTTCGGTGCGTCCTGCATGAACAAGCACTGCGACTGACCAGGTGTACAGGTGGTCCTATGACCTTTGCGGGCATGCAAAGTGATAATCAGCAGAGTGATGATGGTGTGGCCCATTTGCATGTCCTATTTGACGTACGGCAGTAGGATGGCTCTGCGCAGCGTGAATCCTACGTCGTTTCCCGGGTGGATGGGGTCGGTCGCGCACCTGCTGCATTACCTTCTGTATTGATACTCTTCTGAGTGCCACCCGTTCCCCTGCCCTTACGGGTAGGATTTCTTCTGGGAGTCCTGTCGCAGTCCTTTGTCGTCCTCTGTGGCCGTTTTCGTACTGGCGCCTTGGGGGATTTCTCCCCTTCTCCCCTGCCCTCGCCTTCGGAGCCATCCTCTCCGGTAGACATAGGATGTCTAGTCTGTGGTGGTGGCGGAGGCGCACGCAGTTGCGCTGAGCCTAAATCCGCCCGTCCACCATCTGCATCATTGTAGGGTTCCGCTCGTCAAGCAGCCGTTGAATGCACTTTCTCGCAAGGTCGCGAACCTCTCTGGACGATGCAAGTGGTGCAGTCTTCAACTGCTCTGCGTACCATGCCGCAGCAGGTCCTCCAGCCGTGCCCTTATTCTCCTGGAACCACTCCATTGCGGTGAACGCCCACTGCCACCACTGTTCCGGAATGCATGAACATGCAATCTTGATGGCCTTGGTCTTCGGCGCGGCAATGCCGCATTGCGGGAAGAAAAGGTTTCCTGCAGAGCACCAGTTGGGTTGCAAACTTGGGTTGACGTTGTGGGCAGTATAAAAGAACAAGTGTGGCATTGGTCAAGACTCAGCGTGTCACAAAGGCTCACCTTGAACAGCGATAAGCGATGCCATAGTGGCACCGGCCCAGCACTCCCAGATGCCCTCCCACTCGGGTGTCCCTCGTTCTATCTCCGGTCTCCCAGCCATGGTATCGTTGATGGCGTCAGTGAACGCCAGCTGGAGCCGTGCGAATCCGCGCATATTCGCCTCTACTTTTAACCTCCGGAGGTCGACGGACTCCCATTCTTGGACGAGAGCACCGACAAGGCGCTCTAGATCGGCCAAGATTACCGGCACCTGCAGGGATGTCTAGCCTTAGTTGTGTCTCACCCGCACGGCAGGTGCGCCCACTCCCTGTGGCGCACCGATGGGCAGTGCTGTGTGTTGCAATGGCAACCTTCCAGACAGGCAGGACACAGTGTCAGACGACAGGACAGCGCCTGAAGGCCGGATAGTACCTGCCCCATGGGCCAACGCTTCGCAGCATATGCACACGATACGCCGCCGATCTGTTGTGTCGCTGCACAGTACTGTCCCATGACTTGCACCTCCTGTACACTCATGCCAGCGGATGAATACCAGTAGGTGAAAAGCAGCCACCCGACTGCAGCTTGTCTGTGTTCAGTATGTATACAGTAGCAGGTTATCGCACAAACGGTCGTCGCACCGTCATCCCAGTGATGTGAGGAGCGCAGCTCAGCATCATATGTAGCGTTCGGGCAGATGCCATGAACTGCAGGAACCGGGGCGCTGGGTACAGCTGGTATGCCGTGCTGGCGGGATTGCTGGCTTTGGTGCCCTTTCTGATGAGCTGCATCGACTGTGAAGAACCGTCTGTGCCGGACAGCATGAAGCGCATCAGGCTGCGCATGTCTGAGTTCTGAGCATCTTCTGGTTGCATCGTGGCTGGGAGGAGGAAGTAGTGCACAAGTGTTGCACCTGCCGGGGCCCAGTCCGTGGACTGGGCGCCAGGACAGGGCGAGTTCAAGTACTCGTACGTGGGAGGGGCTCCTGGCCGACCCGGTGCGGTGGTTCTGGGATACTCGTTGCACATGGCGTGCACCACCAGCCGTAGGAGCTCCACTTGGTTTTTGGCAGGATACTCTGTGCACACAGGCTTAGTTCACCGTGTGTGGAGTCGGTGTTGACCACACGGACGTTCGAGTTCATAACAGACACTGGCACAATCCGGAGGTCGTACCTCGTGGGGTATCCACCGCGCCAGCTTCCTCAACTGTGCTGCACTCGCGCACCAATCTATCTCCGTGTATGGGACCGCCACCACGGCCCGCGTCTGCAGTCTGACTCCGGGGATTGCTGGGACCGGCCCCACCAGCACTTCTTGGGGATGAGATGTCATCAATCCTAGTAGCAGGGGGCTGCTCCCGGCCGGTAATTTGCACCTGCACATTCGAACCTAACGGCACTCAGTGTGGGCCATCAGTACTGGGATGCCGCACACGACTATTCCATGCCAGTGACCTCGCCAAGAGCACCGCACTCAGCAGGAGAGAGCTTCGATGTGGTTGATATTAATTAAACTAATATTGTGTTTGGTGCGCACTGGTGCGCTACATCGGAGCTTGGGATTGCAGCGATATATTCGCTCGCAGATAGAGGCGTGGCGAAAGTCACATCAGCGGGCTCGATATCATACCGTTATAGACTTGTTGCCCCCGGTGAATGATGTGAGCTTCATCAGCCCTGCTTCCTTGATGTCCGAGCCATCCTGGGGGCAACTTGCGCCGGGTGTGCGTTGCCACGCCGGTTCCAGCGCCTGGAAATGCACCATCCATGCCGAAAACAGATTCATCGTCCAGTACGTGTTGATTCGGACCGTGTTCCCTAGCGTCACGCCCGCTGTGTGTATCTGCATGGTGCTCTCTCTAATGATGCGTAGAAACGTGCCCTGCTGGTGAATCCGCTCCACCAGCTCTTTGGAGAACTCGGCCCTATCTTTCAACATGACATCTGCTACAACTGATTTGCCGTCGGACTCGGCAAGCTCGTCGTATTCGGACATGGTGATTATACGGTATTGCGTGTCGACCGTGCTGTACTACTGGCCGCAAGAGTCGGTGCACGTTGAAGCGGCTTTTACCCGTCAGGCGACCTATTGCAGCCCTCATATCGCGTGCCAGTTCTTTCTCGTTCCGGTGGGACACCACGAGTGGTTGCTTCGGGAAATGCGGTGCACGTATGCATGGGCGACACGTCAAGGTGTATCTATGTATTCCTCTGTGGCTGGGGGGGGGGGGGGGGGGGAAGGGGGGGGTCTAATGCCGCAAGCGTGCCAGCTATGAGGACCTCGTATCGCTTGCCATGCATTGGTGCAAGCAGGGGATATGATGCGGTACGCCGATTCAAACACCAGATTGATCATATGACTGACATATTGGGGGGACAGTTGGGCATGTCCGATCCGCACATGTAAACAAACATACAAAGGTGTGGTGGTAGCATCGGCAACGGCTGGCACCCACGTCGCTCGGTTGCAATACAGGGGCACCCGGTATGTGCACAGTGGTGGTCTTGCCACGTTCCTGCAGACGCATTTTACAAGGGGTCTGATGTCCCCGTTTGCACCCCGTTCGACTCTGGAGGTGCGGAATCACATGAGGTCACCTACCGCTTCCGACACCACCCTACCGCTTGCGGCATCACTGAGCCGCGGCCTTGCTGTCGGAACTCAACTTCTCCACCGCTGTTTGGCTTCCCTGGCCTTGCTGTCTTGCATGCGTTGCCCCTTCGCCCGCGCCTTGCTGCGGGGTCCCGGTGCTTCAGATGTGGTCCTACCACTCTGTTCTTTGGCCTGTCTTCGGAGTGCCGCTTTCACCTTCTGGCGACTCGGGCTCTGTGCCGCTGCCGCTGGGGATGCTGTGGTCCTCTGCTGCCGCTTGCGTCCCGACGACCTGGCCGCCTTCGAGTCGGCCCATTCGCGTAGTCTGCCATCGCTCTCCGCCAGACAGATCCATCTACTCCGCTTTATGAGCTCCCGTACGGTGTGATCCTGTTGGTGTGACTGTTTTTATGAGATGATGTAGCCAGCCTCATGATAAGCCGCTGCGCTAGCAGTGGCTAATGCCAGGCCGCTTATCCACGGGTGTCGAATGCATGCATGCACTGAGGTCCGGGCGGTATCGTACCGCGCCTTTGCAGGGTGCCCCCTCAGGCCCGGAGGCAAGTCTTGCGCAGCTTCATCTTCCTCTAGGGGGCTCCCCGCTCCGTTAACCCTGAGAGGATCCCCGCCCTGCTCTTGCCACAGGCGGCAAAACGAGACCCGGTGGATGGCCTTCCACGCCTTCGCATCACCCGCGGTGAACCACACGCTCACGGGGAATAGCCCATTTGGGGCCCACAGTTCGTTGTACCGAGGAGGGCCGCGCACTCGTGTTGCCGCGCGTTCTGCCGGGGAGCGGGCATCGGGTAGACCAGTTGACGGCCTGGGGACATTGATGTCCGGCACATCAAACTCATGGTTCCAGATGAGCCTGGCCCCGCATCGCTCAAGGATGTGCTCCAGATTCAGAATCGTGTACATGCCACACGAAACGTTGTCCGGCTGCTGCGGGCACTAATCCTCCGAGACCTGCAAGTCCATCTGTTAGCGGACCTAACAGTGCCACGGAGTCAAGCTGAGGACCCAGCCTCCACGAGGATGCGGCAGTGTACATGAGGTATGCTGCGGGAGTACACAGTCATGCTTGTGAGATGGTCAATAGCACAACTCGATCAAATATTGTCATGGGGCGCATCTCACCGCCCAGACCTTCACTGCCTGTTTGACCTCGCTGGTGTCTACCCCACACGGGCATGCCAGTGTCTTGATCCACTCGGACTCCAACGCGTCCGTATTGTGCGTCTTGTATCCCAGGCTGTCCACATGCAGAATGATGGTGTACTCGCCGGCACGGGCCATTGCGTCCCGGACCTGCCGATCCCCTTGGAGCCATCGGTGAAGGCGTTCTGCAAAGACGACACTAATGAAGGTTGCACCAGCCCACCCACACAAACATCAGCTCTCTCACGCGCAGGTCTACGTAGTGGTAGGTACACCACTGGGCGGTCATACCTGGGTGGAAAACCATCATCAGACTCCAGTGTGCATTCTTGTTCACCGTGTGAATGACAGCAAGCCGTTCGTCTATCCCACTGGCAAAAAGATTTACCTTCTGGCACCACCGCTGAATTGGTCGTGCGTTGCCCTCTTTGTTGAGTGAATCCCAGTACGATTGCATGTCGCATGGGTCGGCCAGGATCCACTTTTTCCCCCCCCACGCCCGCGCCAGCGCTGATGATGCCATGAACTCCATCGCCATGTTGCTCACCCACTCGCCGGGGCGGAGACTGAACACGCACTTCGGCGAGAATTTCCATGGCGGGCCTTGCCACACGCCTCGGTACAGCGGGAATAAGACGATCTGCTGCACACAAATGGAATTGTACTCCGCAGAACTGATAGCCGGCTGCTATAGGAGCATATGTGCATGCAGTACAGGACCTGTACAACCAGAATAGCACATGTTTGCTATTAGGACGTACCCCCATCGGGTCCTGCCGCTGTCCTTGGCTGTCTTCGTCGCTGCCCTCATCGTCGTCGACAAGAATAACCCCGGTACGCTTCTGCTTGGCAGCCTTCTTCGGTGCTGCCACCGCCTTCTTCGGGGCTGCCACCACCTTCTTCGGTTTGCCTGATGCGGGGGGTTTCCCCCGCGGACTCCTCACTGGCAGCCCAGAGCGGCCGGCTGCCGCTTCCTTGGGAGATGATGACGGACCGAGGCTTGTGGCGTGTCCGCATGCAGCCCCCTCCCCCGAAGTCCCCTTGGTCTCGACCGCGGGAGGTGGTGGTGCTGTGGCCGGACCTGGCCCGGCGTGCGGAGGGGCGATGCCCGGCTGCGGTGGTGGGCGGACGTCCGCTCGGGCAGCCGCCGATGCAGCCTGCCGGTGCCCCCACCGAAAGCGTGGTGCGGCTTGCCTTGCTATACCCCTCGCAGGCACGGATGTGCCTTGTTTGCACAGCCAGGCGTCGTTGGCCGTGCCAGGTGCAGAAGTTGGCTTGTTTATTCTGGGCGGTGCCTGTGATTGCGCCGGAAGCCCGCCAGATGCCACATCTGAACCAGCAGGGCGGGCTGCGAGTGGTGTCTCAGCCGTAGGCATGGGCCGTGGGGCAGCGCCAGGTATCAAATGGGCCGGGCCCATTGCCCGCGGAGACGCGTGCCCGGGTACATGCAACTCGGCGGATGGGAGACGTGGGGGTGAGTGGTGGGATGGGCCCTGCAGCTGGGATGTGTCTTGGGCCCTCTGCAATCGCGAGGCCCATCCTATGCTGGCACTGGGCCCGGCATGACTGGCTGCAGTCTGCAACTGTCGCATGGACGCCAAGGTCCCTCGTGATATGACGCCGTGGAAAGCTAGCCGCTCTTGTATCGCTGGCAGACTGTACTTGCTTCCCAGCGACTCGTTTGGGCATGCTGTATGCTTCTGGCGGGCCGCGTCTAAGATTCTGATCCGGAAGTCCCAGTACGCAAGCTGAGTTTCGCTGTTGTTTGGCCTTGCCATCGCCACCAGTAGCATGTCCCGTTGACTTCTGTATCTCTCCTCGGTTCCAGTCGCGCTGAAGTAGTCTTCCGGGTGTATGAGAGCGTCCATGTCGCTGGGCTTGTCTACTAGTGGCCCCATCGGATCGCTAACTACCGAGGCACCTCGTTGAATCTGATATCTAAGGTAATTATTGTAGTGAGTGCTTTGCTTGGGGAGGCGTTGCACGCGCTCCAACTCGACACGAAACATCTCAATCGACATGGTGAAGTGTTATGGATACAGTAGTACAACAAATCAGGCAAACCGATGGAATCTGTATGCAACAGCACGCTCCAAGTTCATGTTGCGTGCAGCGAGGGGCTTATATCACCGTGCACACCAGTGCACCGCAGTGGTAGCACACCACATGTAGCCACGGCGTCCACACCTAGGTTGCCCCACCTGGTTGGGGAGGGTCCTTGCGTGGGGCACCTCATTTTAACTTGGAGAGTTGGACAACGTTTATAGACCGTTCAGCGTCTCCAGCTGACGAGTCGGGAAAAAACGGTAATGGCCGCGTTGTATTGGATAACAGGCCTCCCGGCTGCCATGGGACTCTGTCATGTTCGTCGTATGGTGTCCACCGGTGCCGTCCATTGGATGCACACGACGAAGACGCTCGAGTGTGATGCAGTCACGCCGCGGAGGAAGGATATGTTACAGCAGGATGCAACAGTGGGACGACTGATTCTGTAGTGCAGCGGGAAGGCTGCATGTTATGCCGCTTTCATCGCTTAGCGAGATCGTTGTGATTGCGAGCCGATGGACAGGACTGTGGCTCCACTCGTGGCCTTAGACACGTCTTTTAGCCGGGCTGGTGTAGATTTCGGGGTGCTGCGGACCGAGGCGGCCTTCGAGCGCGAGCCTGCGTACGTGTCTCATCGTGTGGCTGATCAGTGCATCGAGTCACCGGTCATGCCACTGACCTAGAGGAGGTATTACGATCACATTGACTGTCGATATGTCATGAAAGCGAGATGCCCATGAGCGCTGCATGCTACTCACGAACCACAGCTAGATAATAAGCAACCTACGTCCTGGAATCACAGCTCTGATACCCAAATAGCACGGATTGGTACGTCTTGCAATAGCCACTCACACTACCCACGCAGCACTGCACAGCTGACAGCTTCTCTCAACATGATGATTGCCGCAGCACTCTTCGTCCTCCCGGATGCTTTGGCAACAATGGATAAGATCCGCCCAAACGTGCAACCGTTACAGTTTCACTGCAAGGTGTAAGTCGATCAAATCATGAGCGTACTAGGCGTTCTACCAGACGCCTTGTACGCTGTCATAAACATATGCCCCCCTTGCACAGAGTTAGTGGCTGCTAGAGTCAATGTAACAGACCGGAGGTCAATGACCCAGCTGCCAGCAAAACGGCGGTTGCCTGCCACTGGCAACACCGACACCACCTTATACAACTCTGATGGCCTTCCCAGCTCTGCGTCTGGGGGCCTCGAGCCTGGGCTGGGAACAACCACTGCATGGTACAGATTGCACACCCCGGCGTCGATGACTTCTGCCGCATCGCTAGCAACATCATCCCGAAGCCCATGCTCATTGACCTTCTCATATTCAACTTCCACAAAATATTTGAACTGGCCCACATACAGCTCACGATCATCGCCATTAACATATTCTATCAAGAACCATGTGTTGTCTGACACCTTCTGAGAGGTGTTTTGCAGACAGGACGCCTCCTCGTTAATCGGGAGCAAGGCACGCACATGCTTCCGGAGGTGGACCTTGGATTTTTCTGCAGCCTGGCCCGCCACAGTCAGACCTAGTGATGCACAAACGGCTGGGCGCCGTTCAGCAACATCCAGATCTGTATGACTGGGCCAGCCTCGCGCGGCAAAATCCTCATGCTCTGCACATATGAGGTATGGCAAGCCACCCAGTTCACGACGCGGACCAGTGGGTACAGGCATTACCTCCTTCCACTCTTCTGTGGAAAGGTCTTTGCCAGCCCCAACATTGCTGGAGGGATGAAGGACCCCGCTGGTGCAGGCGCTGCAGGCCCTACGGCAGGTCCGGCAGCAGGCCCGGCGGCAGGGGCGGCACCAGGCCCGGCGGCCGGCGCGACAGCAGGCTCGGCGGCTGGAGCAGCGGCAGCCCAGGCGGGCGGAGCGGCAGCAGCCCCGGCGGCAGGAGCGGCAGCAGGCCCGGCTGCCGGTGGTTGCGGTTGCTGAGGCTGTTGTCCCGCAGACGCACGTATGCGTTTCCGCCGTCCCGCTCTGGCGTCAGCAATGGCTTCGGAAAGCAGGGGCAGAACTTTGTGGCCAAGCTGTAGGACCAGGCGGTCGCATGCCCGCCGCATGAGGAGATCGTTGACAAAGATGCGCTCTGCGCCGGCCGTGCCCCTGTACTTGATCAGCCGCTTGAAGTACTGCACGAGACGTTCGATCCAGTACTCTAGGAAGAAGAAGGATGGGCCGCATGCTCTCACTTGATCGGGCACGTGAACAGCCGCCAGGTGCAGCTTGAAGGTGGTCAGCACCTGCCCGCCAAAGATCTGCAGCAGATCACCATCTTCGATGCAGACGAACTTGCGCACCGCAGATGCACCGCCCGCCTATAAGCGCAGCACAACGACAACCTGCTGTACACCGTAGGACAAAGCAGGGCGGCTGATTGAGTGGAAATGCACCTGCTGGGCTCGCTTCCCGTACGATAACAAGCGCTTCTGTGCCTCCAGGATCCTCTCCCAAGTGTGCTGCCCCTTCATGAAGCGCATGAAGTACAGACACCCCTGCCGCAAGTCCCCCCACAGCCCTTCAAAGACGGCACGCAGGTGTGAATGCTCTCGGGTGTTCTCCCATGGCAGATCGTGCAGGATGTACGTGCTCCAGGTCTCCACAAACGTCATCCAGTCCTCCATGAGGTAGTTGCCGCGATGCCTGCACATGGCGGGCTACTGCCTCTGATAATGTCCGGAGGGTGTAGGGGGTCGCGCTGAGAGGACGCGCGTCCACAAACCACAGCGCGCTGAGCACAGCCGATAACAGAAGGGGCTATGCCACATGAAACATCGGATCAGGCGCTATTGAAGCAAGGAGGAGCGTACTGGACAATATCTCGGTAGGTGTTCTTCATCAGTGCGATCTTCCTCACCCCCACTTGCACTCCCCGGTGTGTGATCTTCCGCCGGATCGCCACCGGAAGAACGTATCTCGCCGCCGCTCCTTGTCGCTTTGCCGATGGGCCAGGTAACCACTGCTTCCAGAAATCCTTCAGAATGCCCAAAAGGAAGATGTGGGCGACGCCAAAGCGTAGAAAAGTACAGGGGCTGCACATGTGCAGGGAGAGGGTCAATGATTGAGGTGGCTCTCACACAAGTATTGGGGGGGGGGGGGGGGGGGGGGAGCAGAAGGATGTAGGACCAGCAAGCAAAAGGATGTAGGACCAGCGAGCGGGCAGGAGCACACTTGAAGTAGGAGAGTTTGTGGAACAGTGGCCGCCCCCACAATCCCAGCTCCAGGCACTCGGCGCGTGCGCGATTCTGACGGGTAGAACGGGCAGCGATTCCACTATACGGCGGACGTGTAGGGGGTGTCCACCTGCACAAGAGAAAGGTGCAATGCAATGGCAGTTAGGATGGCCGCCTCCGGGCATTGGGTGACATCGCTAACAGAAAGACCGCCGCATGGACGCATCAGGTCGGCCGGTGCACTAAGAGGACCGGTGTGGGGAGCACGGAGGGCACAAATGCGTGGCGAACCTGGGACATGATCTCTGCAGCTGTCTCAGCTGTGTCTGTGATCTCTGCGCCAGACCACTTCAGAACGCAATCATTGCACCAAGTGCCCTCTGCAGTGACAGTGGTTTCCTCAGTGTACCCCTTGCGAACATTATGGACATTTGTGTCCATGGTCATGTAACCAGGGGGCATGCGCGGCTTGGCGGGAAAGCCACCCTGTGTTGCGCCGTCTTGTGGTGGGAGCGTGCATCCTCTCGAGTCACAGGGTACCGTTTGGACAATGTTGCGGAAGCACAGCCATCTGCACCCAGCTTAACTGTGGCTTTGCTTCATGACAGAGCGGCGTATGGACGACAAGCAAGGGCACTACCCTTGACTGCGAGATGTCACACCGGACTGTGTTTGCTTCCTTCACTGTGACGCCTCGGAAGGCGCAACGCAGGCAAGCTGCCTTGGCCCCATGGCCAACAGAGTTGGCGATCTTCTCCAAGATGGGTATGTCGCCCTCCGCCCAGCCACACACGGGCCACAGCTTCACCGTCCTCTTGCCCAACTCGGGTCGATCTGGGTCATTCCAGATCTCCACTGTTATTGGAGTCGTACCATCCCTGCCTGCAGAAGCGGGTTGCTGCACATACAACTGGTCTACAGCGCGGAACAGGTGCTGGCCAACACAGTGTGGTACACAATGAGATGTGTAGGACCCAGCAGCGCCGAGGCACAGAGCACTAGGTACGCAAACAGACAAAGCAGCTCAATACCCTGGCCAACCGAGCGTGACACAGTCGGCGGTAGGGGGGACGCCATACCGGGATCGTGTGCGAGGAAGAAGTCTGCCAGCGAAGAGAAGATGCTGTCAAGGCTCGTGGGCTCGGTTGGCCCCTCCACAACGCCGAGCGGAGCCCAGGTATCGTGCTTGGCAGTCATCTCGGGTGGAGATCCTGGAGCCGCATGCCCCAGATCAGCGCGCCGTGTTGCTTGTTTACGAACAGCTGACCTCCATCAGCCCCTACACCAAGCATCACCGTATCAAGAGATGGTCACACGCAGTAGGAGGTAATAAAGGGGACCGATGGCGGCGCAACCATACGACAGACTGCGGCATGGCGGGAGCACACCTAGGCTCACTAGCACAGCGAACTCGTCGGCGTCCGGGGACGTCTGGTCAAACTTGTTACGGCACCGCTCATTCAATTCCTTGCCAGCAGGCGAGCCCCCAGAAGGACTCTGGGTCCTTAAAAGATTCCTCCCGGTGACGTAACATCGCAGGCAGCATGTGCGGCTGCCGCACAAGGTCCACAAAGGTACCCTCGTTCCCGAAGAAGAATGCACTGCGTTTGGGGTGACATGCCCTCCCGGGCCACGCTTGAATCGAGGGTTGCAACAGCCTGGTCGCTGGCAAACATCGTCAGCGTGTGCTCCATGACTGTCTGACGGGATGTCCGGGAAGACATGCCAACAAGAGTCGCACACGTGACTCTCGCAGTCATGGCTGTCTTCTGCGGCCAGTGCACATTGGAGCATGTGGTAGGAACGGGGAAATAGATTTTCCGGTGGCAATAGCAAGAAATGCACCATCTGGCAGAGCGAGTCCATAGCTGCATTTGGGATGCGATGCTGTGAAGCCAGCCTGGTCAGCCACACCGCCACCTCGCGCACTTGACATCATGGTCATCCGTGATGGGTTCTGCGAGGCTGTAGTGGAGATAAGCCCCGGTATCTCGTCTGGGCACCTTGACAGGCTCGTCATCCTCAGGAGGGGGAAGCATAGGGGGATGCAGAGGGGGGTGGAGGGCCTCGTCGTCTACTGGGTCCTCTTCCCAGTCCTCGTCATCGCCCTCCTCGGCGTCAAACCACACCTCCTCGTAATTGTCCTGTAGGGGGTCGAACCCATCATAGATGGGGTCGGCTTCAACTGCGGGTACAGCCGCAGGCACGAGATGCGCCTGCATACAAGATTCGGTCGGGCAGCCTTGCCGGGAGCAAGTCACGTGGCAGAGGACTCGTAAGGAGCCTGCACTTGCGAGGACGCTCAACTCTGACCCCATGCGGATTGACCACAGCAACGTACCGGAGCTTGTGGGTGCTCGGGGTCCCCGACTGGAAAGATGTCCCCAATAAGGGGCCAATCCGGGACGGGGTGCGGAACATGCTGCGCAGGCGATGGGAGGCAGAGGGGCACGTCGGCACCTCCACTGCCCGCGGGCTGATCGACATCCATATTGCCACTGGCACCAGCGTCGTTTGCCACTGGCAAGCCATCAAAATCGGCCGCATTGTCTTGCCGCACTGGCTTTGCAATCGGTTGCTTGTGCGCGTCCCCGGCCGCGAACATACGCTGGCGACATGCTCGAGGCACGAAATGCGCCTCCAACTTGGTGACATCACGGAGAGGAGTGGTACAATAATTACATACGTAATGTTTTGGTTTAGAGCCGCTCTTAGGAACAATAGACACGTTGAACAGATCACACAATTCGCCGATCTCACGGGCCGAACGACGGCGCTTTGGGGCGCCTCCGCTGGACATTTAGTCACCGCTGCCGAGAAACGTACGGATACACTGAAGGGTTGTATACGATGCGCGATTCAGCGGGCTCCGCGGACTCAGTGGTCTCCCGTACTGCCCGACTTACTTGCCGAACTGCGCCTGTAGACACATAATCGACATCGCGGGGCCATTCCGTGTAGGAAAAAATCCGAGTGGGCCCATCGGTTCCGACTTCAACAAATCAGCTGGCTGCCTGCCTGAGAATACTTCATCAACGCTTATCTGCTTTCTGAACAGCAGGACTTACTATACGTCACCGCCGCGGCCACAGCACAACAGCAACGCAAGATGCAGGATCCCACGAAAGACACCACGATCACGCTGAGGTACGATCGCATACCGGCTGATATAATATGTTTACAAGTGATGGAGAGCAGTCACGAGCTTTATGTTCAGCGTGTGTCGTGAATCACCGCTGCGTAACAACTCCACGGCTGCGTGCATTGACGCCCCAGTCGTCCCTGCTGCAGAGCTGGCTCAGCCACACCGTTCCAGTGGACTGCTGCTCTCAAAAGCGAGCCGCTGTCCCGGAGCATGAAAGCCACCCTCTTTAGTGCGTGTGGTGCAGTGCAGCCATACTGTATGCAGTCGGTGCGACTGGTCAGCGAGGCCAATCCCGACGCTTATCTAGATGTTGGCTTCAACGACTTTGCTCAGGTAATGAACCTTATTCGCACTTCGGCGGAGCCGATCAAGGACGGTTTGCACCCGCCTTTTGCATGCACGCTGCTAGAGCCCGAGCCACCAGCTCATCAGCCCGCTTCGACTGCGGGTGCATCCGTAGTGTCGATGGACGCAGATTATGTCAGCGTTAACCATAATCGCCGTCCCGCTCTGCGACTGGAGTCGCCGTGGGTGATGTGGCGGGATCGGTGCCTGATGTCTACAGACAGGATCCAGAGCACGTTGAAGGACATCCCGACGGCGTTGAAGGACACCCTAGCGGCCTGTCAAGACGACAAGACTCTGACTGAATGCTTTGAAAAGTTTGTCCACAGGAAGCCGGGAGAATACCTAATCCTGGCAACCGTTGAAGCTTGCGAGTTTTTAGGCGCAACGGTACGATGCGTATCTTCCCTGTCTCGTTACGGGCCAGACAACAGTAACCTGAATGCTATATATTCTAGCGGTTCATCTGACAGCTTACACTGTCCGTCCATGCTATGTCGCGGTGCACTTGGTCATCAACGACGCGAATACCGCCGTCCCGATTAAACTCGAGAGGCGTGTAGCGTTCCAGATCCCTGAGTCAATTTGGTGTTAATCAGAGAAGTACCGATCGTACGTGCAGCTTTGGCCAAAGCTGCAGTGTCAGAGCGGTTGTCATGCCATGGGCGGTTGTTACGCGAGTTTGGCCAGGCGAAAAACGTGTACAGGCCCGTAGGCCCATCCCATTGCAATCGGTGGTACACGTTAGCAGCATGGCATGCAATATACGTCATAGGTGATCTGTTACGACAGCTTGTGCGTGCGGATGTATGGAGCATTGTGGCGACAAGTGCATGGAGTCCGAATAGGCCTATTCGGACACTGGTTCCGACGACGGCACTTAGCTCAATACGCGACTGGGTAGGGCCGCGTCGAGCATTGTGGCGACGAGTGCATGGAGTCCGAATAGGCCTATTCGGACACTCGTTCCGACGACGGCACTTAGCCAATACGCGACTGGGTAGGGCCGCGTCGAGCATTGTGGCGACAGGTGCATGGAGTCCGAATAGGCCTATTCGGACACTCGGTCCGACGACGGCACTTAGCTCAATACGCGACTGGGTAGGGCCGCGTCGAGCATTGTGGCGACGAGTGCATGGAGTCCGAATAGGCCTATTCGGACACTCGGTCCGACGACGGCACTTAGCTCAATACGCGACTGGGTAGGGCCGCGTCGAGCATTGTGGCGACGAGTGCATGGAGTCCGAATAGGCCTATTCGGACACTCGTTCCGACGACGGCACTTAGCCAATACGCGACTGGGTAGGGCCGCGTCGAGCATTGTGGCGACAAGTGCATGGAAGTCCGAATAGGCCTATTCGGACACTCGGTCCGACGACGGCACTTAGCTCAATACGCGGCTGGGTGGGGCCGCGTCGAGCATTGTGGCGACGAGTGCATGGAGTCCGAATAGGCCTATTCGGACACTAGGTCCGACGACGGCACTTAGCTCAATACGCGGCTGGGTAGGGCCGCGTCGAGCATTGTGGCGACGAGTGCATGGAGTCCGAATAGGCCTATTCGGACACTAGGTCCGACGACGGCACTTAGCTCAATACGCGGCTGGGTGGGGCCGCGTCGAGCATTGTGGCGACAAGTGCATGGAGTCCGAATAGGCCTATTCGGACACTCGGTCCGACGACGGCACTTAGCTCAATACGCGGCTGGGTGGGGCCGCGTCGAGCATTGTGGCGACAAGTGCATGGAGTCCGAATAGGCCTATTCGGACACTCGTCCGACGACGGCACTTAGCTCAATTCGGCCCACATCGCGCATGATCGATTGGCACCGCCAAGTACAGGTGGCATGCCGTACTTCAGTCAGCCCACCGGTGTTGTGCAGGACCTCGAGTCATTCTTTGCGGAGCATTTCCATGTCCGCTGCCAATCGAACGCCGTTGAGGAGGGTGTCACCTTGTGCAAGAACCTAGGCAGAGCATGGCGGGCTATGATACAGAAGCTCTAAAAGAGAACATTACGTGTGTGCATGCTGCTCACCTGCCTTCTGCCCCCAGGTCGACTGCCACCTCACACAGTTACACTGGGTGTGCTGCAGATACGACCAGCTGCGCACTGGTCTGTCTAATCGCAATAACCGACGAGAGAAAGAATTTGGCAAGGCCACGAAGAAAGAGATACCACATACCTCGCAATATGCTGTCAATCTGAAAGATTTCACTACAAATCTGGTATGCCGCCCGCACCGTCACCTGGACTTGGCAAATACCAACTCATTCGTGTTAAGCGTACGTGTGGATGTGTCAGTGTTGCTGTGACTGTCAGGAACAGCATCGACATGCAGGTACAGGGCACTGTCATCCAGGGGCATGTGATGCATTTTGACCATCGCATGTCAGCGATTGACAGTCTCCGTTCCTGCAGGTGCGAAACCCAGCTGACCCCAAGGCACCTGCACGGACATGCGAAGACTGGGCAATACGTGGTGTCTATGCGGTTCCGGCCAAATGGGGGAACAGCGCCAGGAGGGGTACGGAGAAGCGCAAGCCACCACTAAGGTGGTGAAGGCACCAGTCCGTGTTAACTCAGAGGCCGCTGAAGATGTTGCAGAGTCGCCGGCGAAGGCAGCCGACCCGACCTGAGGACGACGGGGTGCAGGCATGTCATCAGCTCCTCGCAAGCCTGCTTACCTTACATGCTAACCCAACCATGCGCCCTGATTGCACACAAGCAATTGTGTTGACTGATCGCTGGCATGATACCAAGGCAACTGCCAGCCAATAACTCGTTGCACTGTGTAGAGAGGTGCCGCGCGCCGGAGGCTGGATGTTGATCAGAGCGAGCCCAAGCCCAACAGTCAGCCAGGCGCCATGAGCTCGCCTGTACCAAGCTCTAATGTCCAGGCTCGTGAAAGTACTCGATCATCAGGACACGGGGCTTTCTTTGACCACCGATTTCAACCCTCCCGCCTCAGGTAAGACTTGACTGACTTTTCATTGATTTTGTCAGTGCTGTGCAAACCAGGCAGCGTGGCTCAAAAATTTGCCTTGCTTATCGTCACAACCAGCAACAATATCTCCAACATCTTCTGTTCCTGACAGAGTCAGGTGTGGTGCAGCGCACGGTCGAGCGTGCAAAGACCTTCAAGAGCGGGTTAACATGCTAAAAGGATTGCTGAAAGACCAAACTCCAACAACTGTAGGCGCCACTGCGCCGATGTGGGACCTGCTAGCAACTGCTGAGGTAAGATCCACCTCGCTAGCATGCCATTGAACCTGCGCGGAGTTTTTGTGATGAGCCGTCATGGGCGACGGTTGACAGGGTTGGAGGCCCATAGTATATTGCTGTTTCCACATGGGGATCCCTGCCACGACCAGCCAATTCCACCCACCTGAAAAACAAAACCTTGCAGGCAGAGTTGGCTGCACTGCAGAAGCAGATCGACGCAGCGTTGGAGGACGCCATGCCTTAGATCGCACAGGATCGGCATGGCTGGCGGCCATGGTAGCAGCAGGATGAACTGCCTGCCAGAATGGAGTCTGGACATGCATAGAGGAGCATGCGGGGATGTAGGGAGGTGAGATGTAGTGAGCTGGTGTGTCTCAGTGACACGAGCGCTGTTGCCAGGGAGCCCTGCAGAAGGCGCCAGCAGTGCGGTTTTGCGATCCGAGGAGGACGTCCTCGGTGACGCGGGTGGGGGACTCGAGTCCGAGGAGGACGTCCTCCTACAGACGCCATCGGGATGTGATCTTGGTGGCAGGCGGACCTGCGTCTCCGACGAGGACGCCATGATGACGCTTAGGTGACCCATATTTTATACCCACCATGCCATCATGACGCCTGTGCCTCGCCATAGTGACGTCATCATGTAACATGTAATCTTATCATTGACGTCACTTCGACGACATCCTCCTGTCATCCGAGCGTCATCCAGCCGTCCGCATAACATCGTCGGGTCATCGGAGCATCCGCCTGGCATCATCTACGTGTCCTCATCCTGTCATGATACCGTACTCGTTAGTTTGAGTACGCCATGCCACTATCCCGATGACGTACCTCCGCCGTCATCCGACCGTCACTTTCGTGCCATCCGCACATCCTTCGTGTACGTCCTCCTCGGGCTGGCAGCATCATTATAGTGGTCGGGGACGGCCTCGGGGACGGCTCGGCGGACGGTGCTGAGCGTTCGCGGCGTTTGACATGTCGGAGCAAGACGGTGGATCCGGTCATGTTGGAGAACTACGAGCTGGGATTCGAGATCATGCCCGATGAGCATACGTGTAGTCCTCGCAGGCCGGCGTCATGCAAATTTATACTGTGTACTGCATCGTGACGTCATAGTGATGCTTGGGTTGTGTCATATGGACGTCCCCTTAGAGTCACGTAAGTCTGTAGTGGATATGACGTCCTCATCAGAACTTGTACCTTCTTCCACAACTATGACGTCCTCATGATGTCGTGCACGTGTCATCCCACTTTCCTTGCACCGTCCTTGTACTGTCCTCGCTTGCACTGAGGACACTCGGTCAGAGTGTCGATGACGACCCCTTGGGGTCATCCCACGGCCAACCCATGACGTCTTCTCCGCGTCAT